>VXBJ01006118.1:169698-317933 GCA_013400055.1 Nycticryphes semicollaris
GGCCGGAGCTGCAACAGGCGGCTGCTGCCCGCCCCGCGCCGCGCCGCTCCGCTCCCCCTCGCCGCTGCCGCTGCTCGCACTTAGTTGCCTGAGTCACTGCTCTGCAGCCGGGCGCGCACACACAAGCGCGCACACACACACACACACACACACGCTCCCTCTCACACACACGCGCGCACCGATCCTTGGCATTTTTCACATTTTTTTCCACGGGGAAGCAAGAAGTTAGGAGCAGCCCCGGGCTGGCCGCAGACGCTCGCAGCCCTCAGGAGCCATCCCTCGGCGGTGCGGGCTGCCGAGCGGCCCGGCCTGGCTCACCGCTCCGCTCGCTGCGCTGCCCCGAGTTTTGCTTTCCTTCCCCCTTTTATTTTTCCTCTGAAAGAATGAAAGAAGGAATGCCCTTTTTCGCTGCTTCTTCTCCTTCTCCAGAGCTGCTGCTGCCGCCGCTGCTGGTTAATTGCACATTCAAGTGGAAAATTTTCGGGAGTCAGCAGAAACATTGTATCCAAAAAAGACAAAGTCGCAGTTACAACAACACCGAGGAGATTATCCCTGGAAAACTTCCTTTCGGTAGGAACCATAGGGTTTTGTTGGTTTTGGTTTTTTTTTTTTTTTTTGTTTTGGGTTTTTTTTTTTTTTTTTTTTTTTTTTTTTTTTTCTGTTTACTTTTTNTATCCGTAACGTTTTAAAGAGATCTATTCTACAGATGTCCACAGTGCTGATGCGGAGGGGCCGGTGGCAGCCTTTGTTCACAGAAGGAGCGTTTTCAAAGGAAGTACACTTCTAAGGGGGAGGGAAAAAGTTATACAGTACGGCTTTTGTAACAAAATTAAAACAAAGCGGCCCCTTCCAAACAACCAAACAAAACCAACAAGGAGAAATAAGGCGGGGGGAGGGGAAGAATTTCTTTATTTTTACCAAGTAAAAAAGTTCGCGCTCCTGCCTCAGTTGAACATAATCCCAGTCATGATTTTTCTCCTCTTGGAATCTGTTTTAAGTTGAACGGTGTTACAGTATAAAAATATTTATGAAACAATGAAATACCAGCCACCCATGTTTCTCAGGAGAGTTGTTAACTTATTAGAGACAAGTGCCTGCCTTTGATATGAAGAAATGAAAAGTGACCTCCAGAAGTGCTGGAAAGTTAGGGAGCAGTTCTGTTCTACGCTTTCTGCATGTAAATGGCTCCCAGTATTTTTTAACTGTGCACTGCTGAATAACATCTGGGAAAGAAAGGCCAAGAAACATCACATTGTACTGGCATTTTCTGATGTAAAATGGTATATGCAAGAAATGTAAGCTGAAATGGCAGAGCCTCAGGGAAAAAAGAACCTATACAGCTGTATTCCTGGCTAATAGAAGCATATTTGCTTTTTCCTTGGCACTGATAAAGTTTAGAAATGCAATATTGCCAGTTAGAGGTTTTACAGTTATTATCTAAGCTAGATAATAACAAAGTTTGGAGCTGTGTGGATAAAATAGTGTTTTCTCTAGCTGAACATTTAGTTATTATGCAGGACATCTAATATGGAAATCTCTGTGGGAATGCCTCTTACAGGAAAATTCATGTAAATAACTAAGTGCTACCTGCAATTGAATATGAAAACAATGATTATAATTACATTAGGACTTAATTTAAAATTATGTAGGATTCATTTTATAACCCGAGATTGGGAATATGTGTCTGTGATGTATGATGTATTCTGTCTCTATAAATAGTTGGGGAATACCATTACAGGGATATTAGATTGTACTGATGGTAAGATGGTGCGATCAAAAATGATACAGACCTGTATATAAAAATTACTTCTGGAGGCGGGAGGGAAACTTGCATGCTTGTTTGTGTATATATATATGTGTGTGTGGGGGTATATATATGTATATATATACACTTATGCATACTTAGTTTGGGAAGAGAAACACAAGAACTAAAATAGTGACAAGTCTTTAAACACAAAATTGAAGATTTTATATTTGGGTCACATTTTGAACTTGCAAGTTTTTAAAATCAACTCTTGGAAATTATTTTCATTAAAAGTAAACTTTTTTGAGGTGTGTTTATTTTTCACCTTCGCAGTAAAATATGTTTTCACACTGCACTTATTTTTAATGAGATCGTAAGGCATTTTCTATATCATTAGGGATAATTTTATAGTTTGTCTGCTACAGGTTTTATCAGCTGACCAGGCAGAAATTTTGAATTCAAAGGATTTATTACGATTTTTATTCTCAGTAGTCTAGAAATACCTTAGGAAAATACTTTATCTCTAAACATGCTAGGTGTATTTTGAGCATCAATTTTACATACGCTGCTTTGGTGCAGTAAATATTATTAGCCTTTGCACCCAGGAGACTGTAACAACAGCTCTTGAGATTCAAATTACATTCTCTATAGTTTCTTAGTCAGTGCTGAGTGGGATGTACGCAACCAGTGAGGCAGAGGAAAAATTTTGATTTGACAGGAGTCTTAGTAAAGACAGCCTCTGCTTAAAGGAGTTTCAATTAAACAGCTAAAAAAGAACAACAGAAACTTAATTGTGAACTAGACCTGCCGTGAGTTTCCAGCTGAGAAATGGTAGTGTGTTGTGATGTGTGTAGATGTGTAAGCATGTGTGTAACATGTTTGGCATAATCTGTAACTAGTGTTTTTTGTTGTTGTTGTTGTTGCTCGATGGTGTAGTGGTTTTGGATATTGTGAAAGTGGTTTTAGGCTTTGTTTGTCCATGCCTGAAAAAGTTAAGCTCAGTTAAAAGTCACATGCAGGGGGAAGATGATTTCTTCCTTCTTTCTTTTTAGGCTACCTTTGTAGATACTGTTGTAAGCAAACTTTTAAGATATTGTACTGGCAAAAGTGTAATAAAGGCTTCAGGTGTTACAGAGTAATTCTGGTGTCTTTCACTTTATTAAAAGTGAAAGGTAAAAATACGTAATTCTATATTATGATACAGCTGTCAGTTTTCAGTCTGTAAGGTGGGATTGTTACATTGTTGGAACAATTTCAGTAGAAGTGATCTGATTTTATTGGAAGGTGCCTAAGACTGTTTCCAAAACACTGAGATCTTGTGTACGGTTTTGAATGTGTGTGTTTGTGAGAAAGTTACCTTCAAAGATTATATTCTGATCGCTCGATTTCTGACTGTATGTACACAAGCATACATCACTCTTTTGGTCTGGTATTTCTTCCCGACGTTAATATTAATGCTATATTTTTCCAGAGATGGTTTAAAAACCGAGATGGTCTTTCTGAAGTTATTCCGTTTATTTAAGAAGTCCAGTCTTTACTCAAGTTAAAGTGACTGGGATGACTCATAGGAGTAAACATTCGCTGGATCAAATACTATGATATTTACAGCACATGCTTTATGTACATGGTTAGTATGGTATCTGATGTCTAAAGAAGGACATGGGTGCTATTCTGTATCTTTGATTAAAAGAGTATCAGATTTGACATGCGTGCTTTTTCAAATTTTTTTGGGGGCTTACGTTCTGCTTGGCTTGTAATCTGCCTGAAACTTGCAGGCAAATTTTTATTAAATGTGGATCGATCATTCCCTTTGTGCTCTCATTCACAGCACTTGCAGATATGAGGTGGAGGCTGACTTCAAAAATCTGGTCTAAATTCAGGTTACTTCCTTCGACTTCATGTGGCCTGTTGCTGTATCGTGTTGGCAGTAATAAGGCTGCAAATTGGCACTTTACACATGATTTTGAAATGCCCAGTTCATCAGAGGGACCTACTCTTGAATGAGGGAAAGAGAAGTTACTTGTTTCTGGCATTTGATGTTTAATTACTGTTTTATCACCATGCAGCACTTTGCCACTAGTGCTTACCTCAAGTAGGCATGTTTTAGATTCCTAAACTACCGTCACTTATTATTAAAAAATAATAATTCAAGTGAGTCTCAACAAAATTTTCGAACCTGTAAGAGGTAAATCATCTCCCTGAAAGAAACGGCTGTTAGAGGTTTTGTGGCAGTTTATGCAAGCACTGTATAATTTAAATTGCATCCTGTCATATATGAACGGATTAATGGCATTATTTATTGTAAAGCCAACTGACTCTAAGCCACACTGAAGACACATTTTTAGAAGAAAAATCTCTGCAATAAATTCCCACTTTATGACCATATCTTGCTCTCTGTTCTTGCACAAAACTCCTTTTGACTTTTGCAAGTGGAACAAGGATGGAATAATATTTCCTGGAATAATTTCGTGTTTGGCTTTAATGATTGCTCATTTCCAAAACATAAGAGAGTGAAAAGTTGCAGACTTAAATCTTCTGAGGCACCAACTTCAAATCCGCTTCTCAGATTTGTTGCATAAAATTCAGCTAAGAGTTTTCTCATTTAATACCAGGAACCTCTCATGTTGTTGTATGAAATCCTGATCCCACTGCAATCACTGAGTTTTATCTTGTTACTGGTAAAGCTAAAATTTCTGTGTTGATACCGATTCTGCAACTTTTATACTATATCAGGTTATTGAAGTTCCACCAGAACACAGTAATATTAAAATGCAGAGGTTGAAGAAGTGGAGGGAAGAGAAAGAAGGCAACAAGCCTGTGTCAAAATCTGGCCCCTAACAACTAATTTGAAATATTCTATACGGGAAGTCTATGAATGTTTCAGAGTAACTCATCGCGTGCTACATGCCCTTATTTGTTATATGAGTTTTTGTACATATGTCAAAAACGTGATGAAAGTCCACAGAGCGTGTAAAGGGTTTATAGATGCTTGCCCACTTGGTGCAGGGCTGCAACCTCATTTCAGAGTCCATCTAACTCGTGCCTGGGTTGGTCAGAGGCAGGCCTTTGAGCTTGGCTCTCCTCCAGTGGAAGGTATCACCTACAACTTTTCCTTCTTTGTCTTCTAGTCATTGTTTACTGGAACAACGTGATTACTCCCTCGGCATCCTGTTGTACCTTTCCAAATGGCCTTCTTAGCTTTCTAGCTCTTATTAGCTCTTCACTAAACTTTCGAGTTGGAGATAGTCTGTGCGGCACCAGAAGCATATAAGCACAAAATACAAAGTTGATTTGCCAGCACATCAGAAGGTAGACTGTGAAATCTCAGCGTGCTGGGAGGGGGAAGGGAAGGAAAGTTTAAGATTATGTGTAAAACTATTAAAATGCTATTGACTGGGAATCTAAAACAATGACGAGTGCTGTTGTTTTTACAGATACATGAACTGAAAACTGCTGCTAATGATGGGAAATGTTAATTATGTGAGAACATATTGAACTTATATTCTCTGGCATGAACTTTTTTAAATGCATCAACTGTGCTGCCTTTTATGCGCACAGCTTTCTAATTATCATAATTCAGTACAGCTCTGGCTTTTGGAAGGAGTTCAAGTGCAATCTCAACTTAACATGAAAGGAGATTTTTTTTTTTTTGTTGGTATTTTTTATTTTAAACTGAGAATGTTCAAGAACAGTTTGAAAAGATAATCTAAAAATGCTACATGCTTAACCGGGTATAAGTCAGAAAATAAATATGTTCCCATAACTGCCTATCAAAGCAGAACAGACTATTAGAACAGAAAGTTATCTATTTTTCTCATGATGTCTTTCACACTCCTACAGATCACAACTGAAAACACATTTTCATAATTGAATACCATAGACAGATCTAGTATATATTCATTGACAGTACTTTTTATTTTGTCTTTATTTTTTAAACGAGTGGATTACTGTATTGTTATTAAAACATTTTTTTTTCTTCAATTAGTGTATAAGTAAAATAAATTTAATTTTCTTAAAGGAAGAAGACAACTTTTGTGATTTTTTTTTTTGTTTGTTTGTTTGATATTAAGCGATTGTGTTTCTCTAGCATAGTAAAGTCCCATTGTAAATCCTCCTTATCTGTCAGCATTCACACCTTGTCTTCGTGGAGCTTGAGGGGGTTGTAAATACCAGGCCTTTTGAAAGCTTTCAAAAGAGTTTTGTTTTAGTGGGTTTTTTTTTTTGTTGTTTATTTGTTTGTGTAGTTTGTTTGGTTTTTTTTGTTAATGAGGGGAAAATATATTTCATTTAGCCTGCACTCAAATTATCCTTTCACAAATTTTATTTTTTTTTCGTATGTGATCAAATTATTAGTTTCCACCACCCCTGCCATTTTCCCAGCTTCTAGCTGAAAAAGAATCAGATTTTTTTTCTTAATACTTGTCTTTTCCTTTACTGCAGTGCGTGCTACATTTCTAAAATGCAAAGAAAGCCTCAGTGAAACAAAATTACTTCATTTGAGCTGGCACTTAAGAGCAGAATTCACTTCCATAGTGCTGAAATAAAAGAAGCCAAGTGTTTTAAATAGCCACTCCCCTAGGCCAGAGTGTTTTTAGAAAAGCTCATTGTCTAGATTTGAGCTGTAGCAGTATGCCTGCCTCTGTTAAATCTCCTGATCCAGACAGCTCGATTTCTAAAGTTGACATCTGGTTTACTCTTTGTTCACCTGTTTAAAAAAAAATGCAAATAGACGAGTGTGCCATTGCCCTAGAGCTCTGCAAAAAAAAATAAAAATGCTGTTGACAGTTTGTCAAATAGTGCTTCCAGTCGAAGACTGCAGTAGCCTATTGTTATGCCAGCAACAGGCAACAGAAGTTGTGGCACCATATGGCTAGTATATGCTTCAGATAAGCTATCTGTTAATTTAACTTATCAGTAGCGTTTTGATATGCTTCATGTTTGAATCGCCAACCAGTATGGCCTTGGGTATTTTTGGTGCCAAATTATTCCTTAACATTATAGACATCACAGTTATTCCCTTAGTGGAATCTCTTGCTGTTCATTCACTTCATGGTGCTGTGAACAATGGTGCTTATTTTTGGAATTAGCTAGCATGTTTTTTTTTTTTGTTTTTTTGTTTTTTTTTTTTTTGTTTTTTTTTTCCATGGTTGTCTTTCTGTTGGGAGATTATAATTCAGGAATGACATTTTGGTTTTGAGGGGAGAAAATGTCAGAACAGACTTTGGAAGAAAAGGTAAATTCATAAAGGTTTAGTGGATTAAAGCCTCTGTTATGTGTATCTCAATTAAAAATATATTGTGTTTGGAGACATTAATTAATGGGAGAAAGGAAATTTTATTCTTATTAAATCTAACACCGGCACGAGTACACACTTTTTGTCCTAAAGCTGGTTTACAGCTTAAAATAAAAGATAAAACTCTGAACAGTTTAATTTTCCACATCCCCAATTTTACCTTTTTCTTTCAAAGAAAATGAATCTTTAAAACCAATTGTGTCCCTATATCTGCTGTCAGCTGATCTTTGAAGTTCTGGTGGTTTCTTATGTCTGCTTTTTCCACAATCAACTGAAAGCTTTGTAGATGACTTGAAGATTCAGTGGAAGTTCCTTCATCTTCCTCCTGCCCCCGTCTTTCTTTGGCTGTAATTATTTTGTTGGAGAAAATGTCTCAAACCATAAATACAGTCTTCCATTCAATGCTACTGTGGTGTCCTTAGGGTTGGATCTGTCTGCATTGCTCTCTGACCTTGCAGCACATTCCTCTGTGTCTTCTGCCCTGCAGGCTCCGTCTTGCTGTTCCTTTCAGGGCAACGCCTCTGGCTCTGGTTGCCTGGACCCTCCTCTTTCCTTGGGTATGCGCTCTTCAATAAGCTCTCCTTCCTTTGGATCTTGGTGCCTTTTTGTTTCCTTCCCTTTGCTATTCATCTTGCCAGGTCCTCCTTATCCTATCTCTTCTGCTGCTGCTGCTTATAGATATGGTCTCACTGTTGTGTCTCTTTACCCATCCTAGTCACCACACTGCTTCCACTCCTTCCTTGCCCTGGCTATTGGAAAGAAAGGACAACTTGTGCTTGTACAGTAGCTTTCAGGTACAGGATCCAATAGTGACCAATAAAAGGACAGGATTATCTCTCAAAAGAAATTTACAATCATCTTCTAAAGCTGTTTGTTGACACCACTTTTTTAGTAGTGAAAGGACATTGAAGAGGAGAAAATTTTTCTCTTGTCCTTTTGGAACAGAATAATATGACAATCCAGAATGATGGCTATTCTTTAATGCCCCACTGAAGTCCACCCAGATGAACTGCATGGAAAAGTGTAGGAGCTGGCAGAGCATCCAAAAGATAACCAGGAAGGCAGTGAAGTGAGAGGTGATACTCCTACCTCACCACTGTGCCCGAGTTGACATGGACACCTGCAGAAAATGAGAAAGGTTTCCTACACTTGTCTTGGCATCGAAGCTACTAACAGAGTCTCTGCAGGGACTCGAAACACTAGTGTCTGTCCACTTAGAGCTGGTTTGGGGGTCACATCAAATTTTAAATCTGTTTTAAATTCAGATTTGGAGTTCAGGTCCATGCTGGGACTCATGCAGTTGGATGATAATAGCATTTTTTGTATTCTGTCTCATTGAATATTAGACCTGTGATCTCTCATTCTGGTGTGACTGGGGGGAAGTTAAGTGGAGAGGCTGGGAAGGCAGGAGTATTGAGACTTCAATTCTCTGTGAGGCATGTGTGCATCTTTCTTGTAAGTAATTTCTATGTGCTTGACTGTGAGAGGCAATTTTCAGTCCGATAATGTATTTAGTTATCAACCATAATTAATATAGTTGGTTTTGGAGCGATGAGGCCATTAAAACTTAACAAATCTAAACTATGTTGATTTTATACAATAAGATGCCTTTTTCATGCGGTTGTGAAGTTTGGGTGGGGTTTTTTTGGGTTAAACTTCAGAGTCTGAAGTTTTAGTTGATTTGGTATATGCTTGACTTGGCTTTACTGGTGTTTTGTTGGTTCTAGTCATCATTTTGTGATAGTAAATCCATAGCTCCAAATAATGTGCATTTTGCTCTTTAAATTGACTATTATTTATGCATAGTAATTTCTTGCTCTGCTTCTTGGCTTATTTGCTATATGCTTACTGACCAATTGTAAATGAGAAGTTGAATGGGTATATTTAAAATACATTTTTAAAATATGCAACTTCCTATACCAATTCTTTTTTTGGTGGTGAAACAATGACCCACAAATAACTATATATTCCAAAATCTTGAAATACAGTACAAAGAAGTGCAAAGAGTAGTAGAATTACCATAATTCTTGGTTGCTTGGAAAATTAACTAATATTCTGACCTCTGAGATTTTGGAAACAAATTAAAGAACCCTTTTTTAGGTAGCAGGCTGCTTTTAATGGTTCTTCTGTATTAAGGAGAGTACAGTATTGTAGGTTATTTATTTCTGGGCATGCAGTACAGGGTGAAGAGCCTGCAATTCAGCTAGCAATGCCTCTGTGCCCTGAGGTAAACTCTATTTCACAAAGGGAATTTTGATTATGGTCTACTGCTCTGTAGCATAGTGGAGGCTTCAAGAGGCAAGTGGTAAATGCTACCAAAGAAAAGCTGGATTGGAGCCACTGACGTCATCTAAGTAAATCTGCTGTAGGACTATAGCCATAAAATGACTGCCAGCCACTGAGCGCACTTTGGCCTTTTCTTGTCAACTGTTTTAACTGCTGGTTGGTTTTTTGTTTTGGGTTTTTCCTCTGTCCCCCCCCCTCCCCCCCAAGCAACATGCATTTTGTTTTTTGGTGTTTTTTTTTTTTTTTTTTGGTGCTATTTGTGCACATAATGAAATATAGAAATGCTAACATCCCCCACCCCTTCCCTGCAACACTGTATGTAGCGTGTGAGTAGCTGTAGCTTGCAGTTCAGAAATTAAAAAGTAAACTGGTACTTTTCCATACATGAGCCTAGCAGAATTAAGCTTCCTTCACAAGCTATTTTTTAGGTGCAAGAGCCTGGCAGTTCAAGTTACAGCATACTGATGAGATTTGTGTCGTGGGGAAAAAGCATTTTGATGCACTGGAGGGCATGGTTCCCTCTGGAAGAACTAAACCTGTAAAAATGGTTGGTTTTGAATTCTGGATTAGCACAAAATACATGTGTTTGTGAGTGCTCAAGATCCAATATTAATCATTGCTTTAAGGTTGACCTCTCCAGCTCCAGTCACCCCTGAAACACAACTTTCCTGTTATTTCCAACACCCAAATGTATTGCTACCAGCCAATCTTTTCGTGAAACACAGGCAAAGAAACCTCATGTATTAATAACCATAGCTCTAGGATTCATTGATTAATACATAGCAGTAGATGTATGTGTACCTAAGGGTATATCTAAAAATGTGATTGATATCCCACCTGCCCTCCACTTGGATTTCAGCCCTATCAGAATTGCAAGAAAAGTACTTGGGTTTTTGACAGTGGATTTTGAATTCATTGTCAACATTCTCTTGAAATGAATTTCCAGGAAGTTTAGCATATTGGTTTTTTGGGGTTTTGGTTGGTTTGGTTGGTGGTTGTTTTTATAACAAAGTGCACTAAACTCAGCGTGTCCCATGACAATATTTATTTACTTGATTTATGTACTTTTTTCCCTTTAAAATAAAAATTAAGTATCACTGTTTTTGAAGTTTGAGTCTTATGATCAGAAATATATTAAAACCAGTATCTTATCCATGAATCATTAGATGAGTCAGTTCCTGAAACCACTACAAGCCTCACAGTTCTTGGCTACAACTGAAAGCAGGAAATCCAGGCTTCAATAACTTCCTTTCCCAGTACTGGCTATGGCAGTGTTAGCGGTTAGTATATGCTGCTTTTGTAAGCAATAGGAAGATGTATGTCTGAGGAACAAAGGCACTCGAGTCAATTTGCTGAAACTGTTTATAATTTGTGGTCTTGATTTGAATGTCAGGATATATTGGCATATACTGCATTCTGTGCTGCAGTACACTTTCCAGCAGTGATATTCAGAATATGAAGTAAAGGGAACACATTATGGCACAGTTCTTGGACAAAACCCATCTAATCAGTTTACCAGAAAACAGGAAGATATTTTAGGGACATCATCCAACTCCTGAAGAGTAATGGGAACGAGAACTGAACACATAGGAGTGAATTTAAACTGTTTGTTTAGCAGTTACTTTGTTTTATGCTTGTGCAACAAACTATTTTTATTCTGTTTCAGTGCTCCAGAAGGGCTTGAAAAAAACCCAACCCAAACATGGAACTTGTAAAATAAAAACACAATTTATTTTTCAGTCTCCTTTTTTGTAGTGAGAACTGTTTGCCTCCTCATAATCAAGGACACATTGGTTGTCTCTACGGCAGTGGAGCATTGTTGGCTGCAGACTCTTTCTCTTTAAGTATGGAGTGCCTGTACCCTACACCACCTGCACAAGAGGATGTGCTACCTTTTTGAGCTCACTGGGCCAGGTTCAGGTTCGGTGCAATGTTGATCTTCACGTGTTTACACCTGGAAAGCATCCAACTCTTTATGGTTTGGGTTTTTTTTTTTTTTTTAAATGCAAGATAATTGTGTATCTTGTATTTATTATTTAGTTAATTTAACTCTCTAATTAATTAGCAGCACATAAAAGCCAAACCTGCCTTTTTTTAATTGTTCTTTTTGTTCTTCAGTCCAGAAAATCCGTTGTTCGCAACAAACTGGGAAGAGCACTAGTATTGAGATCAATAAATTAGTGAGACACTGCGTTTAAAAAAACTACTTTTGACAGCATTGGTTAAACTGTATATGCAGCATTGATTAAAAACAAATGCAGAACTCTTAATTTAAACAGGCAGAATGGTTATTGCACATTAGGCAACAGCATCTTTTGTATTAGATAATATGTGAAATTGCTTTAATAAAGCAAGCCACAAGTTGGATTATTTCTTAGCTCTGCGATTTAGTATTGGTAAATTGACCTCCGTGTAACTAATGGCTACTTAGAGAGTGCAGAAGCCAAATGGCTGACACGGGCGATCTCATACAGGTGTCCAGTGTGGTGCTTCTTGGGTCTTGTGTTTGTTGAGGTAGTATGGAAGAGGATTGGGCTGGGGAAAGAGCATGGAATGCAGGCCGCCTTGAAGGCAGCTGAGTGCTGAGACCCATATCGCTAACAGAGACTTCTCCCACCTCCTCCCTCTGTCCATGCAACTCCGTGCCCATGGGAAAGACACAGAGATGGTCAATCCCTTGCTTATGCAATGACATTGGAGCCTTTGATGAAGGGATTGTTTTGATTATGGGTGAGATTGCCCTTGAAGGACAGGAAGAGACTCTTCTCTCCTGGTTGACAGGCTTGCATCAGCACAGTTTGCATGAACAATTTTCTAATGGTCTGTGCCAACTGTGCTTTCCCCCCACGGTAGGCCTGGTACCATCCAGCCAGGGACAGACCAGTGGGTGTGTTTTGTCATAACAGAGGCATGTCTGAGTTGGGTTGCTGGGACTTTTGGTGTGGCAGTGAGCACCCAAGCAGGCTGCTTTGTTGATTGAGGGGGATCAGGATTTCCCTTAGAATATTTAATGGGGTGCTATTGAACCATGAAGGTGCAAATAACAGTTAGAAAAATATCAACAGGGTAACTGGTCCATAACTGCAATTCTCACAGCATCAGCTCCTCTGGTACAGGAACTTTGTAAAGATCTGAGGTTTTTTTTATACTAAACTTCCCTATGTACCTGCTGTTTTGCTTCTGGAGGCAAGTCTACATCAGGCAGGGGGAGGTCAGTACAGAGCCATGGGTCCCAGACAAGCAGAGATCTGTGCCATCGAGCTTGTGAAGTACAGAGCATCATGTGAGCAGAGTGGCTTGGGCTTTGCCATTGTAGCTACATAAACAGCTCAGCTGTTGTGAAGGGAAGCTGGCTTGTCTCACCCTTCCTTCTCTGTCACGTTTGCAGAAAAAGGAGCAGCCTTTGAAAGAAGGGCTACATGCTTACATCCAGGAAGGAGGCTCCTGGCGAATCATGCACCATTTCTTCCTTTCTCTTGCCTAGTTTAGGTGGTGCTTTATTCACAGATGCTGTGCTACAGCACCCGCTGTTTGTGTACATAGGAGAAACAGCCTCACTCAGGTGTGTCCCCTCTGCTATGGGGAGCCAGCTGCTGATGCTTTAGGGATTGCAGTGTTCAGCATCACACCAGCTATTGTGGATTTAACTTACTGCATTGTAATTAACTTCTTGTAATAACAATAATTGCAATAATTAACTTACTGAAATAACAAGGATGTTCTTCATGCTGCTTTTGCATGCTGCTTTTGAGACAGAAATCTTTCTTGTTTTCTATTTAAGGGAAAATTTAAGCACTTAAGCAGTGGAGAATAGCAGTGAATTTTCACAGGATCAAAGCGTATGTAAAAAACATTGTTCATGTTTGTGACCATATGAAGTACAATTTTCTATTAATAAATGTTAAACAAATGATTGTTGAAGAACAAAGAAAAAAACCTTCTAGTGGAATAAGCATATAAAAGTTTAGAAGCAGGTTATAGTTGTGCTTGATTTCATTTATTTCACTTGCAGAGAAATGTAAATGATTAATATTGTTTTCCTAGTTGAACAGTTCTGAATAAGGGAATTATAATGTGTAAGATCTGGAGATACATTTTGATCAAGTTCATCCTCTTTAAATGTGTATGAACTGAACATCTTTGTATTCTATCGATCAGAGAGATGTCCTGTTGCTCTAATGTGGATTTTGGTTTGGAATTAGAGGCCTGGGGCTTTGAATTGCTTGCTGTCTGTAGACCAAGTCATCAGTGGCTAGTGATTGATTCATTAATTAAAATCAATTTAAATGGATTTGTAAGCCTCATGTAACAGATTATCTTATTAACAGCATGAGAAAGGCACTGTGATCTGCAAGGAATGTGTCACTTTAGACAAAATATAGCATGATTTTTATGGGAGGATTTCATGAATTGCTGTTGCTGTAAGTGATCTATGCAAATGAAAAAGCCTTGGTTAAATCTTACATTAAACAGACTCTTCCTGTTGAACATGGTGTTGTTTTTTTTCTATTCTGTTTTTGTGAGCCTTCTCCAAAAGACTTGACTTTAATCTTAATGAGTGTCTGCATGCTTGTGTGTGTGTTTGTGTACATATTCCCGGTCACAGAGCATGGTAAGTATTCTTAAGCTTCTGGTATGTTCTGATCCTGGAGATCCTTACTTTTTTCTGTAACATCTCCCTCACCCCATTAAAAAAAATCCCCAAGAAAAAGAATTTTCTAAATTACTGAAAACAAAACGACAGAACGAATATCTAGTACTGTTTAATCCACACTGCGCTTGCTCAGCAGTACTGTCTGGAGGAGGCACTTTGGACAGCTGGAGGGGCCATGCAGGCAGAGAGGAGTTCTGGCGGAAGTGAAAGTGTTGAAGAGATGTCAAGAAAAGCTTTCATGGCTGGGAGAGGGGAGGCTTGTCTGTCATCCTTGCATTCGTTTTGTAACTTCTCTTTACATCATGATGTATAGCAAGTCATTCCAGGCATATATATCTATATATATAAAAATTATGCCCTGTGATCAGATGTCAAGAATATCTAAGGCAAGGTATCATCAATATCAATGGAAATTTTTAATTTAGTTTCAAAAGGAGCAAGGCTGTTGCCTCCAGATCGTAGCCTTGTCCACAACTTTTCAGTAATATTAATTATGTGTGTACTCTCCAATCTGATTTCTAACCCAGGCTTCTGCAGGAAAGGAGATTTAAAATTGTGCATGCTATGATGTAGCATCACTTTACATATTTCTTTCCTAGTTCATGCTCTTTGTGCATTTGTGATTAGGGAGCAAACTGAATTAAGTTATGAAATCCCTTTTTAATTGCAATTAATCGAGTTTCACTTCATGTTTCTTCTGCTCTATTGTAGAAACAGAAGTATACGAGAACAGACATTAATAAATTGTTCACATCAGCTGAAAAAATTGCATGAACTTCTAAAAAAAAACCAAACCACAAAACAAAATCGCTACTATAATATAGCTCTTAATTGCTGCCTGGGAGACATTATCAATTCAATGTGTTGTTGCTGAGTTTCATTTGTTATGTAATTTTCCTGTCACTGGCAGTATAGGTTACAAATCTTTAACTGAAAAAGGTGTGAAACTGAATTGACACGATAAACCAAATTGTGACTGGGTTTTGATGAAATTAAGTGCATGGTCTCAGATATGTGGAATTTGCCATGGTAGAAGGCTTTTTCATTGCTTGTGGAAAATTGAATGAGGTGTTTGGTAGACATGATATTTTACTCATTTGACTTGCAAGAAAGCTTGGTGATGACCTCCAGTTTGCTCCATGGTTATCTCTTGATACTCTATGGGTATTGACTTTGGAGATGGGTGATTCACCTCACCAGCCCACTGCTTAATAATGGCCCCAGTAAAAAATATGGAAGATGAGTCAGAAGTGCACAAGGACCTTGCAAACTACTGAAACAGCAGCTCTTGGGGCTCCCTAGTACACATATACACCTTCCAAAAAGCCTATGCTGCCTGCTGCACCCTTTTCTTCTCTGAGTCTGCAGCCGGTGGAGGCTTACGGTTATGTCCTTCTGGGTCACTTGAGTGTGGGAACATGGAAGCTAGCATTGAAATCCTGAGCGTTACAAGTTATTTCACCCTGGACGCAGCCCTTGAACGCAGAGAGAAAGTCTTCTTGCCCTGACTTACACTAGCTCTAACATTAGCATGCCAAATTGAAATTAGAGTAGTGAAACAATAATTATTTATTTTGTGAACCCTTTGGTTTGGAAAGAAGCAAGGAGACTCTTGAACTTAGAAGAATGTGCTGAGCAGCAGCATTTTCTTAGAAATGAGAGAAGATACTAAGCCAGGACATAAGCAGGATGTAGCCTCCTCAACGTGGCAAACTTGCAGAGAGGTTAACTCCAAGGTAGAAGCCAGAGGCCATGACTGCTAGCCCTCTCTTCTAATACTGAATGGCACATGGAAGCATAGTCCTTTCCTTCAGCTGCTTCGTCTTACACATCCAATTTTTCAGTTGTAGAACCACAATTTCGATTCATTGACTTTCTTCAGTTGAATTTCTACCATAGGGTTCTGGCTAAAAGGAAAAGGAGGTTGTTTAATAGCTTTTAAATAGCATACTGCATAACCCTGCTATTATGACTTCAGGGAATATTTTCCATTCCTCATTTGTCTATAATGTGAATCTTAGTAACATTTGTCTTGTATTAAGGCTGCAAAAGTTTTTGTATCTATGTTGCAAACCTTGTGAAATGTTGGGTTTTTTTTTTTATTCTTGCAAATTATAAATAGTATAGTTGGCTCAACTATCCCTTTTGTAAGGACATGATTTTTCTTTATAGTAAGACATAGTTATGAGACGGTGTTGTATGAAATGCAATTGAGTTGTACAGTAATAAAATTTCCATGGTGTTCTATGAAGGTCAGTGGTATGCAATTAATTGCTGGACTGATGATAGGTGCTGGCTAGGAAGTGGTACTGCCCTAGACACTAAATGTAATAATTAAGCTTGGGGGTTAGTATTAAAAGCACGGAAAACACATGATACTGCCATTAACACAGAATTTGTGCTGAGAATTGTTTTAACAATACTATGGTAGATGTAGGTTCATACCTTAATGTTATGCTTGCAATTTATAGTTTGCTTCTTCAAGGAAAGTGTCTGCTCTGAAGCTCAGAGTATGGGATCCAAAGTAAGAGCACTGGGTACTTAATTTGTTGCTAAACTTCTGGTGCTTGGTAAACCAATCTTATTAAAGAAAGCTTCTAGTTTTCTGTATATTCAGAGGAGAGAGCTGTGAGCCTTTGAAGGCTTCCAGAGGGAGATCTTGGCCATCCACCCCTCTCCCCATGCCTAAATTGAGGTAGATGCATCTCCATTGTATGAATAGGGAAAATGAGGAGTTTATTTGGGTGGAGTAAAGCTGCCATTAGGTATGGAAATTCAAAAGTCGAACCTGAGCGTGTCACTCTTTTGAATGCCTTTACCTCTGCCTGTTTTATACTGCAGCTGACCTTCGTGGCCTAATGGAAGTATGACTGGGCAGAAGGGGAAGGTTTACAAAGTAAGGAAGAATGTGTGCTTGAATGGTGCCTGATATAACTGCACCTACAATCTCCACCATTTTTCAGGCTCAGCAAAGTATTTCTGTTTTACTTATGAGATTTTAGAAAAATTCCAAGAAACAGTCAAAATGTTAATGTAATTTCCCCCCTTTTTACAACACAGCCTGCCAGATCCCGTTGCATTTAATTCTGCTGCTGAGTCATGAGGCTGACATAGACAACTGGGGAGTGTTTAAAATATAGTGTCTGATAGATTCCAGTGTGTGAAACTCTCGTAGTGCACTTGTTATGGTGTGATACAAACAAGGCATAATTGTGAGGAGCACAGACTGAATATTCTGCTGGAATAGGCCAGGC
This sequence comes from Nycticryphes semicollaris, assembly GCA_013400055.1. NCBI lineage: Eukaryota > Metazoa > Chordata > Aves > Charadriiformes > Rostratulidae > Nycticryphes > Nycticryphes semicollaris. The sequence goes on from VXBJ01006118.1 coordinate 186,930, forward strand.
TGAACACAAAATGTCATAACTGTGAGGACTGGGGGGAAATGTTGGCTCCAAAAAGGTGAAAGTCAGAAATGAATGGAGTCTCCTCCACTTACATTTACACCTTTATTCGCAAAGAGTCTTTTAGAGCAGCCTTCACTCACTGGCAAACAGGGTAAATAAATTAGGGAAAATTCAGATTAATGCTTATCAGTTCAATGTCTCTCCCAAATTTTAATCAAGTAGATTTACCCTGTTTAGACAAACTGCCAAAGATGATAATTGCTCTTGCTTCTCCCCTGATTTCAAATGTGCACGTTTTATGGGAAGATCAGTTGGTATTAATGCAAAAAGGCCAGTTTGCCTTGGCTTAGTCCATATTTGTAAGAGTCATGACTTGGAAATAAGAGAATGGTTCCCCATGGAATGTGGCTGCTATTAAAGGCATTGAAATGTGTTGTGAATCCCTGTGGCGAAATGCTGTGGGAAATCGGGAACTAATGTTTCAACAGGAGGTGCAGAAGTGTTCATAGATACTTCAGTGGAACAAAAACTTTTCAAAGTGATGTTTTAGAAGACTTATGATTCCTCTTGCAGGCTGAACTTCAGTAACTAAAGTTGCTGTAGATTAAAAATAAATAGAAAGCTGAAAAGTATTTTGTAACACATAAATATAGCGTATCCCAATTCTTAACAACCCATGTTTAAAGTCATGGGATTAGAGCTCTTCTAATCTGGTGATTTTAACATGCCTGAGGATTTTCTTTACTGCTTCTGTGAAAAAAAGTGATCATGTGATTAAGACATAAGTCAGGGGGCAGAGATTTGCATTTGGTTTCTGGGGCAGAGTTGAGTGAGGAAGCTGGGAAAAATGTTCATTTCTCAGATTACTAGTGTTGGGGCAGTTGGGGAAAAATCTGAGAAAAATCCATCCTGTTGCATTGGGTGTGTGAGTTAATATTTGTGAAGTCCTTTTATATACCTGTGGAAAGGGCTGTTAGTATAAGTGATTGTCTCTGAGATGGAGATTTCCCTAGTTCTTTGCTTTACACAATTTTCCATAATTGGCTCGGAGTGCTGAGATTGAGTGTAATTAAGTCTCATAATTAATTAATATGAGAAAGCCTACGCAAAAGCAGAATAAGTATTTCAGTTTTCATGATTTGTTCCCTTCTGTAAAATTGGAGTAATAATGCCTTGTTACTTAATGCTGTAAGCAATAATTGGGTAATAGTTTTAAAGTGCTTTATTATGAAAATGTATGTAAAGAACCATTTTTAAGCGGTGAAACCGATGCGTATGTCTCAGTCCTTGTAGAAAAACCGATTCTCTTCTGAAGTAACATGCTGAAACCGGTGTATCCCAGGACCGGAAGAAATTTCACGTCAGTATTTAAGGCTGTTCACAGAATGATCACGCCTTTTTGAACTATTTTTGCTGAGGACTTGTCTTTTTTCCTTTTTCATTAAATAATAGTTAAAAAAAATCCTTACTTAGAGGTGAAATAGCAGTAATTTAGACTGACTTCCCACTACACTAGCAGTCACCAAAGAGGCAAAACAATCATATACATAATTTAGCACATAAAATCTCTGAGCACTTTTTATGATGAACTGTTAATAGACTGCTTTCATCGCGTGCAGCAATTCCTGATCCTTGAGGATAAGGCAAGTTCCAGAGCCCCCTGGATCCCTTTCTGAGAATGACCTACCAGCAACATTTCTTTCTTCTTTTACATTTGTAAAATTGAATACAGGTGTTGGCCTGGGCATCCACTCCTCCAATTAGACACTGAATGTACACCGAGGGCTGCCTGTGAATGTCTCTCCAGCAGCCTGTATGGAGGAAAAATCACCTGTGCTGCTTGCTTGGCAGACGTGTCCACAGGTGAACAAAATGAGGAATGAGTCAAAACCAGCAGCTCTGATGGCACTGGGGATGGCAAGCAAAGGTCATTAGGTTTCCACTGGCTGGTGCTTTTCTCAGAATAATGCTTGGACTAGGGACGGGCCATCAAAAAGCTCGTTCTGGTTGCTCCCTGGAAAGGTACTGAACACCATGAATCTTGGCCAGAATAGTCAGAGCTGAAGATTTTCAGTGAAACCACAAATAATATGGCTGCTGAGCTGATCAAAGGAAAGCAGTTCAGGGCCATGCCCAGACCATGCTTTTATCAGCTCTTTGGCTTTACTGTACCAGCTTTGCAAAACTGAAGAAGTGCTTGGAGCAACCCTGGAGGAGGAAGGATGAACTTTAAGTAATTTGCTTTCCAACTGCAAAGTACACAGTATTTGTGCCTGACAGGAGGCCAGGCCATCAATACTATGGGTTGAGGATCTGGTGAATGAAGCTTGCTTGCAAGTGATCTATGACAGCTTTGCCTGAGTGGCTCTTGGAAGTGCTCCCTGGTGCGTCACTCACAGGACTGGTGAGACACTGATGAAGTGGTTCACTTTGTAACTCCGAGCGCAGTACTCTGGCAGTATCCTGACTTAAGTGAGGTTGTGATACATTTGCCTATTGCTACTTCAGAAAGAAACCTCTGTAACTGACCTACTATAGGGAATATAGGAAGGATATTTTGGTATATGCCTCCTGTAGATGTAGCACTACCAATATTTAACTGGTATAAATGTAAGTTTTGGAAATGCATAATGTTGTATGATGAGGTTTGGCAGAGAAATGCAGTATTCTCCTTTATTGTTAGCTACATCCTTTTCCTGTGAGAGCTTATGAGAATGTTTTCATACTTAACGTGTTTCCTTTCCTCACTATAGTTCATCTGCCAATCTGACCCTCCCAAGGAAAGTAAGCTGGCTCTGATCGTCAAATAGATGAGGAGAGTGTCATCAGGAAAAAAGCAGGCAAATTTAAGGTCTATCCCTTCCTGTAGAACTGGGTTTAGCTCTATGTGATGCAGAAGGTGAGAGTCAAAGGCCATCTGTGTATCTCTGCACCATTGTAACAGACGTCAGATAAATACGCTGTCCCTTTTGTAAACTTCTTAAGAGAACTTTAGAGCGAACTGTTGTTTATAATGAAGCAGTGGCAGCTGCTGCGTAGCTAAATCTGCAATTGAATTGCATAGAATATGAGCCTCTTGCTGTGTCCCTCATAAAACAGTCCCAAAAGAAAGTCATATTTATCTCAAAAAGTAGCAGGCTTGGCATGATGCCCTGCAAACTTTTTTTCTAGCAAACCTGAAGTGAAGCTGTCTCACCCTAGCTCTGCTAGATTTGAGTTCACTGAACCTCCTTTTGAGAGAGGCGGAAAGAAAGATGAGGTGGGGAGAGAGGATTATATATACTTTTTTCAGATCTCCCTGGTACATTTCCACTACCCCACATGAAAGATCTTTTTAAAGTCACAGTGAAGTTAGGAATATATTTAATAATTAAATTAAGCTTGTTCCTATTCAACTTTGGCTTTGCTAAGTTTAATGCAGGAATCAAATAACTACTGGAGACATAAGAAAAACAAATGCTTGGCACTTTTCCCTACAAAGCTGAATGTGAGTCAGTATCTAAGAAGGCTTCTCAATGGAAAATGAGAAAATAATCTTAATAAAAAATTCAAATTATTCAGATGAGCTGCTTGTAAGTTACGCACATAAATATGTTGCCACAATGAGAAACTTCTCCCAACAGTTTCTGGCAGACATTAACTTGAAAATAAAGACTGAGAGATAATTACTATTATTATTCTTATTACTACTACTACTGTCATTTGGGTTAGTGCAGTTAGTTTCGGTTTGGGTCTCTTAATACAGTAGCATTAAGAGGCCAAATGAGCATCCAAATCCACTGTTCCAGACTCTGCTGGACTGCAAAGACATTCCCAGCTTGAAAACTTCATTTGCAAATACATAAGACCCAAGCACAAGGTAGGGCTCTAAGGGGACTCCTAAGTATCAACGTCTTCTTAGAAAGGTTATACTGGACTCCAGTTAAATAGATCTTCCGGAGGAGGGTCATGGGACATCAGGATGCTTCATGATTTATTTTTTTTCTTTTGTTTCCCTTTTCCTTCCCTCCCCCGCTCCTTTTCTTTAATAACATCCACTGGTTTATTTTTTATTTCCTTTTTCTTAGAGACTGAACCTCCCTCTCACAACTTGTCACACATTGTGGAGGTGCAGCATCCAGAACCAAAAGAGGAAATGTGCTGATTTTGGCAGTTAACCAGAATGACCTCATTTCTTTGCTATTGGAAGTTTCTGCACTTTTCTGGCAGGCAACACAGTTGAAAATATGATTTCCTAGTTCATAGCATGTCTTCATTGAAGAAAATGCTTGCCAGATACTTAAATGCTTTATTCAAATCCCTTCTAGTAGCAGAACATACCTGATAGGCACAGGCAACTGGACAGCCTGATCAGAGGCAGCGAGAGTGGGACAATTGGATTTAAAGGGCAGAGGAAATGGGACAAACTTTCCATGCTTTGTGGATGAAGTCTGGTGGTTTTAGGGCTTTGCAGACACTTATAAGAGAGGAGCAGCATAATGGAACACCTGTGACCTTGCACCTGGGGTTTGTGTGCCATCTCTGTGCTCACCAGGTTTCAGAAATGTTCCCTGCCTCCTCACGGTGCATGATCTGTTGTCCCAGCAGCTGGGCTGCTGGTGAGCCATCACCCACCATGAAACTTCCTTCTTGCCTTTCATTGGAGTGCTACTGTCTCTCTCTCCCCAAATGAAGCCTGAGACTATGGGAACTTCTGGTGAGTGATGCAGGTGTATCACTAAATGAGATTATCGTAGGCATGTGCTTTGGCTTTGGTTTGTCCAGGTGTGCTGGTGGGAACAAAACCTGCCAGTGCAAAAGGGCACAGCAATGTGATAAACTTAAAGCTGGCCTGCAAGAAAAATGGGAATTATTCAGAATTGACACTGAAAGGTCAGGTGAAAATTAAGTCTTCACTTCTTCAGTTAAAAAGAAATCCTCAAAGTGGTTAATTATTCCAGGAAAAGAAAGTAATAAAAATCTGCATGGAAAAATATCTGTCTGGATTTGAATGTTGATTATGTGATTGTATCAGAGGTACAGATGTATGTGTACATTATACTCTCCTAGAAATATGTAATCTTCCCAGAAGAACCTGACTGCAAATCCCAGAAATCTTCTTTTACTACTTTCCACCCTTCTTGAAAATGCTTTGGGTGTGTCTTGTGCATCAGAAGGGGATGAGATTGTTGTTTGAAGGTTTGGCCTTAGAGAACATAAGGGCTGCTGAAATGGTTTGGCAAAGGAGTTGAGCAACAGTAAACTGCCTATTTCTCTTCACCAGGTTAATTGTGTAAGAATTTTCTTTTGCTCAGCATGATAGAATCTCCTTTTTTGATTTATTTTGTGAGGATAAAACTTTTGGCAACCCACTAACTATTTTGATTACTTTTGGAGACTGAAAATAAAGTGACAAAAGCAAATCTGCTCCAAACCTGCAGATATGTTGACAGCCCGTTATCTTCCAAGGAGCTCTTTATGGGGTAGACTCCCAGAATCTATTTGAAATACTTGAGAACTGCTGCATCAACGTTGAACAGTGTAGTAGAACAATTGAATTGGATCAGGTTCTTCCTAATAAAGACTGCAATAAGATATTGCTGCTTTTGGGACAGGAAACAGCTTTGTCATGATATTTGCTTCACTGTAGATGCAAAGCTCTGAAGTCTTAAAGGATGGTTAGATTAGATGTTAGTTGTTTAGTTGTACGATTTTAGGGGTAACTGTAAATAGATAAAACCCTCAGCTAGGGACTCAGACATATGAAGAAACCAAAGACATATGCTCAAAACTGCTTTCAGTTTAAATGAGAGTGACCATGGATTTGTAAACTATACAGAAGCACCATATTTAAATTAGTAATTTATCATATTGCGTGCACCATATGATACAGCTATGCAATGTTTTTAAAAGACAAAAATCAGATTATCTTTGACTGTGTCACCAGATGGTATGTAATGGGCAATAGAATTACGGATTATGAGACATAACTTTCACTCCTAGGTAACCTGACTGACAAAACCTTTGTGCCTTATAAAAACAAGATACTCAGGGATGGAATGGATGTCAGAATTTTTTTTTTCTACCTGCAAAATTTCCCCTTGACCAGGAAACAAGTTCATAAGTGTAACCAGAGAAAGAAACATACAATCAAACAAAAATATTTCTACGTCACTCTTACAGTTTGCATTTGTTTAACATTAAAACCAAAACTGTTTTTAAAAAGGCTTTTTCCCTGTTAATGTAGTTAAATTTCATTAATTGCTGTAACTTGAACCTTGCTGGTGTTCTTTGTATAAATATACACTAGAAATAAACCTGAAAAAAAATTGTGATTTTCAAATGGAAGGCCAAGCCCTAAGTCATTTGGACAAGTCTCTGGTTACCAGCTTGCATGAATGTAAATTTTGATTTAGCAGAAGCACTTGCAAGGAAGGTGTGAGCCAGAGTCAGTAAACTGGGAACAGGAAAGCGGAGTGGAAGGGCAGGAGTTGACTGCTGGTTCCTCCTCCTTCTCTGAGGACACTCACAAAGTGTCCAGGTACTCCTTCAGAGTCAGGAGAATCACCAGCAGTCAACAGTTCTGAAATGCCAATGTGTTGGATTCCAGCATCCGCAACTGGTTCAGAGAGGGCACAACCCTCCTGCCTGACAGCCCACCTACCCCTGCCTGACACCCAGGTGCTGGGGTACAGTACATCTGACAAAGCGAGTTCCCTGGCAGCAGTGGGAAATGCAGATTTACACCTTTGTTTTCTGACAGCCAGGAGGCCTAGGAATAGGCATGTTTTTGATGTGCATACAAATTTAAATTCTGAAGATAAACATTTGATTGCCAGAGAAGAGCTGCCTGCCTGGAGCGCTGGCAGCACTGTTCCTTTAAATTGATGCATTCACATTAAAGGGAGACATTTAAATAATGCAAAGGGGTAAACTAGCTTGAGTTATGTGTGGTTTTAGCTGGGTGACTCTTACTGCCTTTTATGGAAATCTCTCATCTAAAGTCCTGCACGATTATCCCCAAGGGCGAGTATTAACCCCATAAGAGAAAGGATATCTACAGTTACACATCAGACATTATGTATCTGTGTGATGGCTGTGGTTGACTTCGGCCAAAGATGGTGCTTTATGGGAGCCAATGCTGGTAGTTGGATAACGGGAACCTGGGCTGCCTTCCTTTATTCATGAAAGAGAAGGAAACTCTTCAGGCAGAGTGATTAACCCATAGCACTAATTAAGCACTCGCATGGTTCTGCAATAATGAGGTGCTGTTCATAAAGGAAGGAAGAAAAAAAAGGATCTGTAGTGACCTCATTTTGGAAGGCCGTAAGCCTGGCTCTGCTCTAGTGTGGCAGAGGGGTTCATTGAGGCTCTGACATGATTCGCCATGGAGATGGGGCAGAGTATGGCCTTTACTCAGTGAGTGCAAAGTCACAGTCCCAGGGATCTTTGTCACATCCTTGTCAGCGATGCTGCCATGAGGATAATGTCCTTGCCGCCCTTCTTGTCCTTCCAGCTGTGGCGCAGGAGCTCTGACACTTCTAGAGTGGCCAGCAGGGTTTGGTCTCTGCTCTGGTGGGATTTATGGGGTTTACAGAAGGGGAAGTATAAACTGATGGTTAATATAGCAGGATTGCGAGAAAGTTGTCTATTGATTGAAGCACTGTATTGAGCAGTGAGTTAGTGTTGTGTTATCTGATGAGTGGCTGCCATTCTCCCATGGGCTGGCTGCCTGTAGCCAGAGCTGCCAAACTTTCGTTGGATTTATTAATCAGGTGATGTCACAAGTCTGGGCCAGTATGTTTGTGCTGGCCTCAGTGCCTGTCAAAACTGATCTGTGGAAAACAAAAAAACATGTATAGTGGGAGTAGTGAGCCACAGTCTGCTGTAAAGGCGCACATCCATTTCTTTGGACACACCACTTTATGCCTCCGGAGAAACACTGGCCCCTGCAAACTAGTTTGGAGCTTGTTTGGGAGCTGCTGAGGCTATGTCCATGCGTAATACCGTGTAACAGCTACTAAGGTCAGATAGCAGCAGTGTGCTTTCCTGAGGTAGGAAGAGAAGAAAAATATTATCTCTGGTTGAAGACACAAAGTGAAAGTTAAGGAGGGACAAAGCTGGAATGAAGCCCTGGCTGAGAGCTGGGTAGAACATCACAGCCATGGCAGTGTCCTGCTGCACCTGGGGAGGGATCTTAACAACGGCTTGACCACATACTTGTCCAAAACACAGAGCATGAAATTCTCTGTACAGGGATTGTTGAGGCTTCAGACGGGTGAGGGCTGATGGCCTTTGGGTGTCAGCAGTACTACTTAGCTCCTAGAGGAGTTAGCACTTTGCTTTTTGCTTTTCCTGGCTCTGAGGTTAGAGGCCAAAAAAGTGGAACAGCAGTAACTCAGGCTGCAGATCATTTTGAACCCTTGTATTTTATGTTAACTTGCTCTCTTCTAATTAAGAAGTTGCTTTCTATGATAGATTGAGCTCAATCTGTCTCGTCTGTTCTTTATTTTTTTTTGTCTCCCTTCTTTACAACTTTTCATTTTTCAGGAGGTAAAACCAGAAAGAAATATGTAATTAAAAAAAAAGGTAATTCTTTGAACTTATAAAATGCAGGTTGCTTAAATTATGCAGTTAAAGGATAAAGAAAATCACGGAGCAATTTTAACAAATTGCCCTTAACTGGATTGCACAAACAAACCTCTCATAAGAAATCTTAGAAAGGTGTGTTTGAGGGTGTAATCTTAGCTTGTGGCTAAGTAGAGTTAAACTTGTTTTTCAAGTTGGTTGTGTATAACTTTCTCATGCTAAAGATTGTGAGCATTCCAGAAGGAAAACAGTTCATCTGTAGCTGGGGTTTGATGGTAAATGTTGATTATTTCCAGTAATTCTGGCCCCTGGTCCATATACAGTCCTTTATACAGTGACTCCTTTTCATCTGTATTCTCGCTGGCTGAGTTGTAAAATACATGTGTGTGTATGTTTTTATGAAATAACCTTGAAGTTTGCAAGTAGTGCAGTTTACAAATGAACCTAAATATACTAGACCGGACACAGTCCAGTCATACTTTCAAATATAATTGCCTGTCTTGTCGGATGCAAAAACAGTTTTGCATGTGTGAAATAGTGCCATACCCCAAATTCCATTTTTCAATAAACATCAATACCCTAACCTTGGGCTCCAAAAAAGTATGTAGCTTCTGAATAATTGTGTAGGGTAGCCAACAGGCTTATTCTAACACGTATATTTTTTTTTCCAGCATACACCATTTTTGTTGGTATTTCTGCAGTGTATGTAAACTAATGTAAGTATTAGAAGAATTACAATATATGTATGCAAGAAAGCATACCTGCAAAACCTTTCTGTACAACAGCCAAACTTATGTACATAAGAGAATTGTTGATGCCCTATTACAGTTTAATTTGTTAATGAAACAAGATGGACTGAGCTCCTACTACACCTCTTTGGATGTTTGAGGCTAGGCACAATTAATTTATTTGTACTGTCTGTGTAGGCGTATGCCAGCTAATGTACTGTAAGAGCTTTTATCTTTATGTTCATAATGAAGAGGGGCAGGTTTTTGGCAACTAGACAAGGATTTTCTGATGACTCATCCTCTCTGGATTGTAAAACACTTTCTTGTAAAATCAAAAAAGAAAAGTAGTTCCTAGTAGAAGTGGGCTCAACCCAGAGTAGTTTGTCCTTCACAATCAGGCTGCAAAGCAGAAAGAAGAAAGGCTTACCAGCTTTCGTTTATTTTAATTGTAATTGGACCTCTGCTGAAAAAGAAATTGTTATTTGAGAGAACGTTCTCATCTAAGGTATTAAAGCACCCTGGAGTAAATATGCTGTAGGTTGTGTTGTCAAGTACCTTAGTTTATGCCCTGTTGTCATTATACTGGTGTTTTGATCGCCTTGGCAATGCATTGGATTTTTAGCTAAGTTGGAGTAGACCTCCTTCTAAAGTACGTTGTACTGCTTGGTTTGTGCCACTCACCTCCCTGCTATCTAGGAAGGAATGTAGAGATCAGTAACTGAGTGTAGAGCTAAATCCTTTTCAGTATAACATTTAGTATTATTTTATATTTAAATGAAACATTAATTAATGCCAGTATTAGATAAACAGGGAGTATTATCCATGTCCCTACTCATTGGGAAAAGTAGGAAGATGGACTATACTAGGGACCCTGGTAATAAACAAGTAAGAATAATTGGAATGCATGAGTAATCTACTTTAGGTTTGAAGAGAGAATCCTGCTTTTAACAAAAAATGATGGGTTATTTTACCCCATAGTACCTGTGCATGCTTTTATGCATGCTCACTCCTGTAAACACTTCCTCCCACTCACATGTTTGCTTTCTCTCTCTGTGGGAGAAACAGGAGAGTTTGGAGAGCCAAGGGATATCCATTAATGAATTCCCCCAGTCCTTCTTTGTGCTGCGTCACAATACTTTTCCTGAATGACTTCTTGGGTGATGAAGCTGCTGCTCCCTCTTATTAAGGTGATGTTTATGCAATCCAGAGTGGATTAATTTAAATCCCTGATTTCAATCACAATTTAAATCAACAAGCAGAGCACTTTGATTTAAATAATTAAGTGTAATCTTGTTTTGCATTTTTGCTTTCCAGTTACTTTCCTAAACAAAGGCTTAGTTTTATTGGTCAATATCACTTGCTAACCAGAGCTGTTTGTTATACACAATTGGGTTTCTCTAAATACATGTGTATTGTTTACATACTTCTACTCACCTTCTAAATTTTTACATTCTTCTTATGCTAAAGTAGTGAATCACGTTTCTTAATAGAAATGATACATCTTTTTAATTTTGTGTGATTCATGTGTACCCAAATGTTGTAGTTTGAATTCAATCAAAATACATAAAAGTGACATTCCGAGGCTGCTTGAGAGGTTCAATTGTGTTTGACGTTCCGGCATATAAGGCAAAAATTTATATTGGAACATGTGCTTTTAAAACCGATGTGTTACACAAATCTAGTATCTACAGCTAATGCATTGTGCTGATTGTTTCTGGACACTGAGTACTTCAAGTTTTTTAAACTACTTAAGTAGTTTATCATTTCACCTCTCAATTTTATTAATGAATGGAAAGAAGAAAACTAACTTTCCTACTTTCTGAATTTGAATTCCTAATGGTTTTCCTTACTTACAGTGACCTAATTATAAACCATGCTAGCTGAAAATGAAGAAAACTGTTGCTGCAACTGTTGCAGAAAAAATACTGTGAAAAAAACCCAGCTTCAACAAATTGTTCACTAGGCAGTGAAAGCTACCCATACCACTGTTTAATTTTCTCCAGAAAAATTAAGATTGAATAGTGACACACAGAGCTTCATTATAACATAAAATCACATGAACATTTTTTAAAAGGTTTAGAATAACGTGAAATATAATAATATGTATTATCATATATAGTTATCATAACTTAATGGTTTTATTTAGAAAGAGAAAAAAATGCACTCAGTGGAAAGAACTGTGTTTTAATAACGTATATATAAACTTCTTTTATATACAGGTTTTTATATTCATACTGGAGCACTCCTTATCTGTCACTTAAAAATCAAGATTCCTGTTGTTCGTACCTTCACACCTGTCTAAATTTCAGGACATTTTTGGCAACAGATTGCTGACTGTGGCAGTCAATCTTACTTTAATGTTTTGCTCATTAGAAGCATCAGGGGCTGTGTTCGTAAATTAGTGCCAGGGAGTTGTAGGTGGAGTCACAGAACAAAAGATTAAAGGATTATATATTCTTAGCCACTATATTGGAGCACATGAATTAGTGGGTCATAGCTACCACATAGATGTTAACACCTCCGTTCACAGAATAGGAAGGGTGATTTAAGGATTTGATGCAAAGTATTTAAATTGTAAATTTAGATTAATTTTGCTCTGAATGAGACAACAACAGCCAAATCTAGATAATATGCACTACAAAACATTGTATAAATGTTCCCTTCCACGGATTGCTCTAAGAGAGCTGTTGAAACAGCAAGTCTGTAATACAGCACGTGGGAATTGCAATATTTGGTGTCATCAGGGAAGTTTCACAGTGCTGATGGGACTCGCTCGGTTTAAGATGTCTGAATTTCCTTCTATTTCTTTCCTAATTGTAGATTTTTCTCCTATGATAGTGTAGCTGGGGAGTGGGAAGTTGATTAAATTTCATTCCGATTTATCTGGGTTCAGTCATGTTATCTCTTAAAATGTGTCTCTAAAGGTTAACAGTCCTTTGGCATTTTCATCTTTGCTTTCCTACCCTGAAGGAAAACTTAGTGGCTTGCATGTCTAGGAAGTCAAAGATAACTGGTTGTATTTTTCCATATCTACAAAGGGATATTATATCTGGATTCATATCTGCTCCTGGAAAAATTTTTAGGCTTAATGTTTAATTTCCATATGCTTAAAAGGGAAAGTTGTTAAACCCCAAGGGTTTTATTTCGCTTCGCCTCCAGGCAAGTTACCAGTCAAGAAAAGGTCCGATGTGCTGCACAACCCTGTTTTGTGTTTTGCTTCCTGCCCCACACAGTGTGGAATAAAAGCTCACGACAAAAGAGAGCGTTGGGGGTGCATGTGGTGCCTTTGTGGTGGGGTTGGGGGACGGTGAGTGATGCATGCAGGGATGCTGAGGCTGCCTGTGCTGGCTGAGGCTCTGCCTGGGGCCTGCTGGACAAAGTCTCCCTTCTGTGACTCTCTACTACAATTACTGGTTAGGCTTTACTAGTCCCACCAGTAAGATTAATCACTGAACTACCTCCTGCGACTCGAAATCCCAGTATCTTTATCAGAGGCAACCTGGGCATTCACTCTGTACTTGACTCTGCTTTCCAGTTTGTGAGTTTTGCCGAAAGGCCAGACATCCCTAACATATTTTGAATAGAATTTTACCTGTAAGGTTTGGCATTCTTTTTACATGAAAAGAAAGAAAAGGCAAGTGAACTGAATTTGGGGGGACATTTTTTTTTCTCTCCCAGATGACAGGATCTGGTTTCTTTCATAATGATTTTTTTTTTTTTTTTTTAATTTTTTTTAAGTAGAATTTTTCCAGCCTTCCATAAGAAGACAAAATATTTCTGGAATGCAACACCTGTGCAAAGAAAATGAATTACCATGTGCCAGAATCATTCAGTGAATGCTGTGTTGTGTGGGTAACTTTACAAAAGTGTTGCAGCAAACCATAAACATCTGCAAAACATTTGAAAATCTGGCTCAGGCTTGGGGCTGCTTGAATTCTACGGCATTTGTAATAATTTACTGTTCCACAATATGTAATTATTTGTGTGCACCTTAGGACTAATTTTCTTGGCAAGAGTAGAAAAAGATCTATTTTATTAAAGATGTAAGGATGATTGATATTCTTTACCTGTACAACTCCAGGATCCATGCATTCATCTTTGACTTCTGGAATGCATTTACTTGTCCCTGTGCACTTGACTATGTGGCATGGATAAAAATGGGAAAGGGACAGCAAATCCAGCTCAAACTGCAGACATATGTTGCTTTTTTTTTTTTTTTTTTCCTTGGGGAAGCACTGAGAGGATTGAAGTCATTGAGCTTAGCTTTTTTCAGCTGAGCTGAACTTTGAAAAAACACACCGTGTGCTTTTAGTGAACTCTGGGCCTAATCCTAAATCTTTTGAGTTCGGTGACAGGTTAGAGTGTCCGAGAAGTGAATCATGGGCTGTACACTAGCCACAGCTATGACGCTGCGCGGGGCATTGTCCTCCTCGGCTCGCTCGTGTGAGTAAGTAACTACAGTGTCACGCAGGAGTTTTGGCTTGGGCAGGTTCAGCAACGCACGCTGCAAAAGACCAAAAGAGTTGATAATTTTCTTCTTGGGAGAGCACGCAGATAAGTGCTCGCACAATAATCGCACAATTCTTGCCTCGGCTTCCCAAAGTGCCTAGTGTCTCTGTTCCATGCCAGATTTCTAAAGACCTCAGCTTCCTGGAAGGCACCTAAATAAGGGTCAGATTTTGAAAAGAGCTTAGCACCCAGCCTGCCCAGCTTTTCAGAAAATCTGGCACCAAGCGTCGGTGCTGAGGCTCTGTGGAGATGGTGGGAAGAAGACTGCCTTCCCACACGCCGCGCCGGCACAGTGCTGTTGGCTTTACAGGGCTCGCAAAACATTGTTAGAGAACAAATAGCAACAGGGGAAAGAAACCCCCCAGCTCTGTTTTAACAGATCCTGGGGGGAAGGGTCCTTTCCCTTTTTAAAGATTCAGTTCAGGCATTGTCAAAAGAAATAAATAAAGCAACATCGTTTAAAAGCTTTTGGAACAATAGTCTCTTCCACTTCCCTCCCTCATTGTCGAGCCTGGGCCCAGCTTTTGTTTATTTTGTGCTGCCAGCCTCATGCTGCCTGATTGGTTGGTGTCTGATTTCATTCCTATGGGTGATGTCAAAAGCTGACCCAGAAGTTCTCGGCGAGTTTGCTTTTAGTTTTTAGTTGTTGTTTTTGTGCGTGTATCCGTGGGCACAAGAGTACTTTTCGGTCCTAGGAGGATTCTGTTACAGACTGAATATTATTCAGCTGCAAAACTAATACGGAATAATATTTGTGTCAGGAACTGCACGGCTTATTTCCTACAACTACTAGCAATAGCAAGCCATTCAGGCACTGTGAAACTGTGGAAGTTGCAATCAATATTAATTATAGTTCTAGGATTGCCATCAGACATAACAGAAAATTCAAAATCTGTATGAGAACTTCATAACATAACTGAAAATCAGGATATTTAGTTAGAAAGGCTGATTTCACATTCATAGGTAACACTACTACCAGTTTTCTTTTTATAGCATTTTTAAGAACTAATCTTTATTTAATAACATTTTTATCGGGTGTCAAACTGACAATTTAAATATCAGGTTGTCACAGAGGTGTGCATACTAGTGACAACAACATTCAATGTTTATTTTTATAGAAAAATAAGTGGTGTTTAAGTTTTTTTTTGTGCTCTATCTGCAAATACTCCAATCTCTGTTAAACTGTGTTTTCCATTTCTCTGGCCTTAACACTTGGATATTTTTCCTTCAGCAGCCTCTGACCCTCTCCTGTGTTTCTCTTTGTTAGATAAGTAAAAGATGAGCGTTACTTTATAAGGACATAGTTTCATACCCTTGTCCTCTGTTAGAGTACAGTCAAGTTGCTTGTATAAACACGAACAGTTTTGCTTACTTTTCAATTTATTCAAATGCCAATGTAAGGTTCTTGAGCCATGCATGTGCCTGCCCCCAGGCTCCCCTAGCCCCCAGCCAGCCTTTCCTCTGTCTTTTCACCTCTTTGTCCCCTTGCCTCTAGGGAACTGTGTTGTACAACATCTTAGGCACATCTAATAGGAGTGTGTAACTAGTTCCATGAGGAGGTTGTATCAGTGCTTGGTATTTCACAAGAAGAGAAGGTGTGTTTAACCTCTCCTGTTACAGAAAATACGATGTTAAGGTTTGATAGAACACTGTAAAATTACCTTCTCTGTCTCTCCCTTTATATGTTTATGGTTTGGGCAAAGGTTTGTTGCTGCGTTAGATTTCACAGCAAAATACTGTTCAGCAGAATTTTATGTGAAGAAAATGAAACTTCCCCCCAGCTCTGCAATTCTGCATCCAGCAAAACACCCCTCACTTTCCAGCCCACAGTCTTGTTTTTTGAATTGTCAAGGCAAACAGAATTCTTGCCCCGAGTTTCCTTGAAAGCAGGACACTTAAAGAAATTTAGATGCCTCTAGAAATAATTCAATATAAAGAAGAAATGCAAGGCTTAAGTGCTTTTCAGAGAACTCATTGTATGTTATTTCAGTGCCTGTACCTTCTGTTTATGTTCATGAAGGATGCCAAGGGATTTGGGAAGCTGGTACGAAGCCCACCAAAGCATCCAAGGGCTGAGACTCCAGAAGCTGTCCCGTGAATCCTGTTGTGTAGTTGTTTGGTCTCCTTTCCCCTGGTTGGGAGCAGCTTGTGTATACAGGGCCTGGGGCTGGCCTCGCCACTCGTCTTGGTGCCTGCCTGGCCCAGCTGCAGCTCATGTCCCAGCTTTCCTTCCCAGGTGATTTGTTGTTTCTGGAGCAGCTACTTTTAGAGACAGGCTCCCTCATCTCCACTGCCCAAAAGCAAATACTAGAGTACAAGCGACAAGGTTTACAAAGAATTTGTTAGCTGGTGGTGCCCCCAGCTCTGGTGAAAATGTTAAGAAGGAAAAATGATTTTATCTGCATTCTGAATATGTTTTAAATACTGTGCTTTTTATTGTTTCCATATGATTCTTGGGTATTTTAACATCAAAAGACCCAGATTATCCTAATTGGTGTAAGAGGTTGGAAAGGTTTTCTTCAGCTGGACTTAAATAGGGTTCCTGCTTGGCTGCTTTTGCACTGGCTTAGTCCTTTTGTGACATGAAAGCCAGTTACAGTTAAGCAGATTCTCCCTTTTTTTTTTGTTTAATAAACTGAAATAACGATACTGTTAAGCATTAAAATGCAGAAACATCGTGCATTTCTAAAGCTTCCAGAAATAGCCTACAATGCATTGCAGAAATTAGTGAAGCCATACTTGTAATGAAAAACATTTGGTAATGGACTCTGGATCAGTTAGTAGGCTGATTTACTGCCTGTCCTCTGATTTCTCTCCTCTCCATAAATTATCACTTACAGAGAGGAGCAGTGAGGATTTTTTGGAAACTTTTTTGAGGAGAGAGGAAAACCCCCTAGATTTAAAAGTGCTGTAAATATCTCTGTGCGGTTTTGCTCCTAATGGTTACTTTCCCGGTGTAGCAGAAAATGACCCTTTTATCTTGAGGGTAGTTTTCCTACAGAGAAAGATCATGCCTGGGTCGCTGCTCCCACACAATGGGCGTATCTTCACCGCCCAGATGGCTGGGCTCAGGGTTGGTACCTGGCCTGCGCTCAGTCACCACATGGTGCTGGGAGCTTTTCCCCTGCAAAACGCTGCCAGTCCCTCACGCCCTCCCTGGGGTTGAGTGCCAGGCTCTGGAGATATACCTTGTGCTATAGGATGTGCTTCACTGACAAAATGTCCCCTGCTTTGGGGCAGACTGAAATAGCCAGAGAAGAGTCCAGATTTGCTGCATCTCTCCCCATTTTGGCTCCACGGCTTTGCACCTTGAACAACCACTGCATACTTCTCTAGGAAGTGGATCAGATATCTAGCCTCCCTCTGATAGCTTGATGCTAGGCATAGATGTCCATTTGAGAGATCATAATTTCTATTTACTTCCTGGTGAATTATTGGGTAAACACTTGAGCTAAAAGTATGCTTTGCTGTTTCAGCAGTTGCTAAGAGTCTAAGATACAGATTTTTCCCCTTACCCCCTTTTTTATACTCTGTCACACTTGCTGAAGGCAAGTTTGAGTAAACTATGTTTAGCCTGCTCACTACTAGCAACATACTCTTGAAAAACTGGGCACCAGAACTTGTTTGGGGACTGAAAAGATTGCTTTGCTCCCAGTGTATTTCTTTGTGGTTTGGAATAAAATCACAAGTGAAAGAACAGAACAAAAAAAAAAAAAAGGGAAAATGGAGGAGTCAAGACGGGCATCTATACATGCAAGTTAGATTTTCAGCACTTAAGTAACTACTTGTTTTATTGTGCTTTAGCTTCTAAGCTATCTCTGTAAAACATTTACTCATTTGGCTTTAATCAAACCCTTCACTAAATGTTTGCTTTGCACATGAAACAAAGCCATCCTTAAGACTGTAATGAAACCATTAGTTAATGTTCATTTAAAAAAAAGCAAAAGCCAAAATTAAGTTAAACATCAAACATCAATCAAGAATGAAAATAATAGCAGAGTTTCTAATGTGGGGATCTCAGTGCAAATCTTAAATAGAATCTGCAATGTTCTCTGCAGGTTTTAACTGTTTTTGGCTTCTGCAACCACAGGTCTGAGGTCACAGCTGTCTCCTGATGTGTCTAACGAGACAGTTTTTATTATCAGCATACTGTTCTTTTTATTTCTGATTTCCATCTCGTGGTGTGTAGTTACCGTACTATTCCTGCAGTTATCTAGGTATTTACTTGCATATTTGAAACTCGCTTTTTTATTTCCCCCTCCTTCACAGGAAAGTAAATCATTGAAAGGAAAAAAGTACCAGATAGAAATAGATAATTTATATAGCAGGAAAAAAAAATAACAAAAAAGAATCCTACAGACCTTTATGCAAGAGCCATCTTCAATAATGGAAAAAAGAGTGGAGTGGAAAAGCAATTGAAATTTATGTGAAACTCTCAGTAGACTCATAGACAAAGATAAAGATGCAGTGCTAAATGCCTGGAAAGAACATTTCCTAATTTTTGCCCAAAGAATAGTTGTTTGCAGAACTTAGAACATTAAAATTGCTGGAGAAAGACACTAGAAAGACAAGAAAGGAGAAGATACAGGGGTACAGATACTCTGATTTTGGTATTTTTTTTTATAGGAAAGGTTTTCACTTAGTAGCAAAATACTGTGCAAACAGTTCCAGGTCCCTGGGAAAGAAATCTTAAAGTTTTACAGTGAGACAGAAAAGACTGACACAGTTTCAGAAGTCTTAGTGAGCTTATAACGCATGTCTGGGAAAGTCCCTCATGCAAATCATTCATAATCATATCTGTCCAATTGTAAAAGCCAAACTCCCTGAAAATCGGAGTAACTTTGTTGGACTAGGATGTAGAAATTAAAGTCTGTGCTCCACAGTGAGTAAGAAGTCACTGACAAGATCTCACACTTTCTTCACTTTGCAGGATTAAACTCACAGTATTTTCTGGCTGTGTGTATGTATTTGTTTTTTCCTTTGTTCCTTAATATTCCTGTGAAATCAGTCCACATATTAAGAGAAACCTTTATGTGTTACCAACTCTGTGTGCCTTGATAGCCATATCTGGGACTAAGTGGAAGTGTGACTGATACTAAGGCCATTCATATGGGGTATCGTGTGTGTCTTAGGATACTTTTTAAAAGTGTTGTATCATATGTGTAATTCACTCTGAAACTCATAGGAATCATTCAGGATTGACTCTCCCTGACCTACAATGCCTTGTGACAGACATATCATGTCCAAATTCGTCCACTATTCCAGAGTTTATACTGTTAGCCCTGTCTTGCCATCTATAGTCCTTTAGAAGCTTCATCACCTGAGTGAGAAGAGAGAAGAAGCCCAGTCTGTGATACTGTGAGCCAAGGTGCCCTTCCCCTACTTGGAGTATGCTGAAAGACTGAGAAAGCCGAAGGGGAAAGTTTTTTGCCAACTCCTGAGGTAGTGAAGGATGCAAGGCAACAAGAAGCCACTTGTGGCTTCCTTAATGTGCATCACCATGTCCCATTTGTGCAGCTCTGCTTTATGTTTTTAGTGAGAAATCCCTCTTAGCTCACAGCTGCTGAAGTGAAGTAACATTGCCTCCGGATCAGTCCTGGTGATGAGCTGGACTGCCACGAGCCGTCTTGTGTGTTACAGAAAAGGCAGGAGCCTTCCAGAAAATCTAGTTCACAAATGTCATGTTGGAGATCGAAAATACCCTTCTTCTCTTTGAGATTTCACCCTCTGTTTCTGGTGCTGATTTGCTGTGCAGCCAGTTTTGTTTGGTGTCACCAACCCCGAAGTAGACTCAAATTGCACCAGGGTAGGTTTAGGTTGGATATCAGGAAAAAATTTTACACTGAAAGGATTATTAATCATTGGAACAAACTGCCCAGGGAAGTGGTTGAGTCACCATCCCTGGAGGTGTTTAAAAGACAGGTAGACAGTGCTTAGAGATATGCTTTGGTGATGGCTTTTGTCAGTGTTAGATTGACAGTTGGACATCTGGAAGGTCCCTTCCAACCTAGGCAATTCTATGATTCTATGATCTGTTTCTGTTCTACATCACTTGTCTAACCCTGATACTACCTGGAAGGAGGGACCTATAATTAAGATTATTATTATGACTTTCAAGGGTACAACCTTGTTTTTCTCTGCATGATACCTAGGAGGGAGTGTAATCTAGACATTCAGCTGTCTCTTCAATTTCTTCTTTAGCTGATGCGTGGTGGTTTCTCTGAGGGAAGAACATCAGGATACTAGGGGACTTTGAGTTTCTGCAGTCCCTGTACGTTGTTCTTGTGAGTCTGGCTGGGATAAGAGTCCTTCTGTTAAGAACTTTACTTGATAGATAGAGGAAGTCTGAATTAAGGTGTGTATTTCCCTGAGCTATCATTTTTTGTGGCTATGAAGTAAATGAGGTTGCAGAACCTCTGTTGGGTACAAAGACTATTATTGACTAGACTGAATCCTAAAAGAGTAATTGTTCAGTTCTGCTGTAAGTTGGTTGGTGGTTTTTTTTTTTTTTCAGTAGCAAAATGGTTTTCTGACCCCTTTGTGCTGTGAAGTGTATTCCCTGCTTCTGCTATTACTCCAGAACAATAACAGTAACTCCCTGTCTGAACTTCAAGACTACAGGCCTGAGTGTGGATGCCTTCATGCGTGCAGTAGGCTGAGCGCAGGAAGCTGGAGTGCTTCAGTCTGCACAAATACCGGGTTCTCCTCCACCTGCATCTGCAGTGTGGGAAGCAGGACATCTGTAGACAGGGACTTCCGGAGTGATCTGCAGATCTTTTTGTATATCTTCATGTATCTGAGGGCGTTAGAGAGTGAAAAGCAAAAAGAATTTGGTCCTTGCAGTGTCTGTAGCTGGAACAGATGTGTTGTAGCTGTACTTCTGGAGAAAGAAATCTCTCCTGGCAGTGTCTGACATATAGCGCTGTCATCGCATAGGGAAAGGTCAGAGTAGCCTTATGTGTCTTAACTGTGGAAAGTGGGCAAAGGTAGCTTGGGGAGGCCTTGGAAATTAGGGAGTTATAAAGACCTTTGCTCCTCTTCTGTGAGTTGTTTGTGAATTTACTAGTGGGAACAAAATGAATCTTAAGCCCAGGACTCTTAGCTGATGTAGTCATTCCCACAGTATGGTGCAATAAATAACCCTTCTTCTACATGGATGTGGCTGGTAATCAGTAGCTTGCTAGGTACTTTGGGCTTCCTACAACAGCTGCATGCACTTGTGGGAATCTGAACTTTACATATCCATTTTCTGTCAAATCCAGGAAGTGGCGCCTGTGATTCTGTACCTCACATTAGCAAATTCAGTTCTTGTCCTCGAGGAGTGGTGAGTCCCCTGTGGTACAAGTTGGCTTCAGTGGAACATGTGGCGCTTGGCACCTCCTGAACTCATGGGTCAGTTGTTTGCGAACAAGGGACAGCACAAGGTTCTGTGCAAGAGGCCCTCTTAGGACCTTGGGAAGGACTCTGCAAGCTACGGGAGAGACTGCAGAGTCAAATTCTAATCTTCTTGTAAAGCAGTAAGAAATGCAGCAGATGAAATCTCAGCATGACATTGACCTTTTATGTAGAAAGGACAGTTTGTAAGTCTGTGGTACTTTTCAGTACTGAGGTACAGCCTCCAAGAGGGTCAAATGCAGCCATTGTGCTCCGGTCATCTCAATGAGATGAGAGCTGTGTTTGCCACCTAGGAAGCATGGCAGCTGCAGTCTAGGAGATACAAGGAGCAAGGAGGTCCTTGCTCACTTGGGCCTACTTCTCAATCTACAGCCACAAGGGCTTCTGTATTGTAGTAGCCTATTCCCTAATGTTTGGACTTCCTGTAGGAGCTGTTCCCCCACATGCTATGTTATCACCAACCCAGACCCCAGTGCTACATGATGGCTCTTCCGGAGGTATTCAAATGGCAGCAAGCAGGTCATACCCAGCTGCACAGAGCCTGGTGCCTCTCATGTAGATCTGGAGACTGTGCTGTCACAGCAAGGATGGGAACAATGTTTCAGTGTGTATAAAACAGATAATGCCACAGGTTCCCAATGAATGGCCAGTATAGTCCTCAGAGGAACAAACTTTATCAGTTATGGCTTCAAAATCCCTTTTTGTGGAGATCTGTAGCAGTTACCTGTAACTTCTGTGACATGCCAGCTGGATTAATATGAGGTTACACAGGCAGCTAATTTCTGGTGGACTTAAGCATGACACCTAAATAAGTGAGGAGGTGCAAAATCCCATCAGATGCTGATGCTGGGTTTATGTGTTCTTTGGTGAATAGACGTGGATTTAAATACATACTTAGGTGTGAGTGTGACTGACTTAAAGCTAAATTTCCCTTTCGTTTCCTGAAAAGTCTCTGTACAGGTGATCACTTGTAAAGCCCTGGATTTTGTGGGCCCTGGTTATCTATCTTGGAACTGGTCACTGTTACCACAGTGTATAAAACTGACTATGATATTTTTATATGATTGACTATGCCTGCAGCCTAGCCTGTAATTGTTACTATCTGGTTAAAAGTTGCTACCTGAGTTAAGTTTCCTGATGAAAAGCATAAGAGTTCATAATGTTCACCCTCCATCTGCTGTCATTTATAATTAGACTGTAAAATCATCAGAGCAAGAACTTGCTGTCCTTCTGTACACCTACAGTGCCAAACATACTGGGGTCTTGATATTAGTTGAGTTGCCATTAATAATAAATAGAGAGTAAAAGGAGAATGTGTAAATGCATTCAAACGTGTAGTGACGCTTTTAAGTATAATTGTTATCGCTGCAAATCTCTGCATGGTTGGCAGCTGGGCTGCACTGGAAGTGCAGAGTCCCTGTAATTGGAATTTGCACATTTTGCTGGTCTGTCAGAGCCTGCCATTGATGGGTAATGTCTGGAGTACCTATAAAGACAGACACAATGGCAGGACTACTCGGAAGTAAAGACAATCCAGATGGTGTGCCTTCAGCTCCCTTTCCGAGAGGCTTAAGAATGCCCAAGCTCATTACAGTAGGATATGGCTCAAAGTTAAGTAACTTTTCAGTAATTAATATGTAAACACAAGGCTACAATTTCAGACTGGGCTCTGCCTCCTTGAGTCCCTGTGTAACACTATAGAGAGGAAGCTCTCCGCTGGATGGGCCACAGGGCTGAACAAACCTGCAGAGCTCAAGCATACCCTGTGCCTGCCCCCAGGTCTCCTTCACATCTGCACCTCTGTGGAGAGGTCTCACAGGGTAATGAGCTAAGAGCATGCTCCCTCAGTTTTCTCCACTATTTTGCCTATTAATTTCCTGTTGATGGTCTTCAGCGTTCGCTTGTTCTCTGCTTTGTTTTGATCTGGTTTTCGTTATTTATCTGGATTGGTTTGTATTTTAGATCATATTTGTGCTAGTAAGGTTTTCTGGTGCCAGTTTTAACAGCAGCACTACCAGTTTTGAGAGTGGGATATTTGGGGCTTGGGACTATATTTATGTAATTCAAGCAATTACTCTTTACCATGCTTAGCACTGTAAATGCTGGAGGTGGATAAATTTTGTAGAATCTGTGAGAGAGTTACTGGTGTGCTGTAGTGGAATCTAAACTGAGAATTTCTATGTTTTCAAAATTTGAACCTCTAGCCTTCAGGTAATTTTTTATTTTTTCGCAGGCAAATTTTTCCCTTCAGTTCCGGACATTGTATTCCTGCTGTGAGAATTCTTTAATTGCATATTCCCAGAAAAATTGTGTTTTAGTTTGGATCAGTTGCAAGCAGAAGTGGAAGAATGTGGTGTGAGAGTAAGAATTATTTGGTAAGTGCAGCTGTGAAACAGAAATAAATCAAGGTGGCAGAAAGGTGAGCTAGAGAGGGAAAGAAAATTGAAGAGTTTGTTACTGTAAATCCACCTGGTTAGTAAATCCAACTATCGAATTGCAGCTGCAGTGTCAAAGAATATGAATTACATTCCATCTTAAAAAGGAAAGTGTATTATTAAAACAGCGTGTAATACAACATCTTCCATGCATAGCAGAAATAAAACCACTTTTGAGCTCTGACTACAAATGTGTTCATTGTAAAAGAAACATTCTTGTTGATCTAAAATCTCATAGACGTATCTGCTATCATATCTATCTGTGGTGCAGTGACATTGAGCCAGGAAATGCTGTTCAAAAAATAGTTCAAATGTGAAGAATAAATGTCCTTGGCTCTAAGTCATGTTTCTCTACCAAGAGCCAAGCTTACTTCTATTGTAATGTTCATCAGCATTTTTTTATACTTTCAAATAAAATTAAAAAAATGTCATTTGAGCAAACCAACTGCTAGTCTGAGGAAGAAAGCCAAAATACTTTCTTTTCTATGGGTCATTTCCCGATTCATTCCCTTTCTGGGTCATTCTTTTTTGCCTGGGTCACTTTCTCCTTCTCCATATTCATTTAATAATAATAACAAAAATACTCAAATGAAATACATTTGCCTAGGATTTCCAAGGATTGTACTGGCAGTAAGTAGAAAAAGGCTTGCTTGGTTTTGAAGTCACTGGATCACAGCCAGACTGAGCTTCCCAGCAAAGAGGATATGGCAAATGGTAGAGCATTGGAAGGTTTAAAGAATCACAGGGCAAGTCAATGGCCAAGTAGGAAAAAAATCAAGGGCACTCTAATCCTTTTCTTGAAGCAATAGATTCAGTAGAAACACCAATAGATAGATGAAGACTGAGAGAGGTCTACCCTTCA
Source organism: Nycticryphes semicollaris (assembly GCA_013400055.1). Lineage (NCBI taxonomy): Eukaryota > Metazoa > Chordata > Aves > Charadriiformes > Rostratulidae > Nycticryphes > Nycticryphes semicollaris. The sequence continues at coordinate 211,427 of VXBJ01006118.1, forward strand.
AGGATTTGAAAAGCTGTAATGTTGAATTTGAAAAGTTCTAATGGTGTTTTGTGGGGGTGAATTAAATTGTGAAATTTGAAGTCTCAGCTATCAACACGAAACCACCCTTAGCCTCTAATTTGAAACATATTGGAGAAGCCATGCTACAAGTGTTGAGTTTTTCCTATAACAGAAACATCCATTGAGTTGAAGGAACTTTTGTATATAGGCAGCATTATGAAAAACAGAGGTAATTTTGAAGAGCAAATGTGATTTAACATAATTTAAAATATAATTAATTGAGCCTATTTGTCTTTTCTGAGCTCAGCAAAACCTTTTTGCTATAGAACTGTGTGCATTTGTGAGCATTAACTGTTCTTCATATCTTCATAAACAGGTTTTGATACTGTCTAACCTTTAGATACTAAATAATGCTTGTGTTAGAAGCATTGTATTTATACTAGATAGTACAACTATTAGCTGGTTTTAGTGAGGTACTCTTGAACACTGTGGGCCGAGACACCTTTCTTATGTCATTATTGGAATTTTATTGCATACTCTCCTTACCTGGGACAATCTGTAGTATTTAATATATTTTCATATTACTACAAAACTGTCTCCTAAGCACCCCAATTAGGATGGTAAAAATATATCAAAAACATTGAGAAACCACCTTCGGTCTCCTTCAGAGACCTTGCAGTCTAAATAACAGCATTGTTTTGGGAAGGTATTTCTGCCTGCATTGGTCAGAGAACCAAGCTGGACACTGCAGTGGTTGTGCTTATTCAGGAGCAGCACATCCCATGCGTTGCCAACACAGCCGCTTCAGGCCTTCTTGAACCTAATCAGAGTCTTATGGAGAAATTATACAGTAAAATTAGCTACAGTAGGCAGTCTACCTCACCCTGGTCCTCCAGCAGCACCAGTCCTCCAGCTTAGATATGGCTGTGGATCCTCTGTGAGCACCTTGGCAGGATGCTGCCTCTCCACACTGGAACAGGTGCTGAGTGGCAGAGCTGGGTGTTCTCTGGCCACAGGAGCCTGGCTGGGTATATGGCTTTCATGAGTGAGCGACAGAGCAGCCCTGGGCTTGCAGCATGTAGATGTCTGAGGGCACTGGCTCTAGAAAGAGGACAAAACGTGACCCAACTGTTGGGGTGACTGCCCATGCAGAGGGAACTAAAACAAGCCTTGCAAGGGGACGCTCCCCTTTCATGTCCCTCCCACCAGACAGAAGAGGACAGACAGACACGGAAGAGGTGAAAGGTCCTGAGTCAAGAGCAGTAAGGGACACCACATGTCTATGCGTTTGCTTTCTGTTTACCTGATACACTCTGTGGGTTCCTCTCATTGCTCTGAGCAGGCTCCTTTCTGCAAGGCTTTCTGTTTGTGCTCATTTCCCACCCGTATCTTCCACATGTGGCAGGAATGACAGTCCCAGTCATGAGGGAGCAGACAGCAGTTAAAATCCCAGCGTAGCCCTCCATGCGCGGTTGGATGAGTCTGACACACCTTTTCCAAGAAACAGCACCATCTGCAGTGTGGCAGGTGGGGGAAAATGGCAGGGGTCTGCTAAGGTTAGGTAGGCATGGACCTGCTTCCACATACCCAGGCAGCTCAGGGAGATCCTGGAATTACAACTTCTGCCTCACCAGCAGGCACGCACGCACGCCTTTATCAGGGCAGCTCGTGAGAGCCTCTTGAGCCTACTGACGGAGCTGGAAATAGGAAGCAAGGTCTTGGACAGGCAAGCTGTTCTTGAGGCAGGTGATGATTGTCCGTGAAACTGTGAACAGTGAGCAGAGGGGAACAAAGGGGTGCTGTGGCAGAAATGACAGTGTGCTGTGAAATCAGTATTTCTGTTAAATTCAAGGGTTTAAAAGTCCAGTAGAATTATGAGGATTAGTTCCTCGGCTTGTACTTTTTGTTTGGGTATTTATATATGTTTTTTTTTCTGCTGCATGGACCGCACCATCTCTTCTTTAACTCTGCCGGCGACCAGTGAATTCACAATCGTAATGGTTGCCAGCAAAGTTATTTTTGTGGAAAATTGACACCTCCTGAAGCAGGATCAAACTGCAGTGAACAAGGAGTTGAAATAGACTGGAAACGTAAGTCGGAGCTTAAGACAGAAATTGCTTCCTCAACAGGCGATAACTACAAGAGAAGTGCAGAATAGCTACATGACTATTATACTGAGTTTTGAAAATGCTATAGCTAGTTATTATGGGTTTCACTTATGTTGAGCAATTAAAGATTGCCACAGTTTGGGATTGTTTCAGTGTCTCGGCAGGAGAGTGTTTTCTACGACCTTGTAGAAGATGTAAGTCCTGCTGTATAAAAGCATCCTTACTTCTCAGTAGAATCTTATTTGGGATGTCAGAAATAAATTTTCCATTATGGACAAAATGTAAGCTATAGGTCTGTCACTACTTATATAAGACAGTCATACTGATAAAGAAAAGCTGATGCCGATGCATTCACCACCTGTGGAAGGACAGGCATTGGAGGCAAGTGTGACATGGAAGGAAGAAGTTAGAGTTTGAAGTGCTGCATTAGCAATGCTCATTTCCTTAGATAGGAGCCTTCTTTTGTACTACACAGACAAACAGCTCAGACGTAAAAATTTAATTTGGCAGGTAATTTGCCCATAACACTGCTGCTAGCAGTTGGAAAACAAAATGAGTTAAAATATCTTTATTTGACAGCTACTGCAAGCAGGATTGTTGCTTTGGTTTGTCTCTATACACAAAAACATAAGGTGGGGTTTCCAGTGTTGGCTTGTGATGAAGACAAGCCACTAGACATGTTGTGACTAGTCAGCATGGACCCCAAGTCCTATCTGATCTCACATGCTGATTTCTGAAATCTCTTTCTGTTTAGAGTCAGTGAGAACAAGAGCAGAAACCTGGGATTAAATCCCAGCCCTGCTGAGGGCTGTGGTGCTGTGATTTCAGCCCCACTTTTTTTTCTTATGATTCTGTGTCCTATCATCAGAAAACCACAGCCTTTCCCAAAGTGACCCTCCCAGTATTATCAGTTTTCTCTTTCCAGGCTCCTCCAGGGATGACAGGCAGGGCCTTTTTTCCAGCCAAAACAATTCCTAATCGAGATTTGAGGAGCTTCATTAAACTTGGAATGATTATTCATCTGTATAAAATGGCCCTATGTTGGCAAAATTAGAGCCCAGGACAGTAGCTTAAGTGGTAACACCAAAGCAAAATAAAACTGTTTTCTCCTGGTTTTGACTGGTAACAAATCAGCACATTCGAGTGAGCATGAGGCATACACAACCTTCTGTTGTAGCATTAGTGATAGAGCTTATAGATGGTGTTTAGTAGAGTTTCTTAACTTGTAACATGAATTTTAGTTAAATTTAGCTCTTTCAATGAATGTTTGAGAAAGTGTGTGTGTGCTTGCACTCACTAAGGAGTGTTTGTGTAATATCTGCAAAGCAGACAAAAAGTGGGCTTGAAGGATAAAAAGGTGCCAACACTGGATTCCAAAGGTGGCTTTGGCCAACTGGATGTCACAGTTGTTAGTCCAAAACTTGCCTTTTCCCTGCTTCATGAAAGAAGGGTCCTTCTTCAGCTTGGTATAGGGAAAGGGTTAATCTTGTGGCTATTTCTTGTTTAAACAAATGCACCTGAGTAAATGAATGAACCTTTTACTTCACTGTGCTTTTTTGTACCCTTTTAACAGAATACTTAAATCATTATATAAAGTATTTTTTATATAGACAAAAGTTTCATGTTACATATGAACCAGTCAGACGTTGGACCACCCTTCAGATAGCATTAGTTTTCCCTTTCCTGACTGAACTTACATAAAGCTGTTAAAGCAGGTGGTTTTCTGTCTCTTTTTCCCACCTCACTCAGAGCTGTTAGAGTGAAGAGTCGTGTTTTTGCAGCCACTGTGGAAAAAAAACCTTCCATCCTAGGAAAGGCTGAGAGAGCCGGGAGTCTTTAGCCTGGAGAAGAGAAGGCTGAGAGGAGACCTTATTAATGCTTATAAGTACCTGAAGGGTGCGTTGAAGGAGGATGAAACCGGACTCTTCTTAGTGGTTCCCAGTGACAGAAAGAGGGGCAAGGGGCACAAGCTGGAACATAGGAGGTTCCATTCAAATATGAGGGTGACCGAGCACTAGAACAGGCTGGCTAGGGAGGTTGTGGAGTCCCCTTCTCTGGAGACCAAAATCTGCTTGATGCAGTCCTGGTAATGTGCTAGGCAATCCTGCTTTAGCAGAGCAGTTGGACTAGATGAGCTCTAGAGGTCCCTTCCAACACTGACAATTCTGTGATTCAGTGACCCTGAAAAGAAGGTTTGTTTTTTTTTTTTTTAAAAAAAGAGCAAAAAACTGATATTGGAGTAGAAAACCAGTTAGTGATATAGTGATAGAAGAGAGCAATGAACACGAAGGAACGGATCTGGTTTTGCAAATGTCTGTGTGACATAGCACCTCCAATAAAACTCGGGAGGGTTAGGGCACTGGGGGAACAAATGGCTTGAGGGCTATATCTAGATAGAATGACTTGCTGCCAGGTCTGTCATATGTGTGAGCAATGAATCATATGTGGTCCCAGCAGGAAGCTAGTAACACTCCAGAGATCAAAGACGTACCTAATTCTAATATTTGTCATACTTGGTATGTGGTATTAATAGTTTCAGTTTGGCTTTTGGGGTAAAAAATAACCAGTCATACTCAGGGATGCTGTGGGAATGCAGTTACGACAAACTACAAAGAAGAGATTGTCTGTTTGCAGATATGAAAACCATTGACTGTGTTTCCATCATTCACATGATCCCAGGTAGATGGGACTGAAAGAGTGGCAAGACCACCTTTGGATGCACAAGATGGCTGGGTCCAAAGGCTTTCAGTGTGTTTGTGTCTGCATCCAGGTCCAGGTGCCAGTTACTTGTATGGAAGGATAGCAAAAGATGAACACCACTGGAGCTGAAGGAGGGCGAGGGTCTGTTTTCTTTGGGCTTTTATACTGCAGTTCATAATTTGTGGAGTCACTGGAAAGGCACAGAGCTCTATGCAGACTGAACTCCTGCCCCAGCATCCATTGGATGACTGAACTTAAAGCATTCAAGGAATGAACAGTTGTAGATGTAAGCAAGAACTGCATCTATTTTTCTGTCTCTTTCCAGTTTTGTATGTAAAAAAAGAAAAAAGAAAGCCCATTGTCCTGATAGCTACATATACTAGTTTTTATTTCCTGTTTACATGTGTTTGCAGCAGAGTGGATTATAGTGAACTGCCAAACTCTTCTGTAAACTTGCCCCAAGCAAAGCAGTGGCCGCAGGCCTTGCCCTGCGGGACTATATTGTGGCTTCTACTTACAGAGGTCTTGGGGCTTGGGAGTGTTTGTTACAGCCATTTCACCTGCTCTAGGAGCGAAGCCCTCGAGGTGTGGGCAGACCCCCCTCAGTCACAGAGCATTCTTCTAAAAGCTGAATAATTGGCGATTGGGTGAAATATTAATAATTCCCACTTCACAATACAGCAGCTCTTGCCATAGAAAAGTCACAGCTGGAATACAGCTGGGGTAAGCACGCCACAGCGTTACACTGGTAATAGATGTTGCTGTTGCTGTTCACAAGCCATCCCTGTTGGGCCATGGTAGGTGCCCGATCAGCTCCTGCTGCAGAGCACAGCAGCTGGGTTGTTGCACAGTCGCCTCCTGCAGTTGCAAGAGGAATGGCTTTTCCTTCTGAGAGTTAGTAAATATTTTATCCTTTCCTTTGCTTGGTGTTGGTAATTAGCAAAAGCCAGTCAAACACGACGCTCACTATTCTTCATTCCACTGACTGCCAAGTAATATTTAGAATAATCTTTGTTGGTTACCACCACAGTGCAATATTTGAGCTGGGTTAAATCCCAGGAACACCCTTATAATTGAAATCAGCTGGGCGTAAATGAACACTAGCACCTAGGATGAATGTGGCTGCTTCAGTATCGCGTGAGGAAGGGATTGTTTCTCAAACAGCTGGGACTGTAATGAGATAGGGATTCACAACTAGTATGTTAAGATTCACCTGCCCCCTGATAACTTGATAATCGGTGCAGACCGTGGACCACAAGTAACTTGTAGCTCCTTACAAAGTGCTTTGCACACAGGATTGCTGGGTGCTAGCTGGATGTTGTGGATGGTTTGTAGCTGTAGCTGCTTGCAGAATGTGTCCTGTTGAGCCAGTATGAAGCCGACAGAGCCCGCAAGTGTGCTGTAGTCACAGTCCGAATCCAGTTATTTCCTCACTGAGAAGATGAACCATTTTATTAATTGTATGAAATTAAAACTATTGGAAAAGAAAATTGGGTTGGAGTCCATGACTCACTGTCCTTACTACAATAATTACATATGAACAAAAGTGGCTTTGGGGGAAAAAAATAAATTAGGCCCTCAGAGTGGTACAAAATACTCTTTCCCATTGCATAGAGTGCAGAGAGACGAAAGCTGTTTGCAAAGCGAAGAATTAACATCAGCCCACTCTGTGCTGAGTAATCGGTTTCTATAAGCAAAACATGAGCAATCAAGGAGAATGCATTGTTTCTTTTTAGAAATACTTCATATAATCCTAATTTCACATTTAGGCCTATATGCTGCCTGCTCTTGCAGATCTAAGTAATTCATTGTTCAGTAAGTTTCCTCCCAGTCCGTGAAAATACACATGCAAATCTCAGATGAGCAGTGTACAGTTATATTTGAGGGAAACTTTTACTTTGCTGGTGTTAAGTTACATGGGGTTGGTATTTTACACACTGGCATGGCACTGTATGTCTTCCTGCTACTTATATGTATCTGCAGAGTGCAGTAGTTAAGGGGAAGAAAGTAATGCCTGAATTCAGTCACTGAATAATGCACTTGCTTCAGAAAAGACCACCGTGCTGCTTTTTGCAGGAACTGATCGTGTTATTCCTCCATAGATCCCAAAGTCAAATCTGAAGTAGGTAGCTTGCAGTTAGTATATATGTTGAATCCCATGCAAGAAATGGGAACTTTAATTGTAGGAGAACAGAACTAGTTTGTATGAATGAAAGAAAGTACATGGAAGCATCATTACATGCAACTATTTGGTCACCAAAAAAAGCACAGCACAAGAATTTTTCCGTGAAGCTTTCATGCAGTCAGAGAAAAATTCTTTTAATTTAATTTCAATAGCAAAAGTGAATGGCTGAATTAGTCTGGCTGAGTTTTAAAGGAATACTTTATCCTAGAAATGGGCTGCTTCTCTCTCCTGGTGCCCTTTCTTCTGAGAGGGAATAATTGCTGATAAGTAGACCTTGTAAAAAAATATAATATAAAGTAATTTTAAGCTAATGATTTTGCCACTGGATCCTCTGTAAATGATTTAAATTTTTATTCTTCATACTGTGTTACATCCTTTCCTCATAAAACTAAGTTATCTATAAAATGCCTTGAATATATGTATAGTCTTTTCCTGAAAATAATGACATTTGGGCACCTCAAAGAATCAGAAAAATCCATGCACGCTTACGCGTATAGCTACAGAATCCAGAGCATGAATTTGTTTTAAAATAAAAAAGTATGTTTTTAAGGGCTTGAGCATATCGCTTGATTGACATAAACACTGCAAAGATACTTTTACTGGCAGAGTAAAAACTTTAGATTTTTTCATTGGAAAAAAGCTTATCAAAAGGTCTGCTTTTATATTTAGCAATGCCATTTGCTGCTTTAGATTGGGATAAGGCTCCTATCTAGCATTTTTTCTAGGGTGGTCTGTTTTCTGGATGCCCTTGGAGATGGCATCATGCTCCTGGTGATTTCTTCTTTCAGAAGTAAATCAACCTGTCGTGTAGACCTGCAGAAAAATTCTTTACTGATAGCAATAGCAGCACTGTTTTTCTGTAGTTGGGCATTAAACTCACTTTTTATTAGGGAAAACATAAAATCCTAGTAAAGTTTAAGCTTTACACCAATTCCATATTTTAATGGGTGCAGAAAGAGCTTGAGAAACACAGATGTGCTATGGGGTGTCAGGTAGTTTGACAGATACCTGGTAGGAAAATGGGGTGGCCAGGGGACCAAAACACCCACGGAGAGCACCAGCAGGAGAAGGAGCCTCTTCTCCCCAGCCTGGAGGTTTGTTCTCCCTTCCCAGCTACTTCACAGGTGGCTTTTGCCAGAGATGTTCATGCAGCAGACTGTCCAGCAGCTGTGTGAGGAAACCACACAGAGCAAAGGAGGACGTAGCTCCATCAGAATTGGCAGTAGGAAGCCTGGTCTCCCCTGGATTTCTGTTCTGCAACCCACAAAGCTGTCTGGTCACTAGAATATTTATGAAGTCTCTTGGACACCCCCATGCCTAGTCAAGGATCTGCTCCCACTGCAGGTTTCCCTCTGTAAGGGGTGTTTTAGATTGTGTCTTGGCTGCTGAATCTCATGGCATCATCTAGTTCATTCCTCTACCTCAGAGAGGGCTAGGCATAGCTCTATCATTCCTGAGAAATGTTTGTGTCACCTGTTCTTAACAGTACCTCCCTCCCAGCAGTTCCCCAGTACTCCAGACTGATTGCTTCTCATTTGTGACTGTTGGTAGGGTCAGAACAGTCTTCCAAATGCCCAACCTATGTTTTTCGTGTTACAGCTGAAATTCTTTGCTTCTTGTCCTATCCTTGGTAGAAATGGCCAAAAGGTGCTTCTCTGCTTTCCTGTTACCTTTTCCTTATTTGAAAGTGGTTATCTTTGCACATCAGTCTTCTCTAAATTTAAACAAACCTAATTCCTTTCCTAGTAGGTCATGTTTTCTAGATCTGATAATTTTCTTCCTCTGGATTCTCTCCAGCAGTTCTTTCCTGAAGCTTTAGTGCTCCAGCTGTGGATTTGCACTGCTGAACAAAGCAGAAGGACAATCCCATGGGCCTGTAACTTTTCAAGCCTTGAGAGAAAATTTGCCATCTGCAAATTTAGAATTAGTTGGGTTTTACTCATCTGCTCATTATTGTCTTGATGTTTATAAAAAGCTTGCTGGATTCTGGTCGCGTTGTTTTTATATAACTGAAGCTAAGATGAAGTTGTTCACAAACTAAAAATAAAATGTGTTCTTAACAGTGTAAATTACCCCTTCAACACTCAAAAACTTTTACCTCAAGAATTAAGATTTTTCTGAAAGATGTGTTTTGGAAATACTGGATTCTAAGAATTATTTGGTAGTCTTCTGCAGCTGTTCATAACCAGAAGATCAGTGTGGATAACAACACTGGTGCTTTCTCACCTGCAAATTCTTGCCAGTGCCATTGCAGATTATCTCAAAAATATCTGCATCCTTCAAGCAGACACAATTAAAAGACTGGGGAGACATAATCCTTTTTTTTCCAGACGTCTCTCAGAATCAAGGCATGTTTTCAGTCTTTCTTATGTTCCTGCACCAATACCTGCAAAATATTAATCCTCTTCCAGTGGTTATGTGTATATACTAGTGATACCTCAGTGAAGGCACCATTTGGCACCTGTGCACTGACATTCAAGAAAGTAAGTTTATTGAACAGAAAAAAATTGTTTAACTTTTGCAGAATGTTGTAAAATAAGGTTCAGCTCGGATGACTCATGAAAGACAATGTTTCCATGTTAGTTCATTGTGCAAGTATTGAAGGATATGGAGTTTAGAAACATATCAAGGCCTTAAAGCTGCACTTGCCCTATGCTCCTGTGAGGAGCTATTGATCTCAGTTGTTGGTTTGTAAGCAGAAGGTTGCACTTTCTGGGCAAGTCCGGGTTTGCATTGCTCATAAAGTGAAGGCATAAAAAAATGTTTTATGCATGCAAAGAAATCATTCCCTTGATAAGGTGTTGAAGACTATAATTTAGTTAAATTCATTGGTTAATTTCAGTTAAATACATTGGTTTCACTAAATTGATTTTAATTCAGTTAAATTCATTGGTTTGACCAGCTCTGACAATAGCTATCCTGTTTCTCCAAGTTTGTAAAACAACTTTTCAAGATACTCTACCAAGTAAACATAATGAAAGTAAGTTGTATCTGGTACTTCATGAAGCTGTGTTGAATGGATTGGCTGTAAACTGTATTTTTAAAATCCAGCATTGTCCCTAGTAATTTCTCCACTGCTGAATGTAACACTGTGTTGTTGGAGAGGGAACATACCTCTGTCATGCATAGAAAAAGTGTCTTAATAACTTCATGAGAAAACCAGATATACTTAGAATTCACTTAACTGGAGAGTGTAGAAAGCAACGACAAGAAAGATGCATTCAGGTTTGCAACTTTGTGCACAGGTGAAGCTGTCCTGAAATAAGTAATAAGAGAGACTGGTGTTATAAGGGAAACTCTGAAGAAAGACCTCCTTAACTGCAGCAATGTACTTAAAGCAATCTTAGAAAGCACAAAAAAGTTAGCCAAAAATCTGGCTTGGGGAGTTCTTTTGGTTGGTTTTCCAACTAGTGTTGATGTGTTTTGATTTTGTTAACAGAAATTACAGGCATGAAATTGGTTCTTTAAAAGTTAACATGATAAAAAGCAAATACAAAACTCTTCACCTCGACCTGTCATGTGTGCAAGCTCTGCTTTTGGGGACGGGGCTAGGGTGAGGTTAATTACCTCTGGGAGGTTAACTCTTCCTCCATTGAATGTTGATGTTGTAAGATTTGGAGTTTTCTAATATAAAGAAAGCATGCCTTTTTTATTTTATTCATACTTTCAATTTTTACAAATTTAAATTGGTCTGTAAATCCACATTTTTCACATGAGGTAGCTCATTTGAAGTATGCAACAAAGCTCATCTATTGACAGTTTGTATTATTTTTTGATGATCACGTTGAACTCTAGCTTAACAGGTCTGAAATTTTTCATCCCAGTTGGGTCCTTAGAATTCAAGGTAAGAAGGAGGTGGAATTACTGTTTGATATGTAGAGCAGAGCTCGAAGTAATTAACCGAGTACATTATTTCCCTGAAATAAGAGGGAACCATTTAGTGACTGTAATATAAGGGTTTTTGCCCCTTGGTCTTCTAGCTTGATCTGCAGTGTCAGCATTCACTGAAATGGAAATCACTAAAATTAACCTTTAGTATGAGGGGTTTTTTTCCAGCAGGTTACTCCCTACTCCTATTGTACAGATGTCCTGGAAGAAACACTTGGTTGTCTTGCATTTTAGAGGCTGGAATAGTAATTACTAATAACTCAAGATGATATCCAAGTAGGTAAAAAGGGATGGGAAGGGAGATAGCACATTAGTGAAAATTCACCAGTAAACACAATACAAGATCTAACATGAATATCAAGTAACATTAATTACTTTAGAGCCTCTCTGTTTTCCTTGTGTGCGTTTTAATTATTATTTCAGCATAATGTAATAACAAGGGCTGGTTTATAGGACGATAATAAGACTTGAGGCTATGACTGTGGCAGATTTTGTAAGCAGAGGGTGGTTCAGCTGAGCAAAAGGTGCCTGTGGCTGTGCTGTGTGTTGCATGCCGTTGTGGCTGGGATTGATGAGGGGGGGAAAGATTTCCTCCCTGAGACACCTTTGAAGAACTGACCCCAGAAACAGTCCCACTCCTTGCTGTCTTCTGGTGAAATGCTGAACTGTGGTCTCGATTGTGTGAGGCCAATAAAACCTCCAGTAGCCATTTTTCCCTGCGCTGTGGCAGTAAACTGAACGCCCCCTTATCATCCCAGTCAACATTCAATTACCTCTTGTTTACCTAAAATTCCCCTTGTATTCGAAGGCTTAAGTGGACATGATTGTTTTTGTCATTTTTCCACAGTACTGCTGTGTTTATGTTTTGGCTAAATCTTGTGTACAAAGGTCAAATCTTGCAATCATTGGATCGACCCTTCAGCCTTCTGAGAATGATGAAGCACGGTGTTTCGCTATTTTACAAAGGTTTACATCTCCCTTTTTGTGATGAGAAGTTAAAAATTTTGTACATTGGGGGATTTCCCAGACAGCAAGTGGTGTATTTGGCCAGACTTCCCACTCATTTATCATTTGTGTGTGGTTCCCTGTGAATCCATCTGCTCCCTCATTATCAGTTATTAAAAGGCATTCAAGACACTGATTAGCCTTGAGATTACTGGTGGGTAGGCACTAACCTTTTCATAAACTGTGGTGAAATGTTCAAACCAATGCAAAGTTAACGCAAGCCTCTTTATAGAAACAGACACGCAAGTAAGGAAAACAAAGTTCTTGGGAGTCCATTTTGCATGTACTGATCCCTCCGAGCTCCTGCTAGAGCCTGGAAAAGTGCAAATATCCCGTACTTTGGACATCAGACTGGTAATGTTGGTTAGCGAGACCGAGAGACTACTCCCTGTTTCTCCAGTTTCATCTCTGTTTTTTTGCAAGGCACTGCAGCCTCTGAGGGACCGGACTATCAGGTTTTGGTTATCTCTAGTGATAGTTGATTGGTTAGTTCGGGTGAGGACTGCTGTAAATATTTGTTTCAGGGAGTTCTCCAGCCCAAAGGCGTTTTGTCAGAGCTGTCACGGCCTCTAACGTACAGCTTCCCCTTCTTTCTCCGTGGGGTGAATGCACGTCTGCCACTTTTCACCTGTTATTTTACGGCGTATCGAGACCCCACTAAGAGGCCTATCAGCATGAGGATGGAGGTGTGTAGAAGGGGAAGCCCCTCTCTTCTGTGTGCGGAAAGGGGCTGCTTTCAACTCCCCCAGCAGAAAAAACAAGCTATAGTTTAGGGGTTTTGAGTGTGTAGCCAACTAACTGGAGTTTTAAGTGCTTGTGCAGCTCATGCGTGCATGTTGGAACACTCCCATCCACTTAGATCAGTTAGAGTCACCAAACTTCTTCGTTTTTCAAAATAAAACTGCATTATGCCTAGACATGTTGAGTGAAATCTGTTCCTGGTGTTATTTCACTGACTTCCCAAAGAATTACACCAGAGATGAATTTGGTCTGGTTTAGCAGCTTTTTTGCCTGGAGCAAGTCTTTATAGCAGAGTTGTATTTCTCTCAAAAATATAAAAGGAACACTGACAGATCTGCAGCTCTGGTGGTGTGAGCAGGTGCAGCTATATTAAATTATTTCTTATTAAATTGATTCAGCAACTTGAAGCTTGTAATTTTTGTTCTGCTATGGTTCTGTGACAGAGACTTTTTAAAACAGGCGAAGTGTGTATCTTTTCTTGTAAGTCCTTTCTCTGATATTATAATTTTAAAGATTTGTGTTTGTATGTAGCTCAGATTCTGATTGCATTATTTATTTGGGTAAAATATGAAAATTATAGCCTTTTCCAGCTAATCACATTGAGCTGTGTCATCGCTAGTGTAATTCCATTTACTGACATCCGGATGAATGTGAACAATAGCTTTTGGCTTTTGTTTTTAGGTTTACGTGGTTTTAGGCTCTGGTGGTCACTGTGGCATAAACTGGCATGCTTCCCTTCCAGGCAGTAGAAGTATGCTGATTTACACCCACCTGAGGATCTGGCTCATTATTTTAAGGGTGCCAGTCTTTAGCCAGATGAAATGTGTTGTTGTGTACTGCAGTTTTCCCTGGTATTAAGACGTACTTCGACTGTGAAAAATAACCAGATGCTCGGTGCCATGATGTAATCGCACACAGAAAATCTGAGTTCCCTTTCTGACAACTATGTTGCTCCACCTTTGTTGGTTTGAGGTAGAACTGTTACTAATTTTTTACTTTTCCTCCGTGCTTCCCATGTCCATGTTATTACTGCTCAGCTACTGTTAACTTAGTATCAGAAGTAGACAGAAATATTTTCCTGAAGTTCCATCCCTTTAATGCCTTTTGGTGTTTTTTATTTGTTTGTTTTGTAGGTTTATTTCCTTTAAGACTCCAGGCTTAGGCTTGGAGACCCCAGCCATCACCATTGAGCCCAGCAGCTGGAGCGGCAGCGAGAGTCCTGCCGAAGATATTGAAAGAATGAGTGATTCTGCAGATAAACCTATTGACAATGATGCAGAAGGTGTCTGGAGCCCTGACATTGAGCAGAGCTTTCAGGAGGCTCTAGCTATTTATCCACCATGTGGGAGGAGGAAAATCATCTTATCAGATGAAGGCAAAATGTATGGTAAGTGGTACACATTTAGCCTTTGGAAATAATTGTCCCAGGGAGAACTGTGAAGGCCAGCTTCGTTTTACACAAAATTCCTGGCTCTGATTTTGGTACTTACGGAGAAAATCTTGAAGAAATCTGTGAAGCTGAGGGAGCTCAGGGGAGCTGATGCATTGCCCAGGATTGTCCAAACCAGTCCATCGCCCATTGGCACTAGGAAGCAATACTGATGTGTCCTTAATGAATGCTGTGCTGTGGCTGAATGGGAGTGTTGAACAGAATCGTTTCAATGTGTCACTCCTTGAGCATAAAAAATACTAAGCATTTTTCTTTATTTTTCAATAAATGGCGCAGAAAGAGAAACAGGAACTACAGTCTGTGTGATCGTGTGGCAGAATGTGCGATATTAAATTGCAAAGTGATAAAGTTCTTGTGTTCAGAAGCCTCTCGATGAAAGAAGCAAGTTAGGAGTGCTTTTGTGCCTTTTTCTTTTTCTTTTTCTTTTTCTTTTTCTTTTTCTTTTTCTTTTTCTTCTCTTTCTCCTTTTTCTTTTCCCTTTTTTCTTTTTTTTTTTTTCCTTTTTCCCTTTCCCTCCATGCAAACTGCTATAAATCAGATGACGTGCTGACAGCATTCCGTAAATATCCACTCCGCCGACGGATACTGACATCTGCATGCACTAGCCGGGGCTCCCGAGCTTTCGTCCCGCTCTTCCAAGCCCTTTCTCTCTCCTTCACTTTTTCTTTTCCATTTTGCAAACTTCTGTTGCGGGCGGCGGCGGCGGAGCCCTCGCCCCGGCTCCTCCTTCCGCGGGCGGCCGCGGACGGTCGCTGTGCCTGGGGGCGGGAGGAGGGGGTTCAAGACACACTTAGAGACGACCTTGCCCCTACCTGGCCGGGCTGTCCGGAGGCAGAGGGGGGAGCGGCCGGCCCGGGGGCGCAGCCCCGAGCAGATGGTGCTGCAGCTGCCACCAGCTGTGCCCCCCCGCATCCCCCCCGCCTGAGGTCATGGAAACAGGGACACTGCTCCTGCTGGCGGTGGCCCCGGGGCGGGGATGGGGGTGGNGGCGGCCGCACGAAACGTTGTGTCTGGAAAAAGAGAGTTGGGATGAAGTATCTCAGCTGCCTTGGCAGAAAGTTGCCGGGCCCCGCTTCCCTGCCTGAGTGTTTGCTCTTTTTTCTCTCTCCCTCTCCTGTCTCTCCCTGCAGAGGGGAATATAATTTCTCTTGTCTGCTCCTTCTCACCCCTTTCTGCCAATTTTGTTTGTGTTTCAGTAGTATTCTTTTCCTTTGGAAAAGGGAGATGATTTACTTAATTAGAAGGTTGTGCTTTTTTTTTAGGAGGACATAAGCGTGTATGTACAAACAAGCTTATTGTGTATTTATGCTCAAAAGCTCTACTTAGGCTTGAACAACCTCATCAGCCAAAATAAAGGTGGCAGCATTTTTTTAAGATTGTGATTCCTACAACCATAGTTATCACCCCTGAAATCTGATTTTTTGGCGTTTTGAGACATTCTTTGTGCCATTGTATAAATTAAAGAAATTAACTTATTTATGCATTCATTTTGACAATCACTGATTTAATTTAGTTGTTCTCTAATTATGAAAGTTAACATTATATATAAATGATATATGTATAAAACTGTGCATATCTAATTGCTGATTCATATTGCTAGCCAGTAATACCATAAGCTTATAAGCACATCTCATATATTTATGCTCACCGTAAATCAAATATTGTTTCTTTTCAATCAAAGAGGAGGTATGTGTGTTTGATGCTGAAATCTTGACTTAAACCGGTTGGGAAGAAAAAAAACGTGTTAGGAAGTGTAAGGTACTGTATAAGCAGAATTTACATCCTGACTTTGCAGTGGATGAACTCATGTTTTCATTCTTCAAGCTGAGTAACTGCTTTGTAGTGTTTGAGGATTTATTGAAACCATGCTAGCTTTCTGAGGACTTTCTAATAGAGTCTTATGGCCCTGAGAGTATAATTGTTCTCCAAGGATTTTGAAATCAAAACAGTATAAGTGTTTTAGATTCTGTGTGGCATAATGAAAATAATTTAATGCCTTTTAGTGGCATACCAAGTTTATTTCACTTACAAGAGAGACATAGCAATATCTCTAAGCTTCCATAGTGTTAGGGGATATTGTAATGTGCCAGTAATTCATGAACCATGTAAGACAAAAGGTCAAGAGAGCACCGTTTCATTTTCTAACTGAAATTACCTTTAGATATAGGCACTAGAACAAATATGATCTTTATGGAGGCAAATATAATCATCACTCTGTGTGGATTAAGTTAAGCAATTGTAGTTTTTTATCTTTAGAGAGAGATTTGAGAAAAACAGAGATTTTTCTTGAAGAAATATTTTAAGTCTCTGCATTTGATTTAAAATGAGAGCTTTGTGACATTAATGTAAGCAGAAACCAGAGTTTCTTCACTATTCCTTGTGGTAGTCCAAAATTGTCCTTAAAAGTGGCATTTCTAAGAGGGCTGTGTACAGGCTTCAGCTGGCTCAGGGGCGACCTGGAAGATTGCTTGATAAGGACTGGGGGGCTTGGAATCTTGGGGGCATGTGGGGTGGGTGGCCAAGGGGTGCCTGCCTGTGGTGCCACCTGAGCAGCAGCAGCCCCAATGGTACTGAGGGACATCTGTGACCTCTCCAGGCAGCCTGAACCACTTCAGCTGTTCTTCTACAGCTGTGATCTTGGAAGAAGGGAAGGGGAGGGCCTTTTCCTCTCCCCTTGCTTTCCCCAAAAAGTAATTTACAGCACCAGAGGAGGATGGGAACAAGAGATTTCGATGCTACCCTCACAGAAAAGGGTAACAGGGCCCCGTGGGTGGGGAGGGGATGTCTTGATTCTTTTATTTTTGGCCCTGGGGCATCCTCAGGCTGTAAGGACAAAGTCATGACTTGTGTGAGACCAGGAACATTTCAGGCTGCAGCTGACCCTGCCACCAGAACAGGGTTATGGCTCTTTGAAGAAACCCTCAGAAAACAAAATAGAAACTTAGTGAAACTCTTGTTTTTAAATTTATAGCACGTGGTTGGGTAAGAAGTAAAGATGGTTGTTTTGGTTCAGAGGGGCAAGTTCCAGGAACTATAGTTTGGAAATTCTTGAGAGAAAGGGAATGAGCTATAAAGCTGAGGGACCAATGATAAGGGAAGTGCAGGAAAGCACCATCTGTCATTTCTTCCCCACTTCCTGTGTGCTTGTGTGGTTGTGGTGCTTGTGATGGTCTTACTGGTTTTGCTCCTAGTACAGTATTGACTAGTTGTAAATAAAAACAAAGGTGAGGAGGGAACAAATGCAAAGGCTTGAAGGAGGACAGAGGCACTCTGGCTTGTTGAGCATAGAGGAAAAGCATGGAGGAAAGATCCATTTCCACGTCTTGCAAAGTATTGGTAAAATTTTTTTTTTCATCTGTGCTGTTTCAAAAGGAACACTGATAACCCCCAAATATCCATTAATACAAAGTGGGACACCCTATAATTTGCCTCCCCTCTCAGAGATCAATTCTGATGAATTTGTGTCCTTGTTTATCCAGCACATAGTAAAAGTAAAACTCTAGCCCATTAGAGGGCATTGGCTGTCCTGTGTTTGTACTTTGTTCCAATTGTTGTTCTTTTACTGCTGACAGTTTAGTTACTCGCAGCAATTCCTGTGAACTCACTTATTGGCAGGATATTTGCCTGTGCTTGTCTTTGCTCCTGGGAGAGTGTTTTGGAAAAGATTACAAGAATGAATGCTGCTGTGAAACGCAGTCCTACTTTTATCCCTGGTGTAACACTGAAGTCACTGGAGTTACCACGGGAATGGATTTGGCCCCATGTGCATGTTTTCATCTTTTTTTTTTTTTTTTTAAATTTAGCTGTAGAGAGACATAAGTAGTGCAACGCCAGGGAAAATGCCGAAGTAATGTAAGTTGCTAGTAAGTCTAGTAACGCCTGTAGACGTGTTACTATCAGCATTGCTAACTTAGCTTCAAGGTAGTGAAGACGGATTTTGCCTTTAAGAGAAGAAAATAGTTTGATCTTGATTTTTGAGACCTGTAGACAGCTCTTCATTTATGAAGGAAATGAGTCAATGTGATTTGCATCGGAGGTATTCATCTCTACAAAAAAGCTGCTAAAGAGTGTATTAATGAATTAATGTTTATTTTAAAAGGATGTTTTGTAGTGTGTTTAGTTGTTTTACAGATAAGAATGAGTGCTAATTAGCATGAGAAGATGCATAGCCGGCTTTAAAAACTATTGTATATGTTTATTAGGTCATGCATAAAATCCCTTGGCCTGCATTAGCATGACAGTAAAGGGAAAACGATACTTTCATAAAAATTTCTGCTTAGATGATAGAATTTTTGCATGATGACTAATAATAGTCTTCATTTCCAAAGCACCTTGTATAAAATGACTATTAAAATTGAACTTTGAACTAGTACATCAGCAAAAAAATCCTGTTCTGTAGGCTTGTTTGATTCTGTAGCTAACTGCTATTATTAGGTGTCTTTCTGTGTTTCCATTAGGAAACTGCAAGGTAACTAACTTTATGAAGAATACAGTAACAGGTTACAAATTATTTTTACTATTGCTTTTAATTTTAAAAGTTCCATGCAGGTTACTGCCTCTATAAAGACATCACTACCTTATAAAGTTTCCACAGTATTAAATATATTTGAATGTGAATAAGGTATTTGGAGTGATGAAATACCAGATGTGAAGTATCAAGTTGCATGTTTATTCATCTGTTATTGTAATCATTGTACAAAGATACAGTCTTGTATTTTTTTATTTTTTTCTTTTTGGTCTCACAGCAACATACACAAAATGCACTGGAGATAGGACTCCTATTCTGAAAGTTACTATTTGGGTTTCTTAGATTGTAAACAAATCTGTCTAGAAAGATTCTTGCAATCCTGTGATTGCTCACTGTATTACATCATGGCAGGGTGCATGCATGAAGGCAGGCTGCAAGCCTGTGCTGAGCAATCAGTTAAACATGAAGAAAATGAAGGTTCAAAGATACAGCGTCTGTTTCAAAAGTTACTACTTAAATTACTCAGATTATGAACAAATCTGCCTATTTTTGCAATCCGGGGATATTCTTGCAGCAGTGCTGTGCTCACAAGGAGCGGTCTCTTTTGTGAGCCGAGCAATAGGCACTGCTGTCATTAGAAATGAAAGGTGTTGGGCTTATTTCTTGTTGAGGATTTCTGGAATGTGGGGGAACAGGGTTTAATCTTTCTATTTGGGCTTTCAAGAGTAAATTGTCAATGGTTTGGGATAAAGTGGCAGAGTCTTCACGAGATAGAGAATCTTTACTTTTTTCACTCTGCCTTAAGCTGCCATCCTCAAGGCAAAATCTAAGTAGGAATGTAAGAGCTGTGCAAGATAAGTGTATTGGCTCCTACCTGGGAAGCAGACAGAAGAGAGCAGGCTGTGGGAAGCACCACATCTGAAAGTGTGAGTAATGTTATACAAGGTCATACATGGCACAGCCGTCACATACTCCATTTGGCTGTATTGGGTCAGGAGAATGGTGTATTCCAAAGGAAATTGGAAGTTATACTAGAAAGTTTTGCTGAAAAATCATGCAGGATATCCTTTGGAAGTGCTTTTTAGGACTTGGGATTTTGTCTTCTCTCAGCTAAGTATGTTCTCTTCAGTCATCCATATAAAGAAGAACTAGCAGAAAGTTGTTTATAGCCTGTTCATGGGAAACTGTATGGATGCTGCCCAAGTCTTCCAGTGTTAAGTAGGTACCCTTGTATGGAGGAGTTACTAGCACCATCAGTTCTTGCCTGGAGCTAAGTGGAAGCTACAAGGACAGGTTCAGTTCAGGCGTTTGACCATTTAAGAGTCATTTAATGGTTAGTCCTGTTCAAATGGCTGTACTAGACAGAGTAAGAGGATGTTTTTCTTTATGACATTGTTCCTTTAGTAAAACCTTTGTTTAGAAATGACGCATGTTAGCAGGAGAGCACTAAAGTGATGCAACCTCACTAGGAGATCCAGGATATGTTTAGGTGATTGCCTAGTATGATTTATACAAGCTCATTTTTCTTCCAGCACTGATTTCACAAGATGAACTTGTGATCCTGTAATTGCAGAAGGCATAGTTTTACAGCCTAAAGAAATAAGGCTGTCTCACTAGGAGGTAGTTAAATCAGTGTTGATCAGGCTGATGTAGTGTGTAAGTTGTTTGCACAGTACTGAGAGCTCAAGATAACTGAAAATCCTACATGTATATAGCATAAAAGAAAATGTACTTATTTAGTGATCTCATTCCTCGAGGAACTGGGATCCCTCCTAGAAGCATGTCAGGGTGAGTAACTTCTAGTTCACACAGCCTGGGGACAACTTGAGTTGACAAGGAAGGCCCATGTGCCCTAGGGGGTAATGATGGACTGTTGGAACTCGATGTTCTCTAAGGTCCCTTCCAACTCTAACCATTTTGTGATTCTATGAGGTTATGGTAGAATTGTCTCCTTCCTTTCTTTCCAAATACTAGCTGAATTACCTACCTCACACTGTCATAGCAGCAGCTCATTGGCTCACATTCCCAGTGAAGTGCTTATGCGGGGATGTGGAAGGTGAACTATGTGTTAAAGACCCCTCTTCTGTGCATCCTGATCGAAGCAGAAGAGGTTAAAAAACATTGAAACTGTTGTTTTGCAAAGAGAGAGACTCGGACAGTGCAGAGAACATTATGTGACCAATAACAGAAGAAAATTGATGAAGAAATTAACCCCTAACTACCAGTAGCACCACCACCACAATCAGCACCATCACCATGACTCGCACCAGCATCCAAGAGCTGTTGGGATTGAAGACTCCTAGCCAGCTGTTCCAGTCAGGCGGAGTTGGAGCCAGTGAGATGAGTGGTGAAAGCTAGCTATCTGAGCCATGTCAGGGGGAAAACTTCATCCTGACATTCCCCCTCTCCCCTAATGGATTTGCTCAGACTGGGTGTGATCACAACACTACAGGGAACAAGGAGCAGTGGCAGCACAAAGAGCTTTTTACAGCATCTTTGGTTTTCTGGGGACATGCAGTTTCCCAAGAAGCAGTCTTATATTCCCAATCCACACCTCACAGGAGTGAGTCCGGGATAACTGTTGGAGGGTAAATGCTGTGGTTGTTGTGACATGAGTCTTACACAATTCCCTGGGGGCCATGCTTTTCAAAATTAATGTGTATCTTAACTGTGTCTTACAGGGATTTCCTCACAAATGCATGCAGGATTTTTTTTGTGTGATGCCCTTGAGAAGTTGCAGTCATACCACTGTGTGAATATTTTCCTATCCTACAAACAATTTAATGTGGGACACTTGGTCTGGAACATCAGAGAGAAACAATTCAAAGTTTGGGCTCCCAGACAATTTCAGTGTGACCATATAGTTACAGGATTGGACTCTAATAGATTAACAGTTTACAGACTTTCAGCAGAATTACTGGTAGAAAAAGGCTTCTCTGAAGCTTTCCTGGTTTTGTTCTAGGCATACTAAAATTTTTACATCGGATGATTAAAGACATGTTTTTGTAAGCAAAAATAATATGATTTGGGGAAAGAAGAGAAAGATGAATATAAATGTGCTAATTCCATCTCCTGAATACTCTTTTAAACATAGGGAAGTACTATGGCTTGTTAGACCTATTGTGAAAGGGACAGAATGCATCCCAAATTTATGGGGAAACTGAAACCCTGAGAAAGCATTGCACACCGTGGGAGTTGCTGGGATGTCAGACAAACACCATTACAATTTTACCTACAGAGGACTCAAATAAGTGCCTTTAGTAGAAACTGTGGTCAACATGCGCATTCTCTGGTGTGAGAAGTCGGCGTCACTGTCGCAACTGCTTAATTATAGCCTACAACAGCCATCTCCAACTAGGTCAAGCCTCCTGAGGATTTTCCTGGATGTAGGCAGATTTCATGTTTTTATTGAGATCTCCTTTCCATCCTATTTTTTAAAAAAAAAAAAAAAAAAGGGAAATTCAGAGACTGGGCTGCCTTGCACCCACACAATCTGATAGAATTTAGGAACTTGGCACAGAATTAAAGTTAGCACAAAATCTGGCCTGCCTTTGTAAGGGGGCAGTAAGCTTGCCAGAGGTTACTGTGTGTATGAGCCATCAAAAAAGATCATATCATCAACCCAGTTCCTTGTTTGATTGTCCTTCGAGGGGACAGACTGAGAACCCAACAGGCAGTGATGGATTTGGCTTCTTGATTTGTCTGTAGGCAACAGTATCAGACTTAGTATCTGATAGTTTGGGGGACAGCAGCACAGAATATATGCCTGAGGGTGTTAGGGAGCATATTCTAGTGATCTCCGTGGAAGGAGGTGAGGTAGATTATACTACATTTGAAGATAAGGAACAAAATGCTTTTTCAGCAAACTTAAAACGTTTCAAGCTTATTTGCCTGAAGCTGCCTCACTTTTGCTTACTTATACCTTAACATTAACTGGTGTTTGGTTAGCATGGAAAAGAAATGCATTACTAAAATAGAAACCATAGTTTAAATTGCCTTTTATGTCTTGCTAGCAATGCAAGTGAGTAGAGAACACAGATGAAAAAGCATCTTTAGCTACTTGGGTTCAGCATCAGTTTTACCCCTAAACTAAGAAAGAAAATGCTAATTCCAGGTAGCCAAGGACAGCAGGCTTACTGTTGTTTGTGGGTATTGTTAACAACTGTAGATAAAAAGTAAAGTAATTTTGCATAGTGAATGCAGTCTTTGAATCATTTTAACAGGTGCCTTCATATGATCTGGTAACTTCAGCATTTAATTCCTTGAATAAGAATTGCATGTTCATTTGTTTAGTTCTTCCTTGGATAGACTGTCAGCAGTAAACCTTTTAGTACAATTAATGGTCAAATAAGTGCTTACTAATAGCTACATACATATATGTACATGCATATATATGCAAATATGTGTGTGCGAGTATAACATGTTCTCTTCCAGCCAATTAAAATGTATTTAAGAGACCTCAACAAGGAGATCTACGCACAGCAAATTGGCTGCCTCTTGGCTGGGACCTTCCTTCTTTGCTTTGGCGACTGACTGCAACCTGCTGTGAAGGCTATCTGCAAAGAAGTATTATGATTCGTATTCATAGCAGTTATTAGCTAGGTGTGTAGGCATATATTTAGATAGGTGAGGTATGCAGGCATCTATTGTCTGTTACATATTTAGACTGCATGGTATATTTTTAGCTATAGGAGGTCTAATCACCAGAGGCTGTGAAAGTGCTGAGAAGAATTACTGTGAGGGATAGTGTATGATGGAGACACCCACAGAATTTTTCATCATGCGAGGCAGTGAAAAAAGACTATTGGAGCTATATAGCTAGGTTGCCAGAGGTGTGTCATTAGCAGGTGGGACAGTTCAGAAAACTCTTTGCCCTGGCCTGGCTGCCCTAAAGGCTATTGGCCCCATTTGGTAGCAGTTGTCCCAGGTTATATTCTCACACTCACTCCTGCGCGTATGACATGCACAGGGTCAGTGGGGGTGGTGTATATATGAGGTTAGCAAAGTGGTAAATAATACCAAGGATATGTTAGAACTGGAAATACTGAGCAAAGATAAAAATGAGGTAAAATAGCCATGAGAAAAACACTTCTATTAAAATTTTGAGACAGGAAGTTTTACAAGCTGCCTTTACTCTATTGAAGAAGTCTAGAGAGTTTAAATAACTTGTCCAATGTCATCAAGAGTTTTATAGCAGAGCTGGGAATTGAGCTCTATTCCCCCCCAGTGCCATCCAGGTTTTAATGCTGAAGGGGCCCCTTTCACAGTTTATCCAGTGACCCTTGGGGAACTTAGGCTACCGTGGCAAAACCATGTTTCCTGCACCACATCCTGTGCACTGGGAGAGCAGGCTGCGTCTTCTGCAAAGTACAGGCTCTGCATAATGTGACCATGGGATGCCTTGCACTTCTAACAAGGGAGTTGGCTAAATGCCATTTTATTATTATTAGACATTTGTTTAATATAGTAGTTCCTTGAAACCAAATAAGAAAAGGTCCTTGAGGTGCTATATACCATGTACAAATAATGGACATATGGAGAGGAGCAAAAGAAAGTGGATGGGAAAGAGGCAATATTTAGCCCCATGTTGATGCTCCATGAGATGATGTGGTTCTTCCACAAAGTAATGTAGAGACTAGTGAAAATAAGCTGATTTAATTTGTTCATAACATCATTATTCAAGGAACAAAAAAATATGTAGCCTTATCCAAAGACGTAATCTAAGATGTCTTTATGCTGTGCCAAGCTAAAATTCTGCTATTTAATTACCGATTTAGAAAATATCTTGGGCTCAATTTCCTCCTCAGTTACACTGTTATAAATCTAATAGAGTTGTTAAAGATTTATGGCAGTGTAACTGAAGGCAGAATTGGGTCCCTTATGTTTAAAACTTAGTTTGCCACATAAGTAATAATTTCTAATTTCTAGGCAAGAGTTTAAGAATCTTGCAGACCTCTGTTTCTGTAGAAGAAATATGAACTA
Organism: Nycticryphes semicollaris; assembly: GCA_013400055.1. Lineage (NCBI taxonomy): Eukaryota > Metazoa > Chordata > Aves > Charadriiformes > Rostratulidae > Nycticryphes > Nycticryphes semicollaris. Next base: position 235,954 of record VXBJ01006118.1, read on the forward strand.
CAGTAGCGTGGGTGAGTGATTAATGCTGGAGGGGATGTCTAGGGGCAATCTGAATTGGCTGGTGTGGAAAATCCATGTGCAATTCAGATTTAGGATCTGTTTGCAGATGCCTCATAATTTAAAATGTCAAAAAAATCCCAAACCTTAGGCCTTAGTGTAGTAAATTAATATACTTCTTGTTCGGTGTGTAGCAAGCTTTGCTGAAGTAATACACTCATATGAGGTGTGAAATCATCCTGTTTTCCTTAGTAAGGACTTAAGTTCAAAATTGATTGCAACCCTTTAATTCCTAACAGTATCTAAATCATTAAAAAAATTAAAATCACTGTTTTGTTTTTATTTCAGTCATAGATTTAATGAGTTAAAAATGAAAAATGTTGACTTATTTATGCAGACTTAAATCTTGTGTTAGCACAGATGTATTTTATCCATTGGTTTTTCATCTCTAATGGAAGGCGCTTTCTAATGAGCAACTGGCTCTTCATGGGTTTTCTCAGCTTTCATTTTGGGAAAGAGGTCAGCTTTTGAAGTCTTCATATGAAAAGTGAGTTTCGATCTGCCCATATTCTGTATGGAGGTGCCTGGTCTGGCCCAAGCACAACCTGGGCAGTTCTCACCCGCTGCAAGGCTCATCAGGTCTTGGTGAGTGCCCTGGCCCTTGGGTGTGCAGAGGGATGCTGTGTACATGGGCATTTTCCCCAGTTACACATGGGGACTCCATGAGCTGGAACTGTGCTGCTCTAGGATTTAGCTCACGTCTCACATGTTTATGGTTTTTTCTGGTACTGTAGACCTATAGTGTGTTATAGAAATAGTAGTTATAATACATAACTGTCCCAAAATATAAGCCCTTTAAAATACTGTAGCTTAATGTCTGTTCAGAGTAGGCCATTTCAATGTAAATACAGTATTTAGGTCCAAAGTATATTTCTAAGAACTTAGTTGAAGAAGCAGTTGAAGAATTAATTAGTCTAAGCTTTACAAGCATTTTAAGCTAATAATTTTTAAGATGCAAGAGAGAATAATAGATTAGGTACACTATATTGTCTTAGAAGTGATTTTTCAATGGCATTTTTATTAGCTGTGAAAGTGGTAACTCTGAATGAATGTAAATCATTTCAATGTTTAATACGGTCCTGACTTGATGCATTGATTCATGATACCTGTGACTTCTAAGTAAGGATTTTGTTTGTTTTTTAAATACTGATAGATCATTAATTACCTTAAAATTAGTTCAAGTTTCAAGGAACAAAGCACCCTGTTGTCATTTCTTGAGGTATTTTGCAACCTAAGCAAAGGCTCAGGTATTCCAGATATGATAGATGTGCAGATTGCATAAGATGTTATGCATTGCTCACTCTAAGATACAGAGTCCTGTCTGCCCTTAAACCCTTTGTTCTCTTGGCTGAATGCAGTTAATTAGCAACCGTCTCCATAGCAACTGCCTCATAGTCCAAAAACATTGTCTCGTTTTTGCAGTTTAGCTTATCACACTGTTTACCTGAAGGGCTTTTCACTGCGTTGAGTCTCATTTAAGTTGGCTGCATGCCTGCTCACGGAAGTGAATTGTCAAGATAGAAAAACACCATGGCAGCAAGATGCTGAACAGGACCCTGTGTGTGAAAGCAAAAAACGTTTAAAAAGTTCAGTGGAAACAAAAGTTGAAGTTTGCAATGTTTTACATCCCGTTTTAAAGCATGTGACTTGCCAGGAATACTGTGCATTTTAAAATACTACTTTACTTCTGGGCCTTTTTTACAGTGTCTTGAAGCTTACCCCACAGTCTTCCTTTGCCCATAACACAGTCAAGGCCGAGAGCCTCGCGGGCACAGACCTTTGTCCAGGTCTATGAGGAAACCTGCCCCCCTCCAAACCTGGGCTGTTTCAGCCAGCTCCAGCTTCATCGTTAAGAGGACATAGCTGTACACTGGTCATCTGTGTTGAACATTGTAGTCCTATTCATTTTCCTTTAAATTAACAAAATTTCAAGGGTAATCTGTCAGTTCTGGTTCTGTATAATAGATCAATTAGGAAGAGAAGGTGAAGAGCTATTGTAGTCATATAAATCAAAGTATGCTGGAGATTTAGGCTTATTTATATTAGCCATTAAAGTGGTATTAAAATATCTGCCGTGTACTCATATGACTCATACAGTTACAATAGGCATGGATTTGTACTAATATGACTTTGTCGGTGTTGGATGACATTCTTAAATCATGAAGTTTATATAGAGATATATCCACATATGCACACACCTCTGCAGAGGCTTACTTGAAGGTGTGGGTGTGTCATTGAAAGGACAGTGAAATCTCACTGGTGTATTCATCTGACATTTATGTCTGGCCTCAAACTAGGATGCGCCTGGCATGAGAGGATATGTGGGAAGTACTGTTTTCATGTTTGCTGGCTGTTTTGCTTATTAATGCTTTTTGTTTTGTTTTGTTTTTTCCCTTAGTGGTCAGTGCAGTGGATGAGAGGCTGATGTAGACTAGGGTAATTCTTGTTTTATCCTAGGCACAGCAGAAGCCAGAGCTTGTTGTTCAGCCATGCTGCTATGCACTGGTCTTCTTTCGCTTTTCCAGTGAAAGCTTCAGCTGGCAAAGATCATTCTCCTTTTTCGCCCCAAATGGCATGTGGGGCTGCTGCATTTCGATAAAAAGGCTTAATTCAATATGATGTGTTAGAAACAGTCTTTCCATAGATTTGAGGAGGTGTTTTGGTCTCTTTCGGGATAAAAAGCAGGGTGCGTGCAAACCCTACCAGTATTGCTGGTGTACTCCATTATTGCTGTAGAGCTTCTGGCTGATAGAGGGTTATTCTCTGTTCATGTTAATGTCTCGCTCATACTATTCCACATTCACTATCATTATTAGTAGTATTTGAATTATAGCTGTGCTGAAAGTCTGCAGGCAGGATAAAGGCTCCATTGTAGTAGGTCTTGTGCACACAAGATGAGACAATATCTGTTCTGGCTGTTTACAGTCTGTTTTAAGACCAGTAGCATAAGTGGGTTTATCACATGAATAGCAGAGAGGGAAAGAAAATGCTACAAATGATAGGAAATCCATGGTTACATGGAGTAACTGTTCATTTAGGTATCTCAGAGGCATTGGATGTTTGTTACATTTGTAACTGTAGAGGAGATGGTAAATAAAATGCTTTTCTTTTCTCCCAAGAACTGTTGCGGCTGCTCATCACTGCAGCCAGCATCGCGGCTCCTGCGTGCTGGGAAGAAGCTGTAGGGCTCAGGGTGGGAAGAGACAGTGGGTAGAGCAACCTGTGGAGGTGCTGAACAAAGGGTAGGCAAGGTTGGGAACTGGAGGACTGCTGAAGGGGAGAACAATTCAGAGTGATAAATAGCCTCACGGTTTATCAGGAGCAAGCTGTCTGCGCTCTTCAGTGTACCATGGGGCACTACACAAGTTTGTTTCCCATACTATCTGACTTAGTGACTGATGCAGCTGAAAAAACATACACTTGAAGGCAATCCTCCTGAAATTCCAAATGGGTAAGACTGCTCACCTCCACAGATCTTACACAAACTCACTTTGGATGGAAACCACAGAGTGTGTCCAAACTGTCAGGATATTTTCTGACTTTTAAAAAGATGTTTAGCAGTGTCAGCACCTTTGAATCTATGGCTTAGTTCTTCTGAAGCCAGACTTGCTAGGTACCTGTAGGGGTCCAGAAATGGAATACTCTAATGGCCTGAAAACGCCTGCTAGAACTTGACGCTATTTAATTAGCTTAAAGTAGAGCTTGGCAGATGGCAGAACAGTGGAAAGGACCTCCCTTTTTAAAAATATGGCCCACATCCTCAGCTTGTATAAACTGGCAGAACTCCACTGAAATAGATGTTCAGCTTCTGTCAATTAGCAGGGGAGAGAAAAACTTCTGAAAACAGGAAAAATAGTTGTAAGACCATATAAATTATCAATTGGATTCAGGTACAGGAATTGTTTTTAACATTTTAAAGACTTATCTGTTTCCAAACTAACTGTATGCTTTACAGTCTTGTTTTCATTGATGTGCAATTCAGAGAAAGAATTTGGCTCCCTTTCTCAGAGCTGCATTAAGACTGCAGAGCTTGCAGCAGTGAAATGTACTGTATGATGGTTTTTGCAAGTCATTCACTTATGAAAGTAAGACATCAATAATTCATTCTAGTAAAGCCTGTCTCTAAAGTTGTGTAAGTTCACCTATTGTGAGATAACCTTAACCAACCTCAATTAAGTTGGTTTTTTTTTTTTTTTTTAGAAATAGAGAGATATTTGATTGAAAGTTGTGAGCTCACCTCAATCTTTTCCAGGGAGAATTCTTGCTCAGTTGAAAGCTCCCATATGTTTAAAAGCTGTTACATTCTTACATTTCCTATTAATTGGTTGGATTTTTTGTTTCTAGTAGGAAAGGTGAAAACAAATGCTGAACTACAAAGCTTACTGCTCATTTATCCCATTGCTTGGTATCAACCTGACAGATTCATTAAATCTATAAAAAGATCAGAAATGGAATTGAATTGAACTTGCTGAAAGCAGCACTGTGTTTACAATCTGCCTTCAGACTGGCTTTTCTGTACCTGCTCATTTTTCTTTGAACTAAACCATCCATGTAACTTAAGAAGATGCTGCATGCTAACGCCATACTGTAGCATATTGTAAGGCTTTTGAGTTCACTGGCTCCAAACTGCAGATTAACTGCAGAACTAAAAGCACTAAGAAGTAAAGCTAACTTTAAATACAGCAGGAACAGGGATTTGACATACTGTTTCAGTTTGCTAAACTTGGGCCATGCAAACAGTTGTGAAGTCCCATTTCTAGGGTGGGCACTGAGCTATGAACATCCAGCCTGTCTCCACTCCCACCCACTGGGGCACGCGGTGATTAAGTCATTAGGTGAAGGAGGAGAAAGTGGGAGTGAAATTGCCTCTGGTGATGTGGGACAGCAGGCATCACTGTGTGGGTGTGGCCAGGCCAGGCCGCTTTCTGGTCTACCAGGGCTGGGGGGGCTGCATTTTTAATTTCTCATTTTTATTTATCATTTCATATAATCACATGACATTTCATAAATTCCTCACATTCCATGGGTTGTGTGATTTATGATGTTATGATTTATGTTATTTATGATGCTGCCACCTGCAGCATCATTGCTGCCCACAGCCCTGGTCCTGGCAAAAGCACCCAGGCACCCTATCCCAGCAGTGGGGGCGAGGTGCCTCCTCCCCAGTTCCTGGCAGGAGCAGGGGCTTTCTGCCCTGCCACAGTGACTCATGTCCCAGCCATTTCTGCAATTGCTGCCCCCTCCCACTTCCTGGACCACCTTTGTCCTTGAAAAGCTATTTTCTCAGTAGCAGATGTGCCCAAGACATGCTGTGGCCCCTCTGCTTGTGAGGAACTAGTGACAAGTGTCCTAACCCCCAGCAAAGGGTTGAAGTGGGTGGCTGTGGATGGTAGCTTTCCAGCCTTCACCAGCATTTGACTCCAGGGCAGCCAAGCAAGGGGCCTTTCTTGTGTGGGACCATGAGGAAAGGCAAGACATCCCTATCCTCACCCACTCCTGGCAGAAGTCACCAGGAGCAGAGTCCAGCTCTGTGCCTCTAGTGGGCCAAGCTGACCCAGGTTTCTTCTGTCTTTCCCATTAAGGAGGATTCATATATCCCCTATGAATAAATTACAAACCTTAATAAATGATGTGAGAGCACTAATCAGTGGCTGGAGAGCTCTGCTATACATGAAACCATCCATTAAAAATAATGTATTTTTATTATGTATCCTGTGAATTAGGTAGGGTTTGATGAGAGTCTGAGAGTTGGCATGTGTGCAAGCTAGGAGACAGACACATGACATTTTTCCGATAAGAGTAATATGACAGGTTGGCCTATAGTATGCCTGTTATTGAAACATCTAAATTACCTGAAAATTCATGGTTAAATGAGTAGACTTGCAATACTGTGTGTAATTCTAGGTCTCATTATTTTGCAGCACTAGACTTCATAACATGCAATGTGAAATACTCGCAATTGTCAAATTGCTTGTGAGAATTGGAAGTTGTACTGGACAATCGAATGAATTGATGGGCTGGCTACCACAGGCAAAACTTGATTTCTAAGCCTGTGTAGATTAAACTATAAAAGATAACCTAAGGTCATAGATACAAAGCCTAATAAGAGCTTTCTTTGAAGAAAATTGTCTTGCAGGTTGTTAAGAAGAATGATGCTAAAATACAGAACAAAATTCTCTGGACAAAAACGTGATAGCAGGTTACACATAAAAAGACAGATTCACCCGTGCAGCTCCACCAGAGTTTCTTCAGCACAGCTGAGGTGAGATTCTGGCCTGAAAAGCAGCTCCTCTGGGAAATCGTGTGATGAAAAATTTGGCTCATAGTCACTGAAGTTGGGAGATTGATTGCTGACGTGGATTTTTTGCATATTCTTACTGTTCCATTTTGGGATGCCACAAGCCAGGATTTCACTTTGCACTAAAAATTGGCAGGGATTTTATTTCACATATTGAATATTGTGAAAGACCACTCTCAGGCAAAACTGTGTGGAAGGTTCAACTGAGGTCATGGGTTATTTCTGGGGGTATTCCTGCCAAATAAGGGTTGTGGGTATGAGGGTGTTGCATACATGAGAAACCCAGCCTGCTCTGCACAATTTGCCCAGTGATCCTGTTGTCTGGGTACCTGCTGCTCTGCTGGAGGTCCCTTCAGGCAGCTGGGGCTGAACACCTGTGCTGTGCACAGTTTGGAATGAATATCCCTGGAGAACCCATACAAAATCAGTATCTTGTTGAAAATGGAGGCTCAAATTAACTTTTTGCCAAGGGACTAGCTGCTTAATATACAAGTTAAAAATTCTGTTCAGGTCTCTGATATACTACCTGAAATACAAAGCCACTATGTGTAATAAACAGGGGTATGCATGCATGTCTGTATGTGCCTGACCACTTTGTGTGTGTTTTAACGTAATGGGTTTTATTAGGAGCTCTGGGAGAAATCAGCAAAGAAAGAGACATGTGACTGGTGAGTGTGTTTTACAGCACTGCCCTTTTGATTCATAATCTAAGATACCAAGACTGTGGTGAGGTGAGACAAACAGCAAATACCCAGGTCTGTGAGCATGGAGAGCCTGGGACAGGAAGGGCTGGTACCTGGGGGCAGAAATTGCAGTCCGGGGAGGGACATACTTTCTGTGTCTGGGTTTCCTGCACTGGTGCTTCACTTAGGGGGAAATGCAAGCCTATGTGTAGAAACAGAGCAAGGCTGTATATCATTTAGTACCAGTCCAGTTAAAACTTGTAGTACTGCTATATGTTTAAGTACCTGAGTTCTCCTTTACACCTTAACAGATTTCTGGGTCATTGGTGGGATTTGAGGCTTTGTGACGGTTTCCTGAAAGGGTGTTCAAAGGGAAGATTTTTGCCCCTCCAAAACAGTGCTGTTCTCTTCAGCTTCCTGGCATACCCATGGCAGCAGTGAGGTCACCTCTTTCCCTGATGGGACATCCATACTGGGCAGCTTGGTACATCAGCTCCTGCAGCAAGGTAACACAGGTGCCTGCAGAAAGCCCTGCAAGAGCTGATGGGTCATATCTCTTACTTGTAACCAGTGAGGAGCTGTGAGGGCAAGGGCTTGCGGATTTTGGATGGCAGGACTTTAACAGAAGCAGCCAGGGCAGGTTAAACAAGAATGGCTGTTTTGTCAGGTGTGGAACATAGGCATAAACTGAAGAAATCTGTTGTAGAAGTAAAGAAATGGGGAACCAGAGCAGGGAATTTCAGAACCTGAGTTGAATTTGGATTTTGTCAGTAAGTAGAAGACAAGAAGTGAAATGGACATGAGTGAAATGTAAAACATTTGTGGCTTTAGCATGGAAATTTGATGTTAGGGTTCTTGACTCTAGGTTAGTACCAAGCAGACAGAGGGAAAGATGTCCGTAATGGGCAAAGTAGCTAGGTAAGGAAATGTAAGTGTGTTTGTAAACAATGGAGTCCTTCATATATAAAACCTAAGACGTAAGTAGGTTTTTTTATGCACTGTATTTCTTAATGTTTGAAGTAACAGTGAATATTTGTGATAACAGCCAGATTAAGGCAAAATATACAAAAACTAATTGCTTAAATCTAGACCTCTAAATCCATAAACAGACAAGAACTAAAGCAGACCTGTCAGAGATGCTCACAGCAGGTTGCTGTGCCACCTCAGTAACCAGAGCTTTAACAAATAACTGCTGTGTTACAGGGCTGTAGCTGAGGACACTTCGTGTCCTGAAGACAGCCAGAAAACTTCCAAGCTACTAGTACTAGACATGTTTGTGCATACTTTGCTGAACTGCAGTTTATCAAAACTAAACACTGTTGGTGAGCTTCTGGTTTCACTGAAATCTGCAGACTCTGAAGGAGGTTTCTTGTGTGTGTAAAAACTGAGCAATATTTGGTGTATACTCAGAGTGACACAAGATTGGCAGCTTGTTTTTGTAGGCATGTGTCTCAGTTTGAGGTAAAACCAAACCAACTTTCTGCTCAGTAATTTTACTTCTTAGCTAGTGGAAACTTATCAGTGTCTTCAGTTGGCTGCGAGCTTCTCCAGTGCTTCCTGAATCAATGCAAAACCTTCTCTTGACTTCTGAGGGCGTAAAGGGTTGTCCACATAGTAAGCTTTTGAAAACTTACTATGTATTCTTTATTCTTATTTGTATTAAGGTTGCATGTGAGAAACACTGAGCAGAGCAGAAACCTTGAGAGAGTTTACCATCCAAGTCTATGCAGTTGAATTGTCTTTTGCAGTTGTGCATCTTTTGCAGCAGTGCAAAGCAGATATCTGGAGCTGGGGCTGCAGCCCTTGCTTGGCCCAGACGTCCCTGTCACAGGAGCTGCTGAAGGACTGACGCTACATGGGAATTTTTGCTCATCTTGGGAAAGGAAAGCAAGCAACTTTATTAGAGCTGAAATGTTTTTTAAAGATAATAGGTTGATATAATTAATTTGTCACACAGGTGTTGGGTTTTTTTAAATCCCTCAGCTGTAGTTTCTATAATTATGACTCTGAGTTCAGTCAAGTTACTTTTGAATAGCTGCTCCCAAAGAAAATAAGTCTATTGCTGCTAGTGATGTTGACGAGGTAAAGTGTTCTATCACTTCGCACATTTTTATTAAGCAGTGGGTTGAAAGGCAACATAATTTGAAAGCCCTGTCATATCTTTGATAAATGCTTTCTAACATTGCTGTGTTTTGCCCAGTTATGACAGAATCCATTAGAATGACATATATTTCAGCTGTCGTTGGTTTGGATCTGCATAGACTCCAGGAAAAAAAAAGAAAAAGTGTTTCCTCTCCTCAAGGAAAAGACTTGTGCTGTGGGAGGGAAAAATCCTTCAGAAGAGGCTTTCAGTGGTGGGCCACACATGACAGACCCCCACAGGATTATTTTCCCTTGTTTTCAAGGTGTGGGCTTTTTTGTTCTATAGCCATGGTAGAAGTAGGAGGCAATCAGCCTGCTGGCCCTGCCAGTTGGTCCTGCTGCAGTGTATTTATACATTTTTTTTAAATCTAGCACAGTGAGGGTCTGCTTTTGTATTTGAAATGGAGGGTGCTAGTCAATATGAATAATAATCAGATAGGTATATAACAGGTTTCTTAATGCTAACATTTAGTTTAATGCAGCATTTTTTATGAGTCATTTCCACAGCTCCTCTACCAAGCAGAATTATGTACCAGGTTTCTTTTGGCAAATATAGAAGCTGACTGAATTTAAGTGTAGGCATTATTTGAAAGTATAATGCCAGCTGCAAGACCCTATATTGTGTATATTTTGTAAAAAATTATAATGGTATTTAAAGAACATTATTTTCCTCTCAAAATTATTAATTTCAGAATTCCTGATAATATCTATTTGTTACCTTTATGAGACGCCAGACAGAAACCCCACTGTTTCTCCCCTGCATAGGCAATTTCTTTTGGTAAAGAGCTGTTTACATAAGAGGAAACAAATTCAGATACACTTACAAATAAAACTAGGGCAAGTTTAAAGTCAAAAACTAATTATTATCAGAAATTGGTTGGATAAAAAATAAAATTAATTTTTCCCCTTTAATTAAAAGCAAAAAACACAATGTGAAATGCCATCATAACTAGAGTTGACAGTAAATTCAGCTCTGGATCAGACCCCACATTGCTTGAAGTAAAACAGAGATATGACTCTGTCTAATTTTACATTGTAATAATTATTTAATGCTCACAATGAAGCCTTGTCCTTAGGGTTTTATGCTTTAGCTGCTTCATACCCACGCCTTGTAGTTATTACATACAGACAAAGCTGCTATTTTTTCAAATGGCATAATGTATATCAGTGTGTGTCAATGAAAAACATAAAAAAGAGGCATTTTGTGGTATAATACATTAACTGTGTGAAATCTGGAACCAGTTTCTCTTTCATCTTTGGAAATTACTTAACACAGTGCTTTAGCCATAAATAGATTTCTTTAAGTATCAATGGCTGTCACTTCAAAATTTGACAAATCTTAATTTTTAAAGAAGAATTGCCTGTTTGTGTTGTCATATGATTTCAGTAAATTCCAGGCTCCATACTCATTTCATCCCATTGATCAGCAAGCACTTTGGAACATTTGTCTTGAACATTTTATTGAACTACTGAAATTGCATATATTTTGCATTTCAATACAAAAGAGTTTGCTTGCTGCTGTGATATTTGGTTGTAGAGATCGTTTAAAAGTCTGTAATGAAGGGCTTAATGCAGTACTAAAACAGAATTTTGGGTGGTTGGAGTGTTTTTAAAGTCAGGACTGCAGGGTTAGACCTAAACACTGTGGTGTATCCTGGTGATCATGTAACAGGAGTAAATAGCAAGACTGTTCACAATAAATGTGTGAAAATTCAGAAGTCCTAACGCTCAAGTTAGACATTGATAGAACAACAGTAGTGCTTTGGGCCCTAGCTGGGTGCCTGAACATTTTATGGTCAAGGTAATTTTGGTCTGAATGATTTCATTTGAAGTTGAGGTCAGAATCCTGAGGGTGGGAGAAGCCACCTGGGAATTACCCAGTAATAATGCAGGGAAAATCATGTGCCCACATGAAATAACGTCATGGGCTGTTTCTTGCCCTTGGGCTCTAAGTCCTTACCCTTGGAAAAGAGCCATGTGCTCACATCGTGTAAATCAGCATGATTTTTACTGGCATGCGTGAGTGCGTGCTCATTTACACCACATGAAGATGTAAGATCTTTTCTCCTCAAGCTCCTTCTAGTTGTGTTTCTTGACATATACTTAGATATCATCTACGTGCCGACACTGTCAAATATTGTATTGAATATCAAAAGGCTTCTCCACCTCAGATGGCAACTGTGAGACTGAATAAGAGTAGTGTGAAATTGTCCTTAGGCTGTTCCAAGCCCTGTGTGTAGACACAGTTTGTATATGCAGAACAAATACTTATGAAAGCTATGTGACTCGGGAAGTTTAGCATTGTGTTTGGCCAGTATTCAATAACTGAATTACAGATGATCAAGCACAAGTAGTACTAATTTGAAGAAAATCTTCTTTTCACAGATGTATGTAAAGGTAGCACTAATATGCAAAAACCTCTCAACCCATAGGCTCTCAGTGAATTTTTTTTTTTTAACATTAGTATGAAAACTAACTCAGTAAACTGGGCTGAAAGAGGAAAATGCACAGATCTTATTTAAAAACACCAGTTCTATGGACATTTATGTTACATGTTTATATAAAGGGCACATGTTTATATGAAGCACCCATTGACCTCTTCCCTGAGAGTTACCCATCTGCATGTTCTATTTGAAATGTTTTTCTGTACTCGTATCACACTCACCATTTTTAATATAATATTACTGTAGAGGTGAGTCCTTAATTCTAACCGTTCAATTTTTGCATCAGATTAGCTATTCTTAGCTAATTATAAGGGCCTTGTACTACTTTTCTGTACTCCTAATAGGAATGGTTGCTCTGACAGATTGTCATTAATCTGTCAATAATGAGATTTTTCCATTTTATGGTTAGATGTAAGCTCTTTGAGGAAAGGATCATCTCTATGCTTTGTATTTGTACAGTGCTTAGCACAGTGGGGTTTTGGTCTGTGATGGGGCCCCTCAGTTATTCTGTCATGCGTACCACTCCTATATAATTGTACTTGATGTGGAGTAAGATGAGATGAATTCTTTGTGTGAGGAAGGTAGCTCCTTAAAACCTAAACAGCCGGCTGAAATGCTGGATTTTTTCCTTCTTGAGGGGACGCAACTGGACATTTCTCCTTCCCAGGTATAGCCGGCTGCTGGCACAGACAGCATGGCAGAGCCTCCTGTCCTGAGAGCACAGCCCCAGTGCGAGAGTGTGGACACGACCCAGGCAGCCCTGTGACACCGCTGTGCTATTTCACAGGCATGTGGGAGCCGGACACCAACCAGCAGCCCTGGAAGCAGGGTTATTTTCAGGGCCGGAGTGGCATTGGTTGACTCTCCTCAGCATGCCAGTGAAGTTCATAACATTTACGCAGATTTTTCTGGCTGGCAGATGCCCACCCAGAAAGGTGATCGCTCCGTACCAGGCAGCTGTTCCCCGTCATCCCCCGCAGTGGCCCCGCGTGCTTTTCAGTGCTACTAGCACAGTCCCACTCCTGCAGCAACGTGCTGGAAAGTTGAGAACGGTGTGGCCTCCCACAGACCCAGGAACTTGAAGATGCCTGTGGAAGAGCAGACAGCCTGGTGCACTTAAACGAGGTAGAGCCCCATTTCTGAGTCCAGGAAGACATGGGCTTTGAAAGAAGCTGGTTGCCTTATGCAGAGCTGTGACTTTAGCCCAGCCTGGGAGCATGATGAGATTGATAGGTACAAGAGAACACTCACTGAAATGGGGAGAGCTGACAGTCAAGGTTAGGTAGTCATTAACAGCCAGCATTATGTCATGTCTGCACTACTGCTGCTGGGACAGGTTGCTGTTAGAAAATAACATAAAGTTCAGAAAAGTGAAAAAACCCAAACCCAAAACAAAAAGAAAGAACCACAAAGAAAACCTCCAACAGTTGGGCTCATTTGCAATCACAGAGAAAGATGTATTTGCTTTAAATTACTCAAAGATTAAAAGTGCTGATAATGGAAAAATTCTTACCTATGGCATTTTCAGTTAACTGAGAAAAGTTCAGCCAGCGATTAAACTGCTGAGAGGGAGGAGAGCACAGATTGCATTTCAAAGGAAAATTCAAGCGATGCATTAACGATTATTAATGTGTGTTATTGTTAAAATAATCATATTTATTATGGTCTAGCCTAGGGAGAACCAGCAAAAATGGAAGCCTTGTTCCGGAGGCTGTAGAGACATGCACACAGTAGGTGGTCCCTGGCCTGAAGAGCCTGCAGTCTAAATAGTTGTAGATGGAGTGGATAAAGCACCAGCCCAGTTAAGGAAGGAACAGCAAGAAACCCTGTTGGTTTGCATCTGCTTTGCAAGGGACTGGATAATATCTGTTACCTGGTTCTCTTTCCAGTGTTTGCTATAGATATGCGAGGGCTTCTCTATGATCCCAATTTAAAAACAAACAAAACCCCAGATGTGAAGACTAGAGAGTTATTGATTTATTGCTGATATTGGCTCTCGTAGACATTGTAGAGGCCAAACACGGGAGGCAGGATAACGTGATTGCCATCGCAGTGTGAGCCACAGGCTTGGTTTCCCACTGCTTTGCCGTAATAACAGAAAAATTTTACACCCACTTGCACAGATACAAACATCTCCCATGATTAAAAGCAGCAGTTGTTTAGTTGCCACTCACATAATTTTAATTGTGTCTATTTTAATCAGCCGATTCTATTTGGACACTTGTGTCCATGCGTGCTCGCTGTAGTAGAGGGTTACACATTTCATCAGTAAGTGATGCCAGTTTCCTAGGTAGAATAGTAAGTACACTGTTTTTGAAAGGCAACTAGACAAAACCAAACCAAACTGGTAGGGCAGTCTCCTCTGTGCATCCGTCCATGCCTGCCATTACAAGCAGCTGTTTTTCCCTTGTCTGACAAATTGACATTTCAAAGTATGTATTCCCCTTGTGCTTTTCATTATGCAATCGTGATCAGTGACCCCTACTAAAGAATAAATCTGGTGGAAGGCGTTGTGAAAAGCTTGGACTGGAGGTGTTTCCCTGTGTCTCCTTTAGGCTTGTGTACGCTAGGAGAGGTTTGTTAGTACAGCTGTGCTGACGAGCCCTGTGTGGGGAATGCAGGTTGTTCTGGCAAAAGAGGACATTTGCCACTGCCTGATGCTTGTTCTTTAGGCAAGGTGTATCCGCTGTAGGGCTTTTTTTGCTCAATAGTTATGCCTTTACTAGATTTTGGGTCCAGTTTAGTTATGCAAAGTTGAGGTTACTCCCTCCTCTCTCCTCATGGCCCCTTCCCCAACTAACCTTGAGCCTCTGCCAGGGCTGCTCGGCGCTGGCCATGCTACCCTGGAAGCCAAGACGATGTGTCAGCATGGTGCAAAAAAATATAATATTTATAAGCAGGAAGCTTCTTGCTCCAGGCTGCGCTCCCGTTGCAGCTCAGTTCCAGCAGACTGTTTCGGTTGCTTTGTGAGCAGAAGCCAAGTACACAGCTAGTGACGGTGCCTAACACAGCCGCACAGAAGTGCAGGAGGGAGGTCTGGTCAGTCCTGCATGAGGAATTAACACTAGTCACACACACACAGAAAGAGCTGTGGCTTAGGAAATCCTGTCTTTCATTTTGCTTTGGTGATGAGGATCTGCCTTTACCTGCAGAGGGACATAGCTGTGCTGGCTGGAGCACTGCCCAAGAAAACTAGGAGGCTCTTCCACCCTCCCCACCTGGTGAGCAAGGGAGGAAAACCAGCCCTGTAGCTCCTGCTTTCTGCTTTGTGCTGCGATCGCACTGCAGATAGCAGAGGCCCCTTATCCTGCCTCTGTCTTCTTTGACTTACAATTCAGCCAGCCCTAATTATTAAAAAATAAACAAGTCTGTAACTGCTTAAGAGCTTTAAATCCCCTAAATGACAGGGAAATAGCCCCTGTACACTACCAAAACAGTCTCTTCTGTGTCTGCCTATCCTGGCAGCAGATACAAATCATCATTAGTGGGTCACTCTGACACAGATCCCTTAATGTAAGTGCTATGTTACATTAACAAGCAAGTCAACAATAATATTAGCAATAAATGAGAAATTAAATTCCTAGTCATTCATCCCTCTGGGTTTCCCAGTGTGTCTCTTGTGTTTTTCTTGTTTTGATCCTAAGCATTTTGAAACAAGAAGTGTCTTTATTTTGTGTCTTGTGGCGTGATCCCAGCCCATTAAAATGGATGACAGTACTGCTGTTGACTTCAGTTAGTAATTACTGTAGGAAAGAGCACATGGTGTGACTCTGAAATTAATAATAACCATATACACTAATTTTAAAGAAGGGATGTAAAATTGAACTTTCCTGATGAACTGATTTTGATTCCAACTGCTTTTTTTTTTCCAGTAGTTTTTCCAGCAAAACATATAAAAACTAATTAGCATTAAATTGGAATACTTTTACTTTTCTGGGATCAAGACTGGTAGTGAGGGAGTCGCCACTGCTAAGCAACACTAAAAGATGATGTTTTGTACACACTAAGAAAACTCTAAATGTGAGTGCTCCCAAGCAGAACTGGAGGTTTTGGCTGCTAATTTTAATGGAATATATGGCTAGACCCTCAAATGGTTTGACAGCCAAAATATTTACATTTGTTTGGCATTATTTAATTATTTTAATCTGTGTTTTCTGTTTATATATGTAGACTGGAGCATTGTTTTGTTTGTTTTTTCAGATTACAGAAGTATCTTAGTTCAGTGTGTGCTGGAAAATTGCTTATTGGACTCTCCTGATCAGAAATCACTGATGATAGGATATTATCTGTGGTGCTTTTATGTTGAAGACTATTAAAGACTGAACTGAAACCACAGCCCCATGCCTTTCAAAATTAATGCTCAGAGTAAACCTGTCTTTTTCCTGAAAGGTTAGTCTCCAGTGCACTAATTCTTTGTTTCTGTCTTGTCAAACTTATTTACTGAATTGTACTGGTGGCCTGACCGTTTCTAATTTTACTGCTTCTACATCCAAAGTGAATCTGCAGTACCTTGTAGCTACAGCTGGTACAGATTGCATGTAATCAATTACGGAACTTTAAGTATTGCAAATATAACAAGGCAAGAAAGGGGGAAACTCAGTTCTGAGCTCTCTTCTGGCACATGCCTATAATTAGACATGCGTAAACCTTCCTGAAAGGGGAGTGGGGTGCTCAGCCCTGCAGTGAAGGCTGGGCTCAGTCATGCTAAGGGAGACTCATGGCACTGCTAGAGCACAGACTAGGTTCTCCTGCTCTCTGCATCTTCAGGGTTTGGCTCACTGAGGGCAAGTGGGCCACTGATCCCTTCTCGGCCTCCCCTGCATACATCCAGGAGCTCATGAGGATGGTCCTGTCCCCCAGTCCCCAAAGATGTTTCAGATAGTGGTGTTTAATGTTATTTGGGATGCCTACTTCGTTACTGCATACGTGTTATGATTTGGAATATCATCCCTATTTATGGCTTGATGGTTGTCAGGGCACGCTTGGAATTAAGCACCTGCAGTGGTGATGCTGCATGGCTCCCTGAGGTGGGAAGGCTTTGTAGTCTCCTTTGTATGCCCTGCAATGCTCTGGAGATGGAATAAAGGGTGTTCAGGCAAGACTAAGTACCTTCACCCATTTTCTCTTCATGTGCCTCTAGGACAGAGAGAATAGCTCCATAGGAGTAATCCCATTGAATTTAATGTGTGAAGTTAAGTAAAGGGGTGGAAGAGGGGGAGAGGGAAGTAAAAAAAAAGCAGGAATTGGTTTTGATTACCACCTAGTCAGTAAAACTGGATCTGATGGTGCAGAATGGAATACCTGAGTCATTAATGAAAGCAAGTCAAGTGCACATAAATATTCTGGGGGCACTCTTTCAGACTTAGCTGCTGAACTGTAGAGCTAGAAGGAAGTAGATTTTCTTTAAAAAGGATACTGTGGTAATCCTGGGAAATGCAGGTCCTTCTTCAGTCCTGTGACTCTGTAGCACATGAGATACAAGGGAAGATGAGATATTTATGTGGATAGTAAGAATGTGCAAACTGGGAATAAGCTGTGGGCAAGTTATTCTGTCAATGTTTTGGAACCTTACTTGGAACATCTAAAGCTCAAAACTGACAGAAACAGGAAGGGACTACATAATACCAAATGCTAAAAATGTTGCTGTGTTGCTCCATTGTAGAGTTTTGGGGGTTTGTTTGGATTGTTGTCTTTCACCAGACTTTCTCTTAGTATAAATGGCTTTGCTTCCTTAGATCTACTGGCAAGTCTAAATGATATAAATATTTATAATCTTTAGATATGTAGATTGTAAATATCATATTTAGTCTCTGCAGCCTTTCTCCCAAGGAGTTGTTATTCCATGTATTTTTCCACAACATATGGACTCAATCATTTTCTTTTCCACATCTCCAACATTTACTTTTGAGTATCATACTAGTTTTTCAACTAGTTGAATCCATCTAAACACCATTGCTAAAATACTGGTAACTCAGTGTCTTCTCAGTTTTAGTGTTGCTGTTGCAATGAGGTCAGCATAACATTTTCCCTGTAGGTCATAGCTTGCTGACCAGTGTGGAAATTTATGAATTGCTGGAATTGTGATGTCAGTTAGTAATAAATTCAAGCAAAGGTGAAATTCTGAATTTTTCCAATTTATTACCTAGAAAAGTAGGCTGCGCTAGTTAGAAGCAATAAAATGGTTAAATCTGTAGGAAGATACTGACTTTGCCTCCTGTCCAGTGATTCTGTCTTCATGGGTGATTCTTTGCAACTTCAGACTCAAGCCTTCTGTTATGGACATCTCATGCAATTTATCACTCAGATTTGTAACATTTAGCCTCAGTACAATTGCTGATCCACTCTCATCTTCCTTAAATTTACTGACCATGTCTTACAGCCGTTCCAAGTTTTCAGTGAGTCATAAAAAATTGCACATAGGTCAGCTACTGTGAGAAAATAGTTGGTGTTTATTAGTATTTGCCCTAAAAAAACAGGCACGATTTCTCTTACAGGGTTTTGGTCATATTCTTTGTGCTTTGGTTGGGGGTTCATAGCTATGAACCCCGTGGTTCTTGGGCTTACCTCTATATTAAGATGCATCCTCACAAGCCAGCTTTCATCTCATGCCTCAGGTCTAAAAGAGGGAGCCACACTTGAGCATACAGCATGGGAAATGAGCATCAGATTATGTGTAAGTGGTTTTGAATATATACAAAAAAATCCTGAGCAGTTAGTCGTACTGTAGAAGGCAGATTGGGTCAAACTTGTTTTGTTCCCTTAACTCCTGTTTGGCTGTTTGTTAAAGCACTGAACAGCAGTGTTACTCAGCATGTGGTCTGTGGATATCTGGAGGTCCATAAAACATCAAAAGATATTGTGAGCGGACTACATATTTCAAAAACTGAAACAATCCAGTCCATGCTAATGTTCCCATACTTGCAATTAAGCAAAAAAATGCAAGGAAATACAAGTGGCAAGTCTTTTATTTGATTTATTGATTATTTATTGATTTTTTGATTTGATTTTTAGCTTTAAATTTTACTAGGTGATAGAAGTGAGAATCCTTGTGGCAGCACTGCACAAAGCACTCCAGGAGTTTTTTCAAGAAGTCTGGATTCTTCTTGATGCTGCAGGATTGAGGAAGTTTGCTGGATCTGAAAGCCAGAGTAGCCTTGTATGCTCTGTGCACTTCAGTTCCTCCTCTGACAAAGGAGAGTGGCAGATCTGGAAAAAATTCAAAGAAAGTAACAATGAGGATCAAAGAACTTCCCTATGAACAGCGTCGTCACAAACAGTGACTCAGTGGACTGCACCTCTTCAGTCCAGAAGAGATGACTCAAGGAGGAGATAGGGCTGAGTCTGTAAAATCAAGTTGCACAGAGAAGGTGAATGCAGAGCAGCTGCTCATGGCTTCTTCTGCAGTAATTTGAAGTTTAGATGAGAGGGTCAAAACAAAGAAAAGGTGAAAACTCTTTATACAAGATCTCATTCAGCTATGAACCTCTTTGGAAGATACAGAAGCAGCTAAATGCTTATGTAGGGTCAGAAAGTAAACAGGCAGGAGAAAAATCCCAGAAAAAATGATATCCAGAGGCACTGCTTCTGGCTCAGGAGCCTGCTGAGCTGCAGGTTATTTGAATTAGGGAGAACTCTCTTCAGTTGGCCCCACATTCACTGTCCTTGATTCAGGGGTGAGACGCTGGCCTCACTGGGCTTTGTCCAGGCCCAGCACCTTATATCACACGTCTGGGACCATATTGCTCTTCAGTGTATTTTCTTGTACAACCAGTGATCTCCTTTCTGTTCTGCTCCTGATTGTCCACCTGTTTGTCTTTCCTCAGGATCCTTGTTCTTCTCAGTGCTTTTCTTCCAGACCAGACTTCCTCTCCTTTTTAGAGATTAGGGAGGGTTATGCTGGGGCACGTTCCCTGTCCTTGGAGGTTGTGGAGTGTTTTAGAGGAAATTCGCTTTTTCATAGAGAAGCAGCACACTGTATAGATGTCAATAGGGCTCTGGCAGCATTTGAATTGCTTTGATTTGCCTGCCTCTATGTGTGCCAAAATTTATTAAAAAAGAGGAAAATACCGGTTACTTTACTTGGCACAGCTGTCAATCTATTCTTACCTCTCTGCTGTGCCTTTCACCTGCCTATTACATCTACCTGTTGTCTCTGATTTACTGTGCTAAGCAAGCTCTTTGAGAAACTGTGGTTTTAAACAGCCAGTACCATGGAATTGAGACCTCAAATTAACTGCAAATATTGCAAATAATAAATAATATTATAGCTATGTAATTACCATGTGATAATAATTCTTATTAAAAGTGCCCTTTGTGTCAACCTGAGAGTATGCTGTGATTAGAGCAGTTCATTTTGCAACTGATGTGTCATCAGGAGCTTTTAAAATGTTGTTTACAATAAAAGGAAATGGAACCATGAAACAAACTGGCAATTATTGTATATGTTAATTTTTGCCTTCTATTTACAGTAGACTGACTTTAGCAAAGCATTTGTTTTGGGTTTAGTTTTGACTTTTCCCAGAGCACCCTCAAGCCCTGTGAAGAGAGATGCCATATATTGCATGGTCTGATGACTTGTTACCAGGCTGGAGTATTGAAAATATGACTGTCTTGCAGTACTCTAAGGTTTCTTTTTCATTGTACTAACCACTGCACAGTCACAAGGAGGGCACGGTCTCCATCTGAAAGAACTCACCATTGCAGTAAAGAGAATGTGTTGATGTTACAGAAAAGATAAAGGAAGCCAGGAGGGTTTGATGACCCAGAGTCACAACACATTGGCTGCCTTCCTGTTTTGAGGGGCTAGTTATTCACTAGAGATCCCACCAAGCCGGACTTGACACTATGGCTTCCCCAGCTCAGCGGCAAAAGGAGGATGGTGGCAAAGTCATGTTGCTGGAGTGAGTGCCTGAAGAAAGACTTTAATTCAGTCTCTGCTCCAGCTCTGTTAGGGTAAGCTCAGCAATTATGGTCTGCAGCAGGACCTCTCAGGAGCTATTTTGAGATTTCACCTGTGTTTCTAGATGTAGAAGTTCAGCTTCACCCCCTTAAAAGAGGCTTTTGAGAACTGGCCTGCTGTATTCCTGGGCAAGAAAGAGCAATGGGACCTGTCAGAAAAGGGATTGTTGCCTCCTCAAGAGGGTGGTTGTTGCTCAGCAGAGGCTGAGCAAATCAAAGATCTGCAAGGAACATCTCTGCAAACATGGTCATAAAAATTTGCTGCTGTGTGGTACTTGGAAAACATGCTTGTCCGGTTTATCTTACTATTCACCGTCTGTTGGCTCTCAGCAGCTGAGAGGTGGCAAAATTTCATCTGTCTTGAAAATTAAAATGTGCTTTGCTGGTGACTTGCAATTGATCAGATTAGCTAAATACTTTTAGGGTTTGGAAAGCTATAGTCTTCAGCGAATGCTATTTCACCTATAATTATGGATTTTTTTTTCTTCAGGGATTTAACTTATGCAAAGTTCATTTTAAGCAAGAAGTCACCTCTTCTGTATAAACATAAAATCTACATGAGTACAAAAGTGATTTGCCATATTTCTGTGAATAAGTCTAGGGAGACAACTGCATTGACTTAGGCAGATTTAGAATAGGTTTCACTGATTTAACTGGTCTAACATAAAAACATTTATTATGCTAAGCCCAAATTATGCAAGCTGTACACATCTGCCTTACAGAACATCATCAACATGATGCAGCAATTCAACATCTTCATCAACATCATGGAATAATTTGCAGCACATTTTTTTCAATCTGACATGCCTTGTGAATAAAATAAGTATTAATCAGCATATGGTGAGTATACTGAGTGCCTTTGTTCAGCATATCTGCTTGAACAAAACTAAGCAAGGTTCAGAGTCAGCTATGTGGAAGCATGAGTAACTTCTCAAACAATTTCAATACTACAGAGGTTTTCTTTTCATTCTTTAAGTGGAGTTTAGGATGCACTAGGTTTCATTTTGACCTTGTGTGCTAGATTTGAATTGTAAATAATCAGATACATTTTTGTGACTATTATAATTAAAAGTATGCCATAAAATTTATCACAAAGTGATTGCATTTAGTTTCATATTGCTATTTAGTTGCAATGATTTTCCTGGTTCTGGTGTTTGTTCTGAAGTTATGATCAGTCAGGATTATTATTGCCTTCCATTTTGGCTAACAGCAGCACCACGTCCAAGCAAAACATTACCAGGCTGTGGTAAAATACTGTTCTCTATTTCACAGCACTATGGGAGAGAAATTCTAGTTGAAGGAAGAATGTACAGAGTTGTGATTCTGCTTTTCAAAGCATTTAATTCTGGAAAGAAAATATTTAAATCCTTTTATTTGAGTGTATTTTTAACGTGACAAGTATACTGGTAATAATGGAAACATAATTGATAAATACATGATTATGTGTAGCAACAGAGTTGAGAATCTTGTCTTTATGTCCTTTATGAATGTTCTTTTGGGTGTTAATGTGAAGACCTATTTGCTGGTTATTGTGGTGAGGGGAGACGGTCACTGACGGGTAAGGAGTGATCACCTCATCCCCTCTTAAGGCATAGTTGAGGCCAGGTGTGCCGTGCTCCGTCCTTGGAGGGAAATCCTGCTGCCTGTCTTTTCCATCCCTGAGACTCATTATTCTAATAACACCCTCCTAAAATGTTGTAGCAAGACCAAGATAGATCATGTTGATCAGAGGAGCTGAAAAGCAGTTGGTCTGTAAGGCTGGTTGATGAGAAGAAGAAATCTTGTTATGGCTGTTCTATCACAAAGTTACAGTCATAAAATAGGGGGATGGTCAGACCTCCAGGTATGTTGAAGATCAATGAATAGTAAGGATGAGTTGAGGAGAAGAGCATTAATATCAGATCTGATTCAAGTTCTTGTATCAGGCATGTGGCGGAGTGTATGGGTTGTTATCTTTCATTAGTGTAGGACTTGGAGCTTGAGCAAGGAGGTAAGAAAATGAAAAATGCAGAGTCATTTTTTCATGAGCAAACAGTCACTAAGTCCGTTGTATTCACTGAAGTTAAACCAATGTGAAAGCAGATGCATCGTGTAAATACTTCCTCCTGTGATGTGGTCCTTGAAAGCTGATTTTAGTCCAAAAAGGATTTGTCTGAATCTAATAACGAGCAAGAATTTGACTGAATTGAATAATGGCATTGCTTGCAACTTCAGGAAAAGTCACTCTTGTATGGGACAGAAACAATTTAGAGTCTGAGATGAAATCCTTTCTTAAAGTCCATGGAGATGCCTGACCAGATACTTGTTGGTTTTGTCAGAAAGCAGAGAGCGTGAGTGTCTTGGGTGCATTAGTTTATCATCTTTCTGATTTACTCAATTTATCTAGCCAAAACATGGAAATTAATTTCTAGCTTGACCAAAATCATAGCTCCTGTATACCCGGTAGAGCACTGCTGGCTCCCCACTAACTTAGTGGAGATTGTTATGTGTCTGAAATCTGTGGAATCTGGTAAATACCTTAGAGGTGATTCTCCTCAGATGAGACCAGTCTATCTTTGTTGTCCTGTTTGGTGAAATTACTCCATATCTGAACAAGAAGAACTAGATCCAGTGTCAGAGTTTCTCCCCAGCCCTGGTGAGTTCTACTGGGTCAGAACCAGAAAGTGGGTGATATAAATCACGCAGTTAAAGAAATCAAAGGGAGGTACTGAGTGGTATATAAGTTTCGGTCTGAAAAGATTGACTTTGCTTTCTCTGATTTCGGGCCGACTGTGGAAACCACAGCTCAAAGGTTGTTGCTGAGGAAGTTAAAAAATATAATTTCTGGATGGAAAAAAAATGTCACTTTGCGAGGATGAAAATTTATTGCTGTGTGCCGGGAGAGGAGGCATTCTGGCAGGTGTGTGAGCCGGTGGTGGAGGATGAACCAGCCCCCTTCTATACTGTCTCAGTCATTCCATAGATGGTAGAGGCAAATGTTAATGATAGCTGAACTTAAAGCCAGTTTGGTATTCTGCTGCCAATATATCCTGCTGTTGGACACACAAGTACTGAAATTATGCATTCTTGGTCCCATGGCGTCTGGCTGGAACAATTGCGGCACTTGTTCTGTGATCAGCGTGTTGTTAGACAGCAGAGTCTTTTAATGCAGTCAGCTGAGCCGTATGTCCGCGCTGGTCTTTATGCACTTTATTTTATAGTTGAGCATACAGAAGACGATTGAATCAATTAGCTCCTTGTCTTGCAAACAGGGCACAGCTTTCCAGAAGAGCTGCAAGGGTGTGCCTGAGAGTGAGACAAGCTGGAGATTTCGCTTGGGCAGTGCGTGGGCTGGTTTCAAGTTACTCCATATTTTATTGTCTCCTATTTGCTGAACCCTGGTTTCAAATGATTGTGCTCGTTCGCTGTGCTTCTTAAAGGTGTAGGTTCTTCCAGCTTCCCCAGTCCAATACAAGGAAGTACATGTACACTGTATCCTCCATAAAGCCAGCTAATGGTTTTTACCTGGGGGTGTGTACAGGGAGCCAAAAATACACGTCTTCACTGATACACAGCGCATAGATAGAGGGGTTAAGTGAGAAAAAAAATAAAATCTATTGGCTGTGTATCTTGGATTAAAGGTCTTATCTTCCCTGCTTTATTCTTCAAAGAATAACTATATCATTACTATAATTAGTTCTTTCTCTCTTTTTTTTTTTTTAGTAATTAATAAGGGCCAATTTATTAGGAAGTACTGTGATGTTTTGCATTCCCATGGTTTTATCATAATTGTCTTACACTGATAGCATATCTGCATACTTTGGACCCAAATTCTGTGGTGTGGAGCGCCCCCCATATTGTGTTAAATGTACATCAAGAAAAAGGTCTTCTTGACAAGTGTATTGTGCAAATCAGACAAAGCTACTGTGGTAATAGATTAGCCAGACCAGTCCTGAAATAGAGAAATCTGCTTTGATGATTTTTTAAATTTTATTTCATTTAGCTCAGCACCCTTGTTTTCCCATGAAAAGGCTGAGAAAGAAGAAATATACTTCATCTGGAGCATCTAATGTAAAGCTTTAAAAGGGTTTGCCATTTCTTGAAGTTCAAGTGCTCTTTATTATTTTGTCCTGTATCAGTGAAGGCTGCAACTATTATTTAGAAAACAGCAGCTATAGAGGTGTTGCTAATAACTTTCTGTAGCAGTGAATTCACAGGTTGACCATATGCTGAGTGAGAGATCATTTCCCTGCTCTGGTGCTGGGAGTGCTCTGAGATTCTTTGGATGAAAGGCACTCCAGTCAGATGAACCATTTTTCTAACTTTGTAAATTATTGTTATCTTCACGATTAAAGAACCGTCAACAAAGAACATTAAAACCAATATTTCTAGCCCTGGCAATTGTGAAAGAGGAGTTCACCTACCTCCTTGCTCATCTGTGCCCCATGTGTTGAAGTCCAAACACTGAAGACAGTATGAAGAATTCCCATACCAGCCAAACATATAGAGAAAGTTATTCATGTTTGAAGCACAGGCATATGTGTTTCACAACAGTGTTTTGTTGCCTTTCCACTTTTTAATTAACCATGAGGGATTTCTTATTGTTTTCCTAATAAAAATTGCCTTAGTTTTATAACATGAAAAGCATTCATGTTTTTGATCCATTTGAAATAATGGACTTAAAGAGTTAGGTGTGCATCATCTGTTTTTTTCCCAAGTACGATAATGTTTCTTGCCAGTTTTCTGCTTCCAAATACCAGAGGTTTGGTAGTGCCCTGTCTAAGGTGTCATTTCAAGGGTACGTTTCCCGAACTCAAATTTAAGTGTATTATCTAAACATCGCCTGATTGTCAGAGTATCTGGAGACTTCTTTTTATAAAACAATATGCAAGGCTGCATTTTTATACCTTTGTGTTAAAACTAAAGAATACGATCCTACTCTTTAATCTTGCTATAGGCATCTTTAAACCCAGCAATGATAAATGATATAATTTTGTAAAGTCACTTTTTTCTTTCTTGTTGAATTGGTAAAGAATCACCTCATAATCGTAAGGTTCTTCTGTATGAAACAATAAATGTGAAGTTGTACCAAAGATGTCAAGCTGCATTCCTGGTGAGACTTTCCTAAAGCGATCAAGGTTTCATCTGCTTCTTGCACTAATCATTAATAACTATGCTGCTGTCACAGCTCAAAAACTTTCCTATTGACACTTCAATCATTTTTAAAGATCTTGAATGTTCGGCTTGTATTAAAGTAACCTTTTGCACTCTATTAAAATTTAAGAACTGCTAGATTTTTAGTGAATGCCCAAGCAACTGGATCATGAAAGCATTACCTTGTGCCAAGGGCATGATGCAGAGCACTGATTCCTTTTTAACAAATAATAAGAAGTTTGACTTTTCATTTACACATTCTGCCAATTGCTAACAAGTTTCCATCTTGTTCAAACACTGGATTGATCCTAAGAAATTGAAAATATTGATTTAACCCTCTGCCTGATTTGTGCTGTGGGCACCTGCTAGTACAGTCTTAGCACATTACAATTGCTTGGCTGTAATTCCTCAGGGGACCACTAATAACTACCACATTTGTCTTTTCATCTTCTGAAATTATGCTAGCAGTTGTCCAAGTCAATTGTGATTCATTTGATACTGCTCTCCTTCAAGACATATTGCAACCAAATAGACTTGCTCACCAGTAATATATCTGATGACATAGTTAGTTCTAGTTAATTGACAGAATGATTCAGGCTTTTATGGATGGCATTAATTGGTCCCTGGTGTCCATGCAATAATTGACCAGACAGTGTAGGCTACATTAGCTTCTCATCCAGTCAGAACAGTGGTAAGATGAGGTAAATGTGGTACAAATGATAAAATGGCTATATTTTAAATCAAACATTTATAAACTATAGAAGAGGGAGATTGTGGCATCAAGAGGGTCTGAATAATGGGAATACATAAATGTCCACATTCAAGGGTTGTGTTTTCTTTTTTTTTTCCCCTTACCCAATTAACACATGTGGTAAGTCACATTTAGATGCCTTAATGGACTCTGTTTGAATCGTGGTTTAGTGTGTAAAGCAAAGTAGATGGAAGGGCTGCTCATGGTGTTTCAGCTTCTGTGTTTATATGGTACAATTTTAAGCCTAGTGTTAAGCATCAAAAGGAAGTTAAAGGTGGGACAGCCCCATTGCTTTTACAGCAGCTCCTTATTTTATTTTTTTTTTCCCTCAGAGAAAGGGAGATGACTTGTGGAAGTACTTTGGCATATTCCATGTGTTTAAGAAATGCAGAAACTATGCTTGAATAAAAAGTGTAATTTTTTAGAAAAAGTCAGATAAACAAGAAAAGTGTTGGTAATACAATACTAACTTGCTGCAGCCATTCTTGAAGAGGAATCATCCAGTGATTTATCACCTCCTACTTTTCTTAGCCTTTGTTTTGTGTAAGAAAGCCAGAAAGATAAGCAAGGAGAGCCTTCTGTGTGTGGCTATTAAACTCTCATGTTTAGAGGAATGTGACAGAAAAGAGTCATAGGTTCATAGAATATCTTGAGTTGGAAGGGACCCATAAAGATCACTGAGTCCCACTCCCAGCTCCTTGCAGGACTACCTAAAACTAAACCATGAATTGAAGTAAGTAACAGTACCTCTGAGTTTGAGGTGATTTAGTGATAGGCCTGGCGTTGCAAGCCTATCACATGTTGTATGGTGTGCCTGTCACCTGGAGCTCTGTTGTAGGTGTAAATTTTTAGGTCATAAAGGAAGAAAATATTAAATATACATCCACTGAAACAAAAGGAAAAAGATTTGGTGGAAGGTACTTCCTCTCTGTATATTTTCTAGTGCATTGCCCAATTTAGTATTTAGTGCCTCAACATGGAAAATTCTTTAGAGCTTGTTTTAAATCCAGAAAGTATTTTCTTGCTTAATATTTAAACTTTGCTTTGTTAAGATCATCCCTCTGTGCATATTCTCACATGTCATGGTAAAGAAGTATCTCTTTCTGCTTCTCTTCTGTTTTCATGCAACTCGGCTACCCTCCTTCATGCCCACGTAACTGCAGCACTCTTGGTTGTGCCCACAAAGCAGCCCCTGCCCACCCTGGGCTGCTGTCCTCATCTCTGTTTATCAGCCCCTTTCATTCCCACCCACGGTGGGTACGTCCTGCTGCACGCTCTCCCCGTGAGTGCAGTGTCATGCTGGAGCTGGCCCGCAAACCTCTCCATATATAATAGCCACAGTCCTCTAGATTACAGCCTTCTGAAGCACACAAGAAGGACTTCTACTATGATTTGTAGGAAATGAGTATGTCAATAACAGGTAGGTTGAGCTGCTTTTGGAATAGTCTCTACTCATAATACAGAGACTGCTATATTAATAGAGAATGCTTGCCATCATCAGCTTTGATCGCTTCAGTTGTATATTACACCCATTTTCACTACTCTGTCCCTTTTCCTTAATTTTTTCTAGATTGCAAACTTGTCACAACATAGATCATACATTCCTTCAGCATCTAGCTCTTAGAGGGTACTGCCAAGAGCAAACAATAAAAACAGTCGTTGCCTGCTTTAATTTTTATGAATTGTTGAATGTCCTGAGCTCCCACTGGTTTCAGTCTGCTAGTGGGAATTGAGGACATTCAGAGATTGCTGGGAGACTCAGTCTTTACACCATGTACATGCTGATTGCAGTGTCTCCACTTCATTGTAACTTCTTCACAAATCAATCTTTCCAATCTACTAGTAATTTACTGCTGTTCCAGATGCCTTCAGCATGCTGGTATTTTATTTTTTTTTTGGAACTGAACCCTGCATTTGTGTTGCAGGTTGAGTGGGTTGATAAAGGAAAAATGAGGAAAATCTTGACCAAAGACAATCTTCTGGAAATGTGTCCATTTCTTGTGAAATAGACACATCTCTATGTTCTTACAGACTGAACTACATTTGGATGAGACTGTTCCTAGATGAAGTGGTGTAGATTCTTTGTTCATGAAAAAGTTTTCGGTGTTTCTACTCGAGGCCTGTTCCTACATGGCTCAGTAGGTATTTCTGCCTTATTGGATGTAAGCATATACCATCCTTGGGTTTACTGTAATCTTCTTGGGAACATGAAAGATGTTACATTTCTGTAGATCACTTTATAATTCTTCAAAATACTAATTTTGTGCAAAAGGGTATTATTTCTGCATAAAGAACCCTGTTCACTGGTTAGGTCAAATTTAATATAAGCTATTATTGGATATATTGGATTTTATGTTGTAGAAAGCAATGCTGAACTTTCGGGCCAATGATTTCTACTGAGCCCAGTAATGAATGTGAAATGGTTTTACTTCCCACACTTTAGAAAAAAGAAGAGATATTTATATGAAACAAAACAGGATTTTTTGAATTGTATTTTATGATAGCTATTAATTCCTCCCCAACCCCCCTAAAGAATAGGTTTCTGTTATCTTTGCTTAAGCACAGGTATGGAACTACAAATTTAGAAAAGAAAATATTTTTGAAGAGGAAAGCGTCTCGATCCACTTTGGTCTCTTGTTCTTTTCCTGTGGTCTTTACTACTTACTGCAAAGACAGATAATCTAGATGGCTGAGATGAGTTTTCTTCACCCACAGTATGCAATCATGTTAAAAGTGTCATAAGCAGCCGAGCTTTTAGTTCAAATTTGAATAAAACAGTGAAACAGGACTTACTCTCTTAAACTTTTCTTTTGTCCACATCTCCAAAGCAGTCCACAAATATCTGCCTGTCAATTCTCCCCAGTCACTTCTGCAAATCCTTTGCTCAATGTTAACTGAACTGTGAGAGAAATGATGCTCTTTAGGAAATGTAAACAAAGAAAGTGGGTAGATGGGAGAGAGACCCTATGAGCATCTTGCTGGGGAAGGCTGAGAACCACCCTTGGGAGGTGAGGCACCAGAATCCATGCAAAAGCTCATTGTCAGGACCCAGAACCGTAGGAAACCAGGGCTCCTTGGTTCTGCTGCTCGCAGAAGCACTTGTTCAAGCCTAGTATTGGCAGCAATGCAAGGGCAACTCTCAATTTAAGAGATAGTGCTGGCAGGATAGACTGCGTGCAGAGGATAACAGTCAGCAGCTATTTAGCAAAGTAGAGACTAAGAAAAGGCATTTTCAAATGGGAGACCTCAATCCTGCAACAACATGGTCCTGTACCTCCCCTGTGCTGCATGTGTACATACACCACAAAGCACCTGCTGGGTAGACATAGATGAACCTGACTGCATTCTCTCTTGTGCAAATATCTGAGTATTTACATCTCTCTCTCAAAAGGCAGGGAGGAGCCTTTGGGGTTCTTGCTTAGGAAGGTACAGAAAGAAGACGGACAGAGATCTGATTTCTGTGGCGATTCACTTTCTCAGATGCATAAGTCAAAGTATTTCCAGTGCTCAGAGAATCAGCAAATAATTCAGGCATAGAAGTTTGTGACTTAATTTTTAGAGCTGCAGTTTTACCTTGGGCACATAAAAATGTCTGACATCTTCACTTCTTTTTTATCTGGAGAATAAAAAAGAGCCCTTTGTCCAGGTAGGAATGGGAAAAGATGCAAACAAAGCTTGCCATAATGGCAGATGTTACAATAGAACATAAATACTAGGATGAAAAGTTCTGAATTGCTGAATTTTAAAAACTTTTAGAAATTGGCTTACATTTTAATTGAAGTCTTTAATTAATCTTGTGGAAATGAAAAGATGAAGCAGAAGCCAGAGTGATTGTTTTGAAAGCACCGTAATGACACTTCTGTTTTCAATGTATTAACTTGGGTTTTAACGAGACTGGAGTATCAAGCACTGACAGGTGCGGTAGGCACTCTGGATGAGTGAGTGCTGTGAAGACTCAGGCAGTTCAGCTTCAATCATGATACTACAGCAAGACAATGATTTGCCCTGTATAGATTTGAAAAGGTGTTTGCCCATATTGACTTGTCTTAAGTTTATGGAAGTAACCGCATTGGCCGTTCTCTGTTTCATCAAATGTGCACACTCTGCATGTTGAGTCTTCAGCTGTTTGTAGTGGCTGCTGTAGCAGAGATTCAGTTCTTTTCTTCCCAAGTATCAATGTGAAACGGGGCAGGGAGGGACCATTTATGTTACTCAGATCTATATTTCTTTCAGAAAATATAAGGCTATAGCATAACTGCAAGCCAAGTGTCTGAGGTGATTAAGAAAAGATAGTTTCCGGGATTTGCTTTAATGCTTCTAAATGTGTTCTTTTGATATCTGAGGCTTATGTTGTATATTCCCACTTTGGGAGCACCATAAGAAAGATTTGAAGACATGAAAACTGTTTTTTGAGATAACGGACAAAAGCTTATGTGATAAAACTGGCATACAATCATTTTGGTTGCCATTGGCGCAGTGCTCTCCTCAGCCTTAATTCTGCTAAGTATACCTCAGAAAGTGGTGCCAGATCATGCCCCCTAGCCCTGCAGAAGTAGGGAAGTTCTCTAGCTGGAGTGAGGGATGCTGACATGTCTCTGTTTCCTTAATAGACTTTCTGTTTCATTCTGGATTTGAGGAAAACTGTTTTTCTTGCTCCCACTCAAGATCTTGGTGTTGGTGTGCTACCAGATGTGAGACAGAAGGGACAGCTCTGCTTTGGACTCAACATCTCCGATACGGTTTTCATCTTCAGCAAAAGATTCAGGTTAACATCACAGAGCAAAACACCTGCTTTGAGACCGTGGCTTTCACTGTAAACAAAAAATCAGTGGGGGCTGATCAGAAGCATCAACCTTTTGATGGTTCCACCTCTATGTTCTTTTCAGCACCTTTGTGCTGGGCCTTTGCATAAATTCTGTGTTTATTTTTTTAAAAACAAATCCAGTGGGGAATGAAAATTCATTCCCTTGCATAAGATTTTCTGGCTTTAATTCTTCTACTATTCTAATAAGAGTTGGAAAGGCCATTAATTGGAAGGCATTCTTTAGCATCAGTTCCCACTTGAAGGCCTCGCGCTTGAGTCTAAAGCAATCCCAGACAGCTATCGGAGGGATTGTTCTGCTTCAGGCTTGCTGAAGCTGTCCTGGAGGTAGTCTTTGCCTTTGCATGTCCTTTTGACATGGGCCTGCCATCTCTGTGAACACCCTGCTAGATATGAGGTGGTCTCCTGCACAGAAAGCTTGTCCCTGCTGCTCACTGGTGCCCATGCAGCAGGACAGGTCCCTCAGGTGTCTCGTGGTGCAGGAAGTTGTATTTACAGCTACAAGAGGAACTTGATCATGTTTTTCCTTTCATCTTCTGTGTTTCTGTATTGCTTTTAAATCTCTGTTTTCACATTCCTCTGAGAAATGTCGTGGCAGCAATTCTTCCACTCTTTTGATTGGCTTTCTGCAAGTGAAAAGTTACTGTTTGTAAAGCCAGGTTTTCTCACTGCCAGGGTGCAGCATGCAGTAGGGATGCAGTCCATAGTTCTACTATGATCAGTATTAAGCCCCTGGGGAGAGCTGCAGTACAGTTTCCCATCTGGCTTAAAAAGAAAGGAGTAGAGAACTAGAAACCAAATCTCTTAAGTCCAGGCAAGGAGGCCACACATGTTTTAATGACAGATACTTTTTAAAGCTTGTTTGCGTTTGGGTGATAATGTACTTTAGTATAGTAGGGGAAATGAGAAACTTCACACATGGCATCTGGAAATCCTTGTGGCTCACTACCCTCCTTGACAGCAATAATGTGGCTATAAATTTCCCCCAACAGAAAACATATAACTGCATCAGCCATACCAGAAACAACCTTTCATTTTCTTTTAAATGAATGTGTTGTTTTAAATCTCAGCTTTTTAATAGCTTCGTATAAACATTTGTGAGGCCCTGAGGTAAGTAAGTGTATTTTCACTTCTAGTTCTTACGTCATAGAATCATAGAATCATTTAGGTTGGAAAAGATCCTTAAGATCATCAAATGCACCCATTAATCTAGCACTACTAAGTCCACCAGTCCTTATGGAAAATCAGCTTATGGCTCAATTTAGTGCCTGGAGGGGCGAGTCCTGATATATTCGTATGCATCCCACAAAAGATGATAGAGTTGTCACCCTTGCGAGCACTCTTGATAAGTCTCTGTAGCACTAACTTAATCTCTTCATGTATATGTTATAGCTCTGCCTGGTGTCAGGTGGAATTTCTTTGGCTGTGCCAATGACCATTTCTTTATGTCTTCTAAGAGCAAAAACCTAGTGTGTTCTAAAATGTTGATACTGGTACAATTGCCACATTCAGGATGGATTTGCCAGTTGCCTCAGTGAAAATGTCTTTGTGACGAATACATATACTATAAAAAGGTCAAAATATAGCAGAGTGCCTGGAGGTTTGTAAAACTAAGACATTTGGTGCCAGGTGGACTTGACAGAAGTTTTGGTACAGTATAGCACTCTGTAAACCGCCTGTGTTTTAGCACAGCAGCAGATGACTATATCTGTGCTTGCATAGGCAGAAACTGGGAATTAGGAATGGGGATGCTGATCATATGCCACTGATCTGAAATATCCCTTTGCCAAGAGACTCATCTGAATTCATGCCAGTGTTAGAAGGTTGAAACCAACCATACAGCATTTAACACTTTAAAATGGTTTTTCATTTGTTGGTCTCAGCTGTGGACGAGTGAAGCTCAGAACCACTCCCTCACTCAAGACTGCAGTTTTCCATGTGCCAAGATACTGGCCAAACAGAAGTGAGATGCAGGAGTCTTGTTCGGGGCTTTGCCCATTAGGAAGAGGTGCCTGCAAAATAACCTTCCTGTGATGTGTGATAGCCTGTGCATTTGTGCATTCATTACTGTAGAGTTTGTGTAATATGGGCTGGGGTGATCTTTAAAGCTGAACCAGTATGGGATGGAGGGTTATCCTGGAACCAGGAGAGAGAGATACTGTATGTTAAGAGAGGGGAGAGAAAAGTGCATTAAAAGCCATCTTTAAAAAGAAAAATTAAATCCTTTTAAGCTCTAAAGACTACAGGTTACCATATCAGCAGGTTAGACTAAACAGATAAAGTCACATGAGCAAACTGAGAGCCTGGTAGGGGTAGATATCTCTAAGTGGCATTAATAAATGTTGAATGCAATTCCAGATCTGTGTGTATTTAGGCTTTCCTTCTTCGCTGCATGAGGCTGCCATGCTCACAGTTCCTGCCGGTGCACCAGTCATCAGTCTAGTGATGTTAGCTGCGGGGACATGTCCCTCTGTCCTTGTCCTAATGCCAGCCCTGGGCCTGCAGTTCCTAGCGAAGCATGCTAGAGCTGACAAGCAGAGTTCTTCTGCTCCTCGTGAAATGTCCATTGTTGCTGTTGGACTAAAAGCTGCTGGTGACTGAGGCTGTTCAGCATGATAACCTTGCGAGCATGGATGCGGGTGGAGGGGAGGCTCATCAGGTAGAAAGTGGGATTGATCGTTTATGCAAGTTTTTCACCGTGATTTTTAGAGAATTAACCTCTATAACAGGCAAAAACTGAAGACAATATAGGGAGTCAACAAGGAAACAGTGGAACTGCTGCTCCTATCCCTGTCCCATGTCCATGGTACTCAGCCACAGAAAACCTGACTGCAATGTTTGTCTCCTACTGCATCAGGCATAAAGAAAGTAGGATTAGGAATTACACATGAAGCCGTGCCTGCACTCCATTATTTATTTATCCAAAACAAACAAAGAAAAGGTTTCCAAGCGTACACTTTTTGGGTAAGTGTTATGTAAAGTAAAGGCATGAGCTGGGACATGAAAGTAGTGATTTCCTATAGAAACAAAGAAGTGGTAAAAGGATTATAAATAACTGTAATTTTGGTTCTCTGGTGTGTCCTGCCCCATAAAAATTATTTTTAAAAGAGCCCTTCTGTCATCCAAAGCAACCGCTTTAAGTAAAATAATTTATAAAGGGAATTACAAATGTCAGGACTCTCATGGATTTGTAGTAAAATTTTCTTATTCTCCAGGATAATCCTCCAGATTTTGAAAGGCACAAATGGGTGTTTTCAATGACAATGAAAGCAGCAACACGGTATTTGGTATTTGCACAGTTTAGGACGTACCGTGGGCTGTTGGAGTCAGTGGAGGCTGTGGAGCCTGGGGCAGAGGGGCAGGAAGAGTCAGGCAGGCATTTTTCACACTGATGAATGAGTAGGTTACAGGGAACACTTCTAAATTCAAATGAAATACATTATGGTGCAGTGTTATTTGATTACTCATCTCTTCATTGCTGTCTCTCATAGCTAAGCTTCAAAGTAAGCAGTGGTATCTTCTGTTCTTTAACAGCCTGTTGTGTTCTCATACCTGAGTTCAGGATGGCATTAAGGTTTCTTTTTGAACCCTTGAGCTCATGTCCTGGGGAGCCTTCTGAAGTGCAGGGATATCTTTCTTCTCCACTCAAACATCACTGACCCCGATGGGATCAGGAGGGAGGCAGGAATGAGCAACTGATCTGGGCAGGTTCGTGTCACGTCTGGAAGTATCAACATGTCTTTCTTTAGACTAAAAAAAAAGCAGAGTTAAAGGAGTCCCAGTTTTAAGCAATTTTTAAGTTCCCAATCTTAAATTCCCAATCCCAATTTTAAATTCTAAGGCCGGGTTTGCAAGAAATGGTTTAACCCTGTAGCTCAAGTATGTTGTGGGTCTCTCTTGTGGGTTTGTAATTGGAGTAAACTATTTATTGTATTGTAGCTAGAATGACATTGTTAGATATAAAATCTCCACAAAATGTTACTTTGTGCTTGTGAAATAACTTGGAAACCAACCTTAGTGTTGGATGTATCCCAAGCTCTTTCATATGCTGGTCAAATGTTTCTCCACTTGGCCCATCTGCTGTCAGAAGCTGTCATTTAACACAAACCGAGTCCAAATACCCTGGATATAATGCAAATTTAAATACCTCTTTGCACCTGCTGTGAAAATAAAGCATCTTAACTGCATGGGACACAGGCACCAAATAATTCATAAACTAAATAAACAGTTTGTGCAAATAGCTGCACCAAATGCCAGCGCAGGGTCTGTGGAGGTGAAAATGAAGGCAGTTGGTGGGGTTCTCCCTCTCCTGCCGATGAAATCCCTCTCCTGTGGGAGCTCTATGGTGGGACTCCATCCCTGCCTGTGTTTTAGATAGCCTCTAGGTCTGGCTAGAATGCCCATCACTGAGCGAGAGAAGTGACCTGCTCTCTTAAAATCTCATTATAGTAAATGTTGAGTTCAGAAATCATGTCACAGCTTTTCCTATTTGTAATATCATCAATGAAAGAAATTTACCTCCTTAATGCCTCAGCTTTGCTCTCCAGTAATGCTGCTGTAGGACATAGTGGAATATATCACCAGTTTGACTGCAGTTCACTGTTAAAACGGGCAAGGAGTTAGAAAACATATTTGTTGGCAGTACAGGGGCATGTTTTTAAGACTGTAATGGATTTTCTGGAGGCAGCTCGCTTGTCTGCAAATTAGATATGTCAGCCTTAGAAAGAGGGGGACCTCCATTACTTTTACAATTCTTGTTTGACAGACAAATCTTGGTTGCT
Organism: Nycticryphes semicollaris; assembly: GCA_013400055.1. NCBI lineage: Eukaryota > Metazoa > Chordata > Aves > Charadriiformes > Rostratulidae > Nycticryphes > Nycticryphes semicollaris. The sequence goes on from VXBJ01006118.1 coordinate 272,023, forward strand.
CTCTGTAGGAGTGAGGGGAGAGATGGTCTATGGATGTTTCTGAAGTTTTTACATCTGTTTGCCTACTTGTGTGCACTGACTCGTTCATACAGATTTCTTTCAATGTTATATTGTATAAACAATATAATGCTATTCAGTAAGGCGAGTCTTTCATTATGTTACTTTGTGCAGCCATTTCTGAGTCTTTTAAGTACCATCACTGTGTGCAATATGAGTCTAGTCAAAAGAAATGTGCAGTATTTCAAGCATCTGCCTCTTACAGTCCCTGAGTCACAGGCTCATACTCAGAACCTCAGTGAAGCATCAATACACAATTTAGAGTAAATTTTTTGGTCTTTTTGATCATCTCTCTCTGAACTCAAAACACCTTTTTTGGGTATATGCAGTTTAGAAACATGTAAGTATTAAGATACACATACAGTTTAAAGCAGTTAGAACATTGTAGTGTTGTAATGTTTTAATATTAAACATGTGGAAAAAATGATACTGTGGTAGTGATAGTTAAAGTGGATTTCTTAAAGAATAAACAATAGAAAGCAAACCAGCATCCAAAATTTCTCCTCTGCAAATAAGCATTACTTAAACAATTGTAATTCCTTTTAAAAATTAACTTCATTTTGAGTAAGAGAACAAACAGAGCTGAAGCCACCTACTGAGAAATTCTATTTTGCTAATTTTTATCTATTCTAATGCAAATAGTGGTTTTAATCCCCTTAACTCATCCATCATGCATGACAGGTCAGCCAGCCCATTGTCTGTGTATTTGAAGGATTTCTGTCCAAATCAGACTTTCTGTCAGTAGCGTTGGGTAAGAGTCTTCTCCTTTTTGAACTGCTCATGTGGTTGAAAAATTGCATCTTGGAAAACAACACAGCAATTACATATGCACATAGAACCTGCACAGGGTCTTTGCAGATAGGTTACTAAGAGTTCCTATCATAGCAGAGGAAAAAAAAGAAAAAGAATGTCAGATTAAGGACATCTAGGTTTTTGTATAATCTACTAAACATCTGTAGCTGATCCAGAGAGATGGCAAAGGTCAAGTTTAGGGATTTTTTTTTCCTATGAGGATTTCTTCGTATATTCTGAAGCCTAAAAATTGTTGTTTGTTTTGAAACGCATTTTTGGTTGCAGTAAAATACAGTTTATAGTAAGTAGAAAATAATATAATTACAAGGGAGCAAAAAATTTCCATGTATTTTTGTAGCATTTAAATTTTAATTAAATGGGGCTTAGAGTAAATTATAAAACCTTCTTTTGTTGAGACAACTGACACTGACAAAATATTAGTTAATGAATATTCAGAGAGATCTCTGGATCACTGTTCTCTCTCTTTGAAATATGTTCTGTCTGTGTTTTTAAAAACTCAGAAGAAGAAAATTAATAAACATTGCTAATATGGAATATTTCCCAGTATGAAGAGCTGCCAAATGGAATCCAATGCATTGCATTAGTGTCAATGAAGACTTCTGAACCAGATGTGTCTATGGGTCTTTTTTTATTGTTTTCTTTACAACTGAAGCTGGAATAAAACCCAAAACGTTAAGACTTGACAGAAGAAGAATATCTTTCTATGCTACTATTAGGTCATTTCCCTTTTACTGTATAAATTAAATTGTGTTATTGCTTCAATCTGGGATCATTTTGTTGTTGTTTTTAATACAATACACAAAAAGCTCTTTTCTTTGGAAGTATCATTATGATATAACTTCAATGAGTCATTGTAATTGTTCACTCATTAGCATCCAAAGGGATTATTTCGGTTATTTTGTTTCTTGGATCTTTTCTTTTCCTTGTCCTCTCGGGCAACCCAGTTACAGTACACTGTGCAAGCAGTTAATTTGCGTATAATAATACTTAAGTGGCTTATTGTAATCTTCTGTGTGTGTGTCTGCACACACACACCCCGCTCGGGCAGCCCTTATAACCCATTTTAGGAGCCCTGCGGTCTTTGTCTCCTCCCGATCCTGTCCTGGAATGGCCACTTTTGTACGTGGTCCCTATCTAAATTCAGAGCCTGGAGCCTTGGCTCTTGAAGTACTTGGTGCAGAATTAAGCAACAACCTGCTCCAGCAGGTCTAAGACACTTGGTTATTTTTTTTATCGTCCCCACCCCATTCCCCAGGGCATTGTGGGGACCTTGGCTGCAGGTGAACTGGGCAGCCCCAGCCCACCACCAGTGCCCATGCAGAGATGAAAATCCTGTGCTTGATGCAGTTTGAGGCTGATTATTTTCTCTACAAAGCACGTGAAAAGCAGCTCCCATTCTCTGCCACAGGGCAGGAGGAGTTACTTCCTGCCTTATATTCCCATTATTAAAGGCTGCCTAAACTGAGTGGTCCCACAGTTTTGCAGGTATGGGCCAGGGAATAGTAAATTCTCTTGATAGGGTCTCTCCTCTTTAAGACACTACATATTCTGCTGGTTAATGAGGAATAAAACGAAAAAGGAAAAAAAAAAAAGTGGAGGGGGATCAAGGGAGTGTTTGCATTGGCTCACTTGGCAATTAAAAATACATAAGTGAAAGAATTGCCGTGAACTTGCCTAAAGGGCTATAATAAATAACATCCTGCATAACTAGTACATAAAGTGTGCTCTATGGTTTTGAAAGAAATGACTGTGTTTGTTTTTAGGGTTGTTGGTTGGGGTTTTTTTCAGAGTAGTAACAGTTGGAATACAAATAGGCTTATGTTTCTGTAATTGTGGTAAACATATTTTAAAAATCACTGTTTGATCAACTGTAAATATTACCAGTTCAGAGGTTAAATGCTGTTGTTGAAGTCATTCAGGGAAATCTAGCAGAAGTGTAAATATGGCAGAAAAAGCTAAACAATATGGCAAAGGAATATTTGCTGACTTAAGAGTGCAGGATCAACACCAATATTTTTCCAGTGATGCTAAACCTCTTGTAACTGCTAAATTGGATTTGTAGTTGAATGAAGTATCAGCTGCTGTTGGACAAGCCCATAAAGGCTGGACGGCTGGCCTTTTGTAGGCAGGGCTTAAAGGACGATTGATATGTTTTAGCACTTTTGGGATTATTGTGATTAGGAGGAAGCCATTCTGAATGATAGAGAAAAGGGTGTAAAAAACACAGTCCACAGCTGGTAAGCAGCATGTGTTTGCTATAAGGAGAGGTCACGACTAGTTGATCCTGCTGGTTCTGGCATTGATTGACAGTCAAGAAAACTTGATATTATGAAGCAGACCCTTCGTTTTTCTCCCCACTTTTTTTTTTTTTTTCTTAAAAAATGGATGTTTCTGTTGTGTAAAGCCAAAGTATTTTCAAAATCTGGAACACTCACCAGTTGCAATCCAAATGTTCAGAGACGCAGCTGCAAATCTGGAGTTGTTAAAATATCATCTAGAAATTAGTATTCAATCCGTATCTGTGAGAACAGTAAATAGGAGTTACAGAATTAGCTCTGGTCATTCTGTGTTTGTCTTTTTCATACGTGTTAGTATTAACTAAAAGCCTCTTTGCCATATAGTAGAAAATTTATGCTAAGTATGTGGAAATTTCAAGTTTGCTGAGCTTGTTAACTGTTATGCCTCTGGTATATCTGAAACTATTTAGTGAGGAATAATATGTGTAAAAAATATTTTACTATCGGGAAAACAGTGTTATCATTTTATTTCTATTTAACACCTGTCCCAGGAAACATGTAGGCTATTTCATCTTATCTCCACTTCCCACCTGGAAATGTAGAGCTTCTTTTTTTTCCGCTTTTTCTTTTTCTTTTTCTTTTTCTTTTTCTTTTTCTTTTTCTTTTTCTTTTTCTTTNGAAAGCTTGCAAATGCACATTTAAATAGTTGGATCTCTGACTCTTTCTAGTGGGGCTGTACCTCTTTCAAAATTTGAGTTTAGCATACCACACAGGAAAGAACACAAGCTTGCCAACTCCCGCTGAGCGTTTTTTCAAGCCTGTGAAAAGAATGAATTATTCAGCAGTAAGCATGCTTACAGCTGGCCATTTGGGAGCTTTGATGTGCGAATCAGGCGGTTGCATGAATGCCCTTATTGTCATGTTATGTGTACACAGTGTGTGAATTATTGAAAATAGTGAGGCCTGAGCCTCATCTGGTAGAGATTACAGTGCAGGCATGCTGGGTGAAGGTCTGTAATTGAAAATCCCCAGATGCTGTTTATTTGGCCTATGTCACGTGGCCTTCTGCAGAAAGCTTGTCTGAACAAAATGCTGCCCGCCTGGGAAGCGCCACCCAGCCCCCTCCGAAGCCCTCGCAAAACCCAGTGTCCGGACGACTTAAACACCTGCCCATAATATTTTTAAAAGCTTAAATTAGATTTGCCTATAACGTTTAAATAGAGGATGCCTTACTTAGGGATTTAAACTGCTTAGCCAGTTGTTGACTTGCAGAGCTCTTTTATCTACAAGAGGCTTTTTGTTAGCCAATTTAGCTTTAAAGCGTCTTCAGAAGGCAGCACCGGCAAATTTTGGGCGAGCATTCCCAAAGCCAAATACTCTGCCGGCAAAACGGGGTGGAAAAGCGCTGGGGCTGAATGCCATGGTGGAGGCAGCTCTTCCACCACAGACCGCGAACACTGCCGCCCGAGGGCCCTATGGCCACTTTCTGATGGAGGGAAATGTTCCAACCAGCCCATCCCCTCTGATGGTGTCTGCGTCGGGCTCCCGCGATGTCGGGTGGGATCTGGATCTGGCCCATGCACAGCAGTGAGACAAAGGGCTCAGTGCAGCTCACGGGGGCTGTCCCAGTTGAGCGCTCGCCTGAGGTGCAGTGAGCTTGTCAGCAGGCTCCTCATCAAGCCAAATTCCCGGTAACTCTCCAAATTTGGCCCCGGGCACGTGTGGCAGTTTGCGATCACCAGGCTGATGTAGCAGTTTGAGTGAGCAGAGGCAACCAGAAATGGAGTTTACCAAAGTCAGCTGAAAAGCTTTGCCATGGTGAAAATACAGCCATGAGTGTGACGTGGGAGATGAAATGTTTGTGCAGGCTGTCCCCAGACTTTGTGCTAAGGATTTGAAATACCTATTTCAAGTCACAGTCTTGTAAAATTTGTAAAAATTCATAGTTCACCGTTATCTGAAAAGAATAGGCTTTTCTAATTGCTCATTGCTTGGATTATTTTGCTGAATATGAGAGCTTTTTAAAATTAGCTGTTCATTTTCAAATTGCTAACTGGCTTGTTTTCCCACACCTGTCTATTTTTATCACATTTGGATGGTGCCTATTACTGGGAGTTGGGAGGGCAGAGGTTTAATTTGTGTCATTAATATTCTAAATAAAGACGCCCACCTGCCACACGGCCAGTGGCTCCACCAGGATGTGATACACCAGCTTGCTGCCCTGCTGCTGGCAGGGACCAGGTTTGAGCAGCAATGTCTGTGGCTGGGACCCGGGGAAAGGGACCCTGGCATAGCTGGGGATATGCCCACAGCTCACACAGGTCCTGGTAGAGCTGCTTGTGGTGGCATGATGACTCATGCATAGAGGTGGTGGTGCCATTTTTGGCCCATGAAGGTGTTGCCAGTTATGTCCCCCTCACCCAGGGGTTGATTTTCATCTTTGGGGCCTTGCCCATACTGGGTGAGTGGGGTCAAATCAACCCTCAGCACCAAGGGTGGCACCCGGGAGACTTGGGGAGACCTTTGTGGGGGCTGATGCTTGGCTGCTTTAGTATGTTTTTGGAAATACTGTTAGTCAGGGAGGCTTCCCCACACAAGGGCCCTCTGTTAGAGCAACAACTGCCTCCCCCAGGGAGAGACGGGTGGGAGTCTCCTCACTGCAGCTGCTTCTACTTATTTTGAACAAGAAGAGCAAAAATGTCCTCCATGCTGCCCGTGAGATGTCCAGGATCACTGCACACTCCCTTGTAGGGTGATGCTCCTCAGTGATGGGCCAGTTTGGGAAGATGGGGGGAGCCTGTGTCCTGCTGGTTGGCAGGAGCAGGGCTCCCCTTGGGGTCCAGCCATTCCCCCACGGGCGAGATAATGAGGCTGTGGCCTCCAACAAAGCCCGCAGATTTTCTAGCACCTGTACTGTTTTCTAGCTAAACGCCCTTTTTACTTCATGTCATGATTAAAAAAGATGTTCTTTGTGGAAAATGCCTCTTCCTCAACATCAGTCCAAGAAGAGTTATAGTTTGCAGTTGCACTGACAGTACAGACAGGCATGACAGATAAAACCTGAATTTAAAAGGAGGAAAAAACAAACCACACAAGAAGAAGCCTATATAAAATATTTGTTGTGGTCCTCTGTTGATCCTTTCAAGATCCTTCCAAAAAGATTCCTGTACTGTGAAGATATTTTATCTGACTGGGTACCTCCCCAAGCCTCTCTCTGATACCTGAACCAAAACATTCAAAGTAGGACAATGTTACAGCAGATGACAAGAAGAAGGAGATGAACATACACAGTTCCTAAACCTGACCTCTTCTGCCCAGCAGTTTCCCAGATATATATGACAGGGAGCTTGAAGGAGGGTGTGTATGGAAAGTAATTCCACAACTGAGCTCTTAGAGGAAAACATCTATTTATTAGTGAACATTTTTCACCTTAAGGTTTCTAATGGCCAATTAAAAAAGTTCTGTGACTCTCCATTTGTTTCCGACTCTTCTCATTCCCAAAACCAGGAAAGGGTGTTTTAAGGATTATTCAGCCTTCCTTTCTTTAAAATCCTCTCTGGGCCTTGGTTGTCAGGAGATAAGATCTTTTCTGTTAGTATTTGTCAGAGTTGGTAAAAAAAAGCACCAGTCTATGGTAAATAACATAAAGGCTGTAAACTTTTCGTCTGGGACATCTGTCTTGTATGTCAGCCAGTGCTTATGTTTGTGTTTATGGATTTTTGGTAGTGCAAAAAAGTTATGTCTTTTCAGATCATTATGGCTGGGGGGAACACACTTAGTGAGCTTCATGACGCTCAGTATCTTCTGCTCTGTCTAAATCTTGTGCATGTTTCTTTGCTGTTTTGAAAACATGGTTGTAAGAAATATGTAAGGCTATTGCCTTGGCTACTTGGTCTGGTTCCTTGTAGAGTTTCTCCTCCCTGTAAGTTGAATTATTCCAGCCTGTTGATTCTTCTTGAGCTAGGCTCCAGCTAGACTTCACCTTAAGGGGATGTGATCACTTTGCAAAAACACAGTCTTGTTAGTCATTCCCCTGCCGGGCTAGATAACGGCTAGAGAAACCCTACCTTGATTCAAGCCAAAGCACTTCATAGATGGACTGGGGCTCATCTGGAGCACTTGGCTGGTATTTTGAATAATACAGTCTAGACTTTCAGTGCTTGGTGCTTTTTGTAAAGCTGCTTTTTCTGTCAAGTGGCTGCCTGGGAATCTGAGCTTTCCTTTAAAAACAGTTTTTTAGCTCTCTTGACTGTGTGAAAGTTTAACTCTTCCTTTCTCAGCTACAGCTGGGGGCTGCCTTAAAGGGCAAGTGGTGGCAGGAGTGACCTATGCTGTAACTGTGTATCTGAAACATCTTTAGTACAGAAGGGCGGACAAGAGATGGCAATGCATCCTTTACATTGCCTTATAGAGTCATTGACCTTGCAGTCACTGGCTGCTGCTAAGGGCAACCTGACAATGCTTTTTGCACCAAAAAACTAATCAAGGTGCTTAATATATCAACATACTTAAAGATATGCAAGGAAGGTAATTCCTGGAAGGAGCTAATTCCCCAATTAAATCAAAATGTGCATTTAGAAATATGCAAATGCTTGTCACCTACCATACAGGTGATTGCAGTAACATGGTGATCTCTAAATCTCACCAGATTACACAGGGCTTCTCTTGCAGGCTACCACCCCTTTGAGCTCCCCATTGGGAGGCAGGGAAATGCATCTTCCTGTTTTTGTGCATCTCTTTACTGTCTGCTACTTTTGCTCTTTAAAGAGAGAGGCATAAAAAGTACCAAGCAGAAGGTTTTGGAAAAAAGCACATTTAGTATGATGTGCCATCACTATATACCTTTTCTTCTCCCTTCTCCTTGCTGTGGCCTCAGGCTCTTGGCCATTCTGTCAGTTCCTTTTCACAAACTGTACAGTATTTTTGCACTGTAGAACTTTTCCATCTAATATTAATGAAAAGTAGAGCAGCTCCATTATTGTCCATGCCCAACAACTCTAAGTGAATTTGCAGTTCTTTCACTAGGAGGTACCTGCTGTTACAGCATAAGGACATAGCCACCACTCTGAACACTAATTCTCCAAAGTTTGGATGATGATAAGGAACATGAGAATAGAGAGATACAGAGATTGAGCATTCCCTGGTTTCACCCAGTGAACACAAAGGCTCTTGTTCATTGCATATGGCAAGTACCTTGTGGGCAGGGCATGTCGCAGAACTACTGTCCAGCCAAAAGACAAAGTTTTTGTGTGAAATTAGGTAACTGGCTGCTCCTTTTGCATACAGCAATCCCTCATTTGTGTGCAGAAATGTTGCTTGTTTGTGTAGCTGTTCCCTCACTCAAAATTTACCTCTTGAAGTTTGTCCTGAAGAGACCTGCTGAAGAGTTACAAACCTCACATCACCCTTACAGTGGTGTGTTGTGGGGAACCTGACACACAGTCCAGACCAAAACAAAAAGGGAATCAGGGAGAACACAGCTCTACTCTGAAGCATGTTGATATTTCACGTTCTAGTACCTATTAGCAAACAAACCATGGAAGAGACAGGAGCCATGAAATATTTGAAACAAAGGGTGTAAAACAAGGTTCAATTCAGAGGGGGAGACAGAAGGAAGAGGGAAAATGAAGGTCCAGTTTGACTAATTGTGTTCAATATTCTAAAATACCCTTCATAGGCATGCTACTTCAAAACTTCCCCATCTCTCCCCTACAACACCAAACTGAAAAAGCTTGAGTCCTTGGCTGACATAATAACTTTCTGCACTCCCCAGCTATGTTTCTCATCCACTTTAAAATAACTTGGTGGGTGACAAGGTATTTTCTTAACCTCTGTGTTTTCAGCTTGCTGCTAAATCAGTTTTCTCATTTTCTGCGCACAGGCTGAATGCAAATAACTCCATAACTTAGGACTTGTTGAACAAGTATATTTAAGTTATTACAACTCATGGAGAAGTAACATAATATGCAGTGAAAATAAACAAGGCACCACATAAAACTGTGTTATCTTCCATGTCAGCAATATTTAGGAAGGAAATTATTTGGAAAGAAAATGTTAGTTTGTATTAGGTAGCATAATGTGTGACTGAAGAAGACTCAAATAGCCATTTTAGAAACTTGGAAATACTATACATTTCCAAGAGAAATAGCACCCTAAATGACAAACCACCATGTTGATCGGCCTCACTGCAGGTGGAACTTAGGCACTGCAGGGTGACTGCTCTTGTGCAGAGTGTTAAGGGTGTGACTGATAACTGGCTGAAATGGGACAGTGACTTCCATCAGTGGAGGAGGCAAAGTGCATCCTGGCAGGAAGGATTTTTCAGTCCTCCTCGTAGAGTAAAAATTTGGAGAAAAGCTAATGCAAACCTGTAGCATCTGGGTGATTGGCGCTTCGGCTTGGGTGGTACATGACCTTCTCAAGAGCAGCTGCTCCTCCCAGTAGGGGCCCAGGTGGTCCAGTGCAGGGCGAGTGCCACCTGGCACAGTCAGAAGCAAAACCAGAGGAGCCCAGATCTTGTGTCTGGCCCTGGAATGGGAGGTTCTCTATTGAGAGATTATCCTGGGCACCACCACTGACCAAGGAGGTGCCTCTTTGCTTGCAAACAGATGCAGGAATTCAGTGGGAAAACACTGAACCCGTAGTCCTCCGCACTTTCTGTTAAGGAGAGGGAAGAGAAATACTGATGAACGATGAACAGCACTGATAAATATTTTGCACAGGAAAAGTGGAGTAGGTGTAAGAAAACAAGCCTCATATGCATGGAACTTAAAAGTTTAAATGTGTTAGTTTAATGGTGTTTATGGATGTGATGCTGCTTGTCTCTTACAATGAATTTTTCTTTGTTTCAGGTAGGAATGAATTGATAGCCAGATACATCAAACTTAGAACAGGGAAGACACGGACCAGGAAGCAGGTAAAATATCCTAATGGGGAAGTATGCATGTCAGTGAATGACAAAACATGGCATTTTTGGCTGCAGTGGCTGTCTGTGCTTCAGCTCTGATGAGATGATGTATTGACTTCACTGTTCCAGTTAAACACATGCTGTTTAGAAAATATTTAAAACCCTGTTATATTTATATTGGGCATCATTTCAGTGGCAGTTTGAGGATGCATTTTTTATTAACCTATGTGTACATGAAGCTATTATCCCCTGTATTTGGGAAAAAAAAAACCAAACTTCAAAAGCTGAAGCAGAAGTATAAAGCTTTGTGCTTTGTTTCGCTATGAAGACAATTACAGAATACAATAATTATTTTGAGATGGTGAATAATGGAACTTCTAAAAGTCCAGCCAATTCACCTATATAATAGAGGTTATGATCCTTGGATATGAGAGGTAAATAAATAAAAACTATCTGGCAGGACTGATCCTAATCATGCTGCCAACTCAGGAGCCATACTTGCTACAGGAAAAAATAATAAAAAAATTCACCTAAGAGCCTTCAGGCTCCTGGTTTGTGACCATGGTAAGATTTTATTCATCAAAGAGTCAGAATAAACCTCTAACCAGTCTTAAGTCTTTTTCAGATGATTATCACATAACCATTAACTTATCTCATGTGACTAAATCCTTTAATTTATAATATCCACAGTGATCAGCAGTCTCACAGAAGGCACACGCTCTGTGTAGTTTATGCAGCGGTTACTAAACCCTAGCGCTGTTCTGAAGTGCTTTGCAAAGTGCACTTTCTCTAACGACAAGTGCGAGATGTCCCTTCTCCCCATCCATACATGTGTCAAAGGGGAAGGCAGAGGCTCGTATCATACACTTGCACGCTTCGTGTGTTTTGTAATGCAGGGAGAGGTGGCGCTGAGTCAGCACACACAAAGATGGCCTGCTGCCAGCGCTCGGATTTAAAGCACCTTGGACAGGGGTGATATTTTGCCCTGGCTGGTGTCCTTTGTCAATTAGGAAGAAAACGTATGTACAAGGGATGAAAAAAGACTTGTGAAAAGATGGAAACTGTAGCACATGGAGAAGGAACAAACAAAAGATTGGCAAAGAAAGCAGAAAGAAAAGACAAAGTCCCAAGTTTATCCCATGTGAGCTATGCCCACGTGAGCTGCAGGAGTTGGAGGTTACGCTGGGGTCTTAAAACTGCCTCAGGAGTCAAAATGGAGACCTTGGGGCTAGATCCTTGGCCAGAGTGTGCTGGTAGAGCTGCAGTGAAACCAAGAGGGCTATGATGGCTGAAAATATGGCAAAGTTCTGCCTCCCTACTTGCACATCCTTCTATAACAATTCATAAATCACTTTAGACTGTTTAGAAAAGGTTGATTTTCTTCACTTTTGAGTTTCAACTGAGGAATTAAATGTTAAGATTGTGCTTCTTATGTAACCTTTAACACCACTAATACCTCACTGAAAGCAAAACAAATGAACATGTGTGAAAACTTGGTCTACTTGTTTGGGTACAAAATTGCTTAAAAAACAATAGTATAACTCTGAGTTACTGCAAACTGGTTCCTTAGCTGCTTCCCAAAGAAGTCTCTGAAGGTGACCTTCAGGGGCTATGCTCATTTATGCATTACTATTTGCTTCCCTACTAACAATACAGGCTTTTTGATACTATTGTCATGGATTTGTCTTATAAAAGGAGCAAATCATGCTTTGTTTCTTCTTTTCTTTTACTTTGTTCTTTCCAGACAGGAATTGTAACTAACTTAGGAAAAATGTACACTTGATACAGTATACTCTGGGTCAAATAAGAATAAGAGACTTCTCTTTAGTGGTCACTGCAGGTTTTAAACCTTCACACAGAAGGCTGTAGGATGCTGAGCATGACCAAGCAATGCTGGGAAGCATTATTAAGCCCTCATCATCAACAGCATGGATTTGACTATGTGCCTAAGTAAACAGGAGAGTTAATCTGGGCCCAGACCCTTCACTGCACAGGCAACAACTTCTGACCAATAACAGCTCTAGCGCAGGCCTGGGTTTACACAAATTTCTTAACAAAATGTTGTACCAACAGGCCAAACCTGGACATCTCTCGAGTTGATGTCAATTTACTGGTCCCCACTTACATGAGCGTTTTGTGGGCAGACTTGATGCTGAGATTACTGAGGAAGCCAACACAGGTTTGGGGACCTATGTTGAGCCAGTGTTTTACTGTTTGTTCCAGAACAGAGACCATTTCAGTGTGGTCAAAATGCAGCCTGAGGCTCCTCACTGAAGCTGCAAAACACAATAAGTACTGGATAAAACTTCTTGGTGCCGAGTTATGTCTCAAGTCTAGTGACAAATGGTCAGTGGGCATCTGCATCCCCAGCAGATGGGGTAGAAATCCTGTTGGCTCCCAGCGCAAGAGCGCGGGGCCTGGCCGTGGATGGGATCGGTACCAAAGCACATGGGCTGCGTCCAACTGCGAACTGTGTCTTCTATCTTGTAGCTGAATGCACAACCTGGTGGGTTACGCTTTTTTTTTTTTTTTTCCTTTTTTTCCCCTTAATCAAGTCACTGCAGTGATGACCTGTATTGTTAAGCCTCGGTGCTAAGAGCTTGGTATCTGGCTGGGAATGTGGTATCTTTAACAGCAGAGCTTACTGAAGATGCAAATAACTTCCTCCCCTCAGAAAAGTTGTTTTTTAAAAAAAGAAAAAAAAAGACATTTAAAATTTGATTTGCTTTTTGTTTTTCTTTTGTTTGTTGTTTTTTTTTTTCCTATAAATCTGAACAATGTAGGTGTCTAGTCACATACAGGTCTTAGCAAGAAAGAAAGTTCGAGAAATTCAAGCCGCCATTAAGGTACGTTTGGCTTGCCCAGTTGTAGGGGGCTTTTCATCTCCATGGTTACAGGCTTTTCCTTTGTTTCCTCCCTTCCCCTACCCTGCAGGTGTCTAGTCACATTCAGGTTCTTGCCAGAAGGAAATCTCGTGATTTTCATTCCAAGCTGAAGGTATGCGCTTTTCTGCTTTTGGGCTTGTGGTTGCTATGCCTGTCCCTTCCTCCTCCCCGCGGTGATGGGCGAGCGCCTGGTGCTGCTGTGCCTGTAACCTCGTTTTCCTGCATGTGGTAGCTGTCTGCGTCTCTTTGTGTTTAATCTCCGGTTTCTGCACTAGCATTCACATTAAAAACATTGTTTTAACACTGTCCAAATGCAAAGTGAACTACTCTTTGTAACAGCTCAGCACCTAAGCCTGATTTTTAACCCATTACTCTATTTTTATTGGGGTTTTTTTTAACAGTTGAGTGCTAGGAGTGTATTTAAATACACGGGGCTTTTATGCAGTTGTGTAGACGCTTTTCCTTTTTGGCTTTTTCCAGAAGGGTAATTGGGGTAATTGTTTTCCATTCCCAAATGTTTTTTTGTTTGTACTTTTGAAATGCTATCAAAAATACCTAAAATAGATTGTTTATTCGAACTGCCAGAGAGCACAGCTTATCAAGATTGCTCTAACTATAAGGTGTTTCTAGAATACAATCTAGTATCACCTCAAGTTACATACACTTCACAAGATTCCCATAAATTTTATTTTTTAACATAAAATATTGACATTTAATCTTTGGAGAGCCTCAGTCAGAGTCCTGTCCTAGGACTATTAAGTATGTTTGTTTAATCTGACTTGATAAATTGTACATGTCCCTGTTTTCCCTGGTTTCCATAAAATATATTCTAAGGCTAAAAAGAAACTCTTGGAAATTATTAATAGGGGTTTCTTGGATTGCTTATTTTTTCAAGTTTTCCAGTGGAGATCTTGGGACCCTTTTTATTTTGTTTTCACATTACTTAAAGTAGAAGAGGGTTTTTCTTTGCAGTTTTTGCTGTTGATTTTTTTTTTTATTTTTAATCAAAAGCGAAGGAACTTGTAAATATTTTACTTTCCTCCTTTTTTCCTTTTTGTCAATTCCCCCCCCCCCCGGATGAGAACGAACAAATCACGTTTTTGTTCTAACTGAAAAGCGAAATGTTTCAGAAAGTAATTTCACAATACTAAGCGGTGAGCGCTGCGGATGCTTACCATGATCCTGGAACTGCAGCGTATGAATAACAGCCTGGCTTTGTAACAGGCCTCCTTGACAGAAGCACTGGGTTTTTCGTCCGCAGTGGGCAGCATGCTGGCAAGCTTGTATGGCTGTTGGTGGCTGGCTTTTTAGCTGCACTGGCTGAGCAGTTGGGGTTCGTAAAGAACAACTAAGAAAACCTAAACATACTGCTTTTTAACCGAGGGTGCAATAATACAGAGATATGTAGCATTTTAAGCTTAAATTGTCAATCCTTGATGCCTAAAATTAAGCAAGTAGGTGGCCTTACTTTCAGAAGTGCTCAGCAGCTCTCGGGAGCTTTATAGGACTGGTAGGTGCTGAGGGTACAGAAATTAGGAAGCCCACTTAGATACCAAAATGTAGGCCTAGGAGCCTAACAAAAATATTGGATTTACTGTTCCAAAATACTTACTTTTCTGAATACCCAAAATAGCTTAAAATATGAAGACACTTATAAAGCACAAAATAAAGTACTGCACCTGCTGTCTGATTTTTACTGAAGCTTTCCAAAGATGAAAGAAGCTAGCTAAACCCTAGTAATATTTGAGAATTCTAGCCTAGATGCCATTTACAGTAAATAGAGATCCAGAAGGATGTTTGATTTTAAGGAGTTGCCTGAAGAAGGGAAGATCTGTTAGGGCAACAAATTATTTTGTAAGGGCTTCAGACCTTGCTGGTCCTTCCAACCCATCGGTGGGTTGCAGCTCCCACAGAGCTGAGTAGAAGGTGGGAGAGCTGCTATTTCAGTGCAAGGAACTGATTGCTTCAGGAAGAGTCTCCCACCTGCACGGCTCCAGTGCTCTGCAGGGGCATTTGCTTCCACTGTACAACTACGTAGTGAAGACGGAGTCCACACTAGTGAGAGCAGTTTGCTGGCCTCTAGACTGTGGGTCCTGGACTGCTCCTCCTGCCTATAGGATTTAGCTCCCCCAGGACCCCCAACATAGCCCTGGTGACTCCTTCATGGCTTCCAGCTAGAGGGGTGCCCAGAAAGGGTGGAGGAACCAGCCTCTCCCCATCTCCCTCCTCTTTCTTGCCATTCTTGGTCTCAGCAAATGAGTTGCCGTGGGACGACTTCAGCCCTCTTGCACAGGCCTATTCCAGAGAAGATTCAGCCTCTAACAGACCTTTTTCTCCCCACGTGGAAGAGGTGAAACTGATGCAAGAAGGTGCCACAAGGGAGCTTCCTTTATGAGAAAGAGAGCTTTTTCTGCCAGGGAGCTGCAATTACTCCACAGAAGAGGAAGAAGGCACTGATTTGGGACCTGAGAAGGAATCTGCAGCCCACTAACATTTTGTTAGTGCTACTGCTCATTTTTCCTATTATTCCTGTATATGGTCCAGTGTCCTTTGAAAACTGCCTGAGAAGGATATCACTGATGTGAAAGTAAGACAAAGTGAACACATTTTGGCATCTCTGAGTGCCCATTGTTTCAATGAGATACGTTTTGGCAGCAGCCTGGACTTCTCCATCAATCTCCTCAGGAAGATGGCAGACTCTTGTTCTCCTGGAGTGGATGCTGCCCACGTTTATCAGTGAAGGGGTGATCAAGAAGATAGCAAAGGGGAACACTGCATCTGACCTGGGCCAATCTCACCATTTTAACAATGAGCTGGCTTTTGCAATTACTCTGTAAAACCTGTGCTTGATGGCTTCCAGGAGAGCAGTTACAACTTAGGAAAAAACACATGCATCTGATGTCAAGTTTCCGAGCTGCAGCACAAGGGGCAAGCACTCTGTGGATTAATCCAGAGGTCCTACATGCCCGTCCATAGCAATGCGTTCAGTCAGCACTGACCTGAGGCCATCTCCCATGTTTCTTCCTCTTAGCACCAGACGTCCCCTCTGTAACAACCTCCTATGCATACACAGGACAGGGCATAACAGAGAAGCTGATCCTTCCCCATGTGCCAGCACTGCTTTAGTTGAAATAAGAGATCTTTATGTCTCACCTTGATCTCAACTCTACTCATGGTGAGGAGGTATGAGGACTTGGATGAGTCTTCCTGTGTTTATCTTCTGCAAAAATCCAAATGGATGGAAGGATGTCAGAGCTATCTGAACCCATTGCAGTGGATAGAGTATTACTGAAGCTTACCTAACAGATTGAAATCTCACTTGCGTGCCATAAAGTCTACTTGTTCCAGCAAAGTCTCTTTTCTTTGATGATAAGTGCTTATAGTCGCTCTGGATGGATGGATGGATCCTTAGTCTGCAAGAAAGAGAAGTTTCACATGTAAACGCTATTGCTGCATTTCAAGACTACCAGCAGAGAATGTCCCATCAGCTTTCCAGAGATGTTGCACATTTTAATTCTTTTTAGAGCAGGAAAATATTCTACTTTGGAGATTTTAATCTTAGTTTTCTGAGGTTATTAGAAACTTCCTGAAGTTAGAGAAATTTTGTCTATGAAAATGGAAAGAGAAGCTAAGATAAAGTTGTCCTTGAAGACAGGTCTGAAAGGCGGCTCCTCTTCATGACATGTCTTCTCATGAAGACTGGAGGAGGCAAAGCAGAAGTTTTACGCTCTAATATTGTATTTACATGTCAAATACACCAGTCCATAGTGTTAGGTTGCAGCATTTCCTAGCTTTGCACTGACAGGGAGCCAAAGTCACCTCTGTCCATTCAGAAGAAAAGATGGATTGGAAGTTGTGCATAAATAGAGATTAAAGGTCTTCACAGCAAGATGTACATCCATCTTAGACTTTCATTTCAGATATTTTTTCATAGTGCAAGATTAATTAGACAGAGACAAAAAGAAACATTAAAATGCCTACAGTTCACACATATTACATGTTTTAAAATCCATTATTCTACATTCCACATTGAGGGATAGAAAGAAAATATTGTTGTCAATTATAAAATGCTAAAGATAGCTCTATACTTTTTAAATGAACAATGATAAAAGCCTTGAAAAATTCCCTTTGATGTGAATGGAGTCTTCATCATTTTGAAATACAATAAGATGGATTAATTGCTACTCATTAGGCAGCAAGTTGGGACAGCTTTGAATGCGCATTCTCTTCTTGGCATTAGCTATTGCCTGGCTGAAATAGCCAGCTTTTGTATTTACTCCTGTCTTCTCTAATAATAAGCAAATTGGAGATCAGGGCTAGAAATACTGAAGTGCTCTCTATCTTTTGTCCAGAACAATTGTATATTTTCATGATTTGTTTATCTTTTTTGAGCTGCAGCTAATTATTGCAAAGGTTATTTGAATCAATACGAGATCTGAGCAGAAATAACATCTGCAAAATTGCTTATTAGGAATCTATTTTATGTTAGTGTTACTGTAATATCCATTTTGTGAGCAGATTGTTTCTTCTCTTAAGTAATTTTTTTTCCTTACAAGAAAAGTTTTGTATTTTAAGCATTCATACAGGTTTTAGGGCTTACTGAATTAATACTCTGTTCAGTTGTGCTTACTTTTCTTCATACTGTATAATTTTTTCCCCCCTAAAATCGTAGATAACACGGTATTCAAAGCCTCATTTATCATTCTAGTATAACAGTTTTTATTTTTTGGCTGTAGAAAACATTTGAACTGATTGATTGAATTATTCTTCTGTTTATGTCAGATTAAAAGAAAGCCGAGCACAAATCCTTTTGTGCTTGTCGTGTAGAACTCTTGTTTCATGTGGGGCTTTTATAGATATTAAGATTTATAATTGGATGATACTGGGGAATTATTATCTAATTTAACTATGTATTTTGCATTCCAAAACTAATGGGTGAAAAGTAAACCTCAAGGGCCTGATTCATTAAAAGTTATATAGTCTCCTTGCATTAGATTCTTAGCGCTTGCGCCTTCTAAAGATGTTAAGCAACTGCAGCCAGAAGTCAGCTCAAATGTGAGGCAGACTGATCTCCATTACAGTGATGACATTTTAGAGGTTTAGTGGAACTCCACCAGATTTCCACTGATCGTACTCTAAATCCAACTCAGTAACATTCATTACTAATTACATACCACAGCACAGAAGACTTTTATAAGAGGAGGGGAAAGCAGCAGTCTAAGAGTGCAGTCTGTTACTTACTGTTACAGTGTTGTTCCTGGGCAGCAGCAATCCCATCAGAACTTATAAATTAAGTAGGATCAATCCAGGTCAGGACCAGATGGGACCTATCTAAGGAACACCTTAAGCTCCAGAAGGATTTAATGGGTCAGTAGGAGATCGTGTCCCACCAAGCCTCTGCTCAACCTCAGCACGGGACTTTGCAGCATACTGGGCCAAACTTTCATTTTACATAAGTAAGTGTAAACCTAATTGACCTGAAAGGATTTATTCCAGCTTTACACAGCAGCAGAAGTGAGAGTGAAACCAAACCCTTTCTGTCTTGGACAAGATAGGAAATCAAAATCTTAACTATTTGCAGTCATTAAAAATCCCACAACGTTCTTGTTTAGAGTAGGGGTGTTAACCCATTTGTCCTGGCCAAATTCCAACCTGAGTAATTACTGTAATCTGCCTGTTTAAATTACCCCTGCCGTTTTAATTGGATATATTACTTCTCTTGCTGCCTAAACTGTGATGTAATACCATTGTGTGTTATTAATCAGTTACCAAGTTTCATCCCAGAAGTGGCCGCATTACAGTGATAGGTAGAAAGATTTGTTCCCTACTGGTTATGAGAGCTCTCCACTATGGTGAAAAAAAAACCCCATATATACTTGTTTTTTTAAGTGGCAGCCAAGCTAATATTTCCATTTAAATAAACAGCTTTAAAATGTGGTTTTCTCATTTGTTTTTGAAGACTGTGAAGTCTGCCTGATTATGCTAACATACTAGCCGCCACCTTGCAGCTCTCTAAAATGTTTCAGGAGCTGAAGGTGCTTTTTTGCTGCTGGAAGTCGGAACCTCTTATGTATTTGTATTTGATTTTGAATTTGATTTCTTTCATGTTTGAATGTGAAGTTGCAGTTACTTGGAGAAAAAAATTGATCTTCCAACTCTGCAGAAGTTCTTAAGCCTGCAAAAGTTGAAACTTCCCATTGTTGTGTGTTGGCCTGAGTCAGTTCATGTCCAGTGGAGCTGGCAGATTTGTCATAATGGGGAAACTTTGTGAAGTCATTGAAATCCCTCAAAACTAGCCCTATCGCAAAGGCTGTAGTTCTGAGCTGTCATCATATATGTTTTTGCTTTCTTTCCATCCTCCTGAAAATGTAGTTGGTCAAAGAGGATGAGATAAATGGCCACCACAAAATGTGGAACATTCTGGGGTGAAAAGCAGCAGTTGGCAAGAAGGAAGGTACGTCCCTTCTCACGTCATGAAACAAAAGATGGTATTTTTCCTCCAAAAATCCCTATCTCTGTTCCTAAGATTAAGGATCATCAGACTCACAGCTAATGGATACTGAAAGCTCCACAGGACAGTCTAAGTGTTCCTCCTTCTGTGAACAGAATGTTTTGAAGGAAGTCTAAATTTTTGAAAATTTTTCTGTAGTTCATCTATTATAGTGGGATTTGCCCACCATAATTGTTGTCTTGTAGAAGTTGAGTGTCCAAGCTCCTATTCTTGTCATTGGACAGCAACAACATTACAGAAAGTAATGCACTCCAGTGGTTTTTGATGCCTGGTAAGGAAGAAATACATTGTATGTGCTTACTGTGCTAACAGTAGCAAGAGGTTAACCATCTGCCTCAGACTGAAGACTTTAGACAGCTAAAGCAAGGCAAGACGAACTATGCCATAGATACATAATTTGCCCGAGGTTCATGCAATTCCCAGATATGGACCTTTATATTCCTAACAAAGCTTTTACTTTTAAATTCTCATTTAGTTTAGATCCACTTACTAATCAGGCCCCTATAGCAGCAGAACAGTATGAGTTTGGGACATTTGTAGGAACACAGACACTGGCTGCACCTTCATGTGGTGGCACCAGCATGGCTGGTTGCAGCCAGGAGGCAGTGCAGGAGAAGAGGCTGTAGTCCTGCTGTGGTTCTGGAGCTTAAAAAGGTAGTCACAAAGTAGTGCTTGCCTCCTTTTAGAGCTTGTACATATCTCTTGAATCATGCATTTCACGAACAGGATATCAAACCCCTGTATGATTTTTTTTTTTGTTACAATGCAGCTGACTGTGGGTGAGACTTGCATGGCAGGGCATTTCCAAGCCAACTCACCTAAGAAAAAAAAAAAGGGCGGGGGGGAGAGAAGACAGAAGGAACAGAAAAATCTGGTGAGGCTAGCACCTCCATCTCCTTACTGTCATGTTTTCATGATGGACAGTCCTTCTTACTATGCAGAAGGGTAGAAAGGAATGCTTGCTGAAAAGCTATGTGAATCTCAAGACACTGCCACCTCTTAATGCCTACCAAAGCATTTTTTAGCCCAGTGGTCTGCAGACATCCAAAGGTAGCCATGCTGTGCGCAGCCTTCCTGTGCCTAGCCCTCCTACCCTGGGGTAGGCAGAGCCAGAGCTGACTTCCAGCTCTTTAACCAGTGAATTGGTCATAGTTATACAGGAAAGCTACAAGTTGGAGGAACGACCAGATTTTGTTCATGCGCTGATGGGTAGCATGTCCCTCCGCCTACAAAGTAGATGCACTGTCAGCTGCAGCAAGGCAGTCCTGAGGCTTAGGGAGGTCAGAACACCGTGCCTGGTGCCTCTGTGTGGCAGGCAGTGCAGGAGAGTCCACAGGCGTTGATGCTGCCACAGGCAGCACCATAGTGGGTTGCACTTGAGGCTCGCATCCTGTGAGGCGCAGAGGGGCTACTCCCCGGCCCCACTTGCCCCTGTCCTGGGCTGCATCCCACAGAGGCACTTGCAGGGTCTCCTTTCACAGGTCAGGGAAACAAGCTCCACAGCAATCCCCTTCATTTCAGCATCTGCAGCTTTCACACAGGGAGGCAGGGGTTATTTCCCCCACTGTCTTGTTGTTAGTTTGTTTTTTTTTTTTTCTTTTAATGAATCAGTCCCTAGGTGAAAATAATGCATTTGTTTACACGTGATATTTAATGTTGAGCAAACTGCTCTTCCTTTGTCTCTTACTATTTTGTTCATATTTTGCTAAGAATCTGCTATTCTACACAAGCATTTTAATAAACTGTTTGTTGTTGTATCCAGGTAACAAGCATGGTAAGTATTTTAACTAAACCAAGTATTATGTACCTTAACTGTGCTTGGCAGAATTTTTGGCTAGCTTTTCCTGTACTTTCAGCCTTTGCTGTTTCTAAAGGAGCTATTCAGAGGAAGAAACTGCTCACCTATAGTACTACTACCTACAAGCTTTAGAGGGAGCATATGTGCAAAGTCATATATCATATATAAGAGCATGCATTTCTTGCTAGCATGCTTGCTACTTTGCTTGTAAAATAAAACTAGAAAAAAAAAACAAACAAACAAAAATCCCTGCTTAATACTGCTTGTGTTCCTTCATTCTAAGTCACGTACCTAAGTATTAGCACTCATTAATACAGTACTTCTGGATGAGGAACTCCACTTTACCAGATAGTAACAATTTGTTGTTTAGTTATTTTACCTGACATAAAATATCCACTTAGTTAACTCTGTTGCATTAAGAGGCTTTCCTTTTCCACTCTGTGATCATACGTGATTGGCAGTGACTAGGACTTGAAGTGCTGCTGTAATATAAGTAATCAATAACAAGCCATCTTTTCCTAAACTTGTTCCTGTATGCTTGAAAACAGCAGAAATTTTATGGCTGGTTGTTTTCTTTGGGAACATTGTAAATCAGTAAAATGCCACAATTGGAAGTTTAAAATGTTATTTACATCTTTGTTATCTTAACTTTTAAAATACTTGTCATAAGACAGACTCCAAAATATTTCTAAACCTGTAAGCATGAAGAAAAATCTGTCATTGTTTGCGAGTCAGTCGCAGTTCTGTGTTCTCATTTTACAGTGTAATATGAAAGGCAAACTTCTCTTAGATCTAAATGATAGAGCTCAAATCTCAGTGCTCACTGTCCTGCTGGCAGAGCCTTAGCAGCAGACTGTATTTAGTCCAGCCTGATTTAAAACCGGCAGAATTTGCCCAGATAAACAAGTGGGCAGTAGTTTGGTCTCCCAGAGCTTCCTGCATGTTGGCAGAGCAGACTGTGAGAATTCAGGTCTACCATGCATGTCTGAGAGGAGGTTTTGCCTTGAGGTAGTTTGAGTGTTAGCCTCCATACTGTATTTTTTTTTTCCTGCATGGTTTGCTATTTTTGCATTTTCTGTGTGGCTTTTTAAGTTTTTAGTTATGTGCTTGTAGCTGCAGTTACTTAACATCATTTGTTGTGCCAAATGTTTTAAGACTCCTGTAATTGTCATATTAAAGGATCAGACAGCAAAGGACAAAGCACTCCAGCACATGGCAGCAATGTCATCAGCTCAGATAGTCTCAGCTACTGCTATTCACAACAAGCTGGGCCTGCCAGGAATTCCCCGTCCTACATTTCCTGGGGCACCTGGGGTAAGTTGTTAGCCGAGTCCCAAAAAAATCTCTGTATTCTCTAACAATGTTCGGTAGAAAACTAAGGCTGAATGAATGGATTAATGCTTTCATTTGTGTTTGCAAAAGGAATCATGCTTGTTCAGAAATATCCAAAATCTTTCAACAAAGAAAACAATTGTGGGTCTGTTTGTTTGTTTTTCCTTTTCAGTTTTGGCCAGGCATGATTCAAACGGGGCAGCCTGGATCCTCACAAGAGTAAGTCTGAAAATTAAAATAGGCTTCTATATGTAGTGTGGGTTGCCTTGTGCACTTTGCTGCCAGAAGATATCAATAAGGAAAGAAGGTGCAGATTTTTCTAAAAAGAAGGAAAAGATAGTTCTAGGGAAAGGAAGAGCCTTTACAGTGATGTGAACTCACATTCAAAAAGTTATAAGGGATCCCAGACCTCAAAGCTGAAGCTGAATACCTAATGGGCACGCTCCTTTTTCTCCCATTGTATGGTGAGATGCAATGATAATGCCAAGGAAGCAGCTGGTAAGGCTTTGCCTGTGAATAAATTTCCAGCACAAAAACTTCCATCCTCTTTTAAATATATGAGTGATACTGGAGGCAAGGGGGACATACTTTCCTGCAAGGCAGGACATAACTGCATGAGGTCCGTTAATGGTCAGTGGGGTTACTGCCTTTCGGCACCATGGTAGCAACAGCACCATACGGAGAAGGAAGCCTTTGCTCCTCTGTCGGGTGTTATGTTTTCAGCCCTGTGGTGGTCTCTGGAGCAATATTTGCCAGTATTATTTTTCATTTTTTCACCACCTTATTCCCTTGAGGTCAATGGGAGTCTTTGTGCCCCTGTAGTTCAGTGTCTTCTGTATTTATTGAGAGTCAAAGCAATCACCATGCATGTCTGCTGCGATACTTGCAATCGGTGGGTCAGGTTTCCTGCTGGGTGACTGAACACAGATGAGCTCCTTGCTTTAAGATGTTGGGTGTAATTCTCATCTCCCTCTCTATTACCTCTTTACTGTCTGTATGTTAAATATGCAATGCAAGGAAGAGATATGTTTGTGGGTAAAGGTCATTAACCATCTAGATTCTTACACTATGTGACTCTAGTGGAATTTACTGTGTATGAATTTTGTGTAAATCTTTATTCCAGCGTAAAGCCATTCGTTCAACAGGCCTATCCTATACAGCCATCAGTTACAGCTCCCATTTCAGGTAATCCTTCCATTTATACTGTACTTTGAAAAGACTTGAATTATCTACTGAATGTGTTGTATTAATTGCCGAGATGGACAGAGCCACTATTCCATACCTATTGTTCCTGTATCCAAACCAAACACCAGTCCCAATGTCCTATGACCTGATGATACATGACAGAAAATCATTGTTCTGGGGGAGTTTGTTTTGGGGTTTTTTTTAAACATTTTATGTAGGAAGCACTAATACATATGCAAGGAGTGCATATGTGATCTCCAGGCAGCATTCCATATTGTAAGAAAAAGTTTTGTGAAAAATGACTAATAGGATGCATGTTTGCTTCCATCTGTAATGAGAATATGCCTTAATTTATTTTAAACTGAGGCTAAAAACTCTTCCAAAATCATATATGTTTAGCCTTAAGTATAAAACATCTCTGCATATCTGGTTGTTGATAACTCTTCCCCTTCTGAAAGTCCTGCTCTGCCTGGTACCACTTTGATAAGTACCCAATGTTTAGTCTGACTTCCATTGCTCAAATTGATCAAGCCCTTCCCATGGCTACTTCCCTTCACCTTTTCCCAAGTTGGTTTCATGGCTAATTTCAGGAAGGATCATTATTTCTTTGCACATGATAACAAAATTTACATCTCCTTTGCCAAACGACTGCATGCTTCTGACTGTTTGAACTGCCATTTTCTAACTCTTAGTGAGTTTTTTATGATTTTCTAACTTGCTGGTATCTAATGCTTAAAACTAAGGATACCCTTTTTGCATTATTACCTTTTTTTTATGTCCCTAATTTAAAACTTTTTCTAAGGGAAATATTTTGAATCATCTTGTTTTATTCTTCTATATTTTCTCTCAGAGTAAGATTATGAGTATTTCTAAATCAGACAATACTCACACGTGAGTTTTTGCTTCCTTAGAATTCCATTTCATGTTTAACCAACGTTTGTAATTCTCTATTTCATACAAGCCTCACACCTTCATTGCCTAAATTTGAGGGTTGGAGTCAGGTGCCATACTCCCATTACAGGATGTGGACACGCACTATGTGTGATCTCTCCCTGATTCTCAACCTAGTTCAGGATTATCTTTATTTTCTAACATTTGTTGCCTCTCTCCTGAGTTCTCTCCCAAGATCAGTTTTGCCTTCAAGCTGCTGCCTTTCCCTTCTTCCTTTACTGTTTTATTTCCTTCTCATCTGATTTTCCATGATGAGGAGCAAGAGCAGCATTTATTCTTTCTCTTGAGGTGAATTAGAGATGGTGGTTAACATCCCTTCTCTCTCTAGATCATGTCATTCCCTCTTTATTATCAATTTAAAACCTTCTTTTTCTTTTTAGGCTATGATTCAGCTCTTTACAGTAATTATTTATTATTATCTGTAATATAATGCTGCCTAAAAGCTCCAAAAGAAGTCAAAGACCCAATGTGCAAATACATAGTAAGAGACAGTCCCTGCCTTGGAAACCTTATACTCTAAATAGGAGAGGAGAATTGAGAGTGGCAGAAGAAACGGGCAAAAAGAGAGGTGATTTACTTGTAACATGTGGCACATTAGGAGCCAGAAATGGAGGCCAGCCCTCTTGACTCCCAAGGCAGTAATATCTCCTGTGAGTCTTGCTGACAGTTTCCGAGGAAGGGTCAGCTGTAAGTTTACTTGAAGTCTCTATAAATCTCTGTGATCTAGTATATAATTGAAACAAAAATTCTATAGTGAGTCACAGCCCCAGGGAAACAAAGAAGTAGGTCTTTTATTTGCAGCATTAATAGCTTGCTGGTTTGGGACCTCTTTTTCTACATATTTTTCTGTCTTTTTCCAATTTGAATTGATTCTGAATTTACTATTTGCTAAAATTATTATAAGCATCCAAGGGCTACATGCAGAATTCCTGTTTATATTTAATTCAGAAGATATAAACTGAAGGAATTATCAACTTCATGAAGTTCCTTTATTTTAGGATTTGAGCCCACGTCAGCTCCAGCTCCCTCAGTCCCTGCATGGCAGGGCCGATCGATTGGTACGACCAAGCTCAGGCTGGTGGAGTTTTCGGCTTTCCTTGAACAGCAGAGGGATCCTGAATCAGTAAGTGTTGCCCTCATGTCCGCTAATCTTTAGCTCTTCTCTGTTGCTCCCCATATTCTGAGGGTGCTTTCCAAGTTAAACCTGATGAATGCAATACACCTGGTGTTACTGCATTCACTACTACTTAATGTAATATTTCTTTCACTGTAACACTGTATTTTCCTTTCTTTCCCCTTTTTGCCCTGTTTGCAGAAGTGAGAGGCTTCTCTGAAAGCAGATGTGATTCACTATGGCACCTGTCTCACTGGTGACCTGGTTTCGCAGTTGTACAAATTACATTGTGTTTTTGGCAATAATTCAGTACTTAAGGATAAGGCCTAACCTAATTCCTAACAAACAAAATTGAGGACTTGCATAAAAACCATGCATATTGTTTTAAATATCTGACATTTGGGGTAGGCTCTGAGTATCAGGATTATCTCTTTTGCTTCCAGCCTCCCAAGAATGTTCCATTTAACTGTATCATTTTATTATTTTAATGGAAGTTACCCATCTAAATGTCCAATCATTCAGTCTTCCTTGATCTTTAGTTGTGTCTTTGGGCCCAATCCAAGGTTTAGATTTTTTTAAATTTCATTTTTGTTTTGATTTTTAGTCTGTGCACTGTACCTGCAAGTGTATTTTATGAAGTTGGCTCTAATGTTTCATTTCATTCCAGTTAGCCTTGAACCTTGATATTAATCATCATATATTTACCATGAACATATGTTAGCAGCCTAGCACTGCTTCTACTGTATCGCGAATAAATCAAAAGAGTTCCTTTCAGCTTGAGCCTGAGATTTTTTACTGAGATAATTTCTGAAAAGCAAATACTGTCATGAATGGGTGATATAGATGGGCTATGCTTGTTCAGATTCCTGGTAAAATACAGTAGCTTGGAGCAGAGAGAAGCTATCACTTGCTCTTTTTAATTCAGCACTGGAAACCATAGCATTTATGGGCTCTCGCCAGGGATGTTATCCAGCAAGTGTTTACTCTGCATAATGGAGAGTGGAGACATAGCCCAGAAACCTTACAACAGAGGAATGCTCCTAGTAGAGAAACATCCCAATGAAAATATAACATATCTCAGCTATTCATACACCGAATATATGGCAGTGTGTTGGTTTGCTAAATGTCACATTTTGCCAGGTTGAATTAACTTGAGGGAGGAAATGTTTTGTAGCAGGTACAGTCATTTCAGTTATCTCAGCACTTACCTGACAGTTAGATACTGAATGGTTTCCCAGGGATCTCTCTGCCTTCCTGCGGCCCTGATTCCCATGCTGTCCAGGCAATCCTGGCTAAAGCTGCATATTTGTGTCCTCCAAACTAATCCACAGCTGGAATGTCTTCTCCATCCACAGCCCCAAGTTTATGCAGACCGTGGTTTGGATTTCCGATGCAGAAACATAACATCCAGATTTTCTTGTCTGGCAGCCTTATCGATACACAGCTTTCGGAGTCCTTAGCTTGCTCAGCCCATGTAGCATGTCCCACTGATTTATGCGCTCTGCCATAACCAGATTGCTGCATACCAGGATGTTATGTGTGTGCCTCAAGGTTATCGGGGAAACAGGATGTGGCCAAGTAATGCTCAGTGTTACTGTGCTGTATGTGAATGAAATGGCATGTCAGTCTATTTTGATTTACTGTTTTGCCAGTATACCACGTAATAATTCTTTTCCCATAGGTTTTTATCATGCAAAACTATTTGCAAAACCAGTTGGCTTATATGGTGTAGAGCCTCTGTGTATCTGTGTGGCTTTACATAAAAGAGAGTGAACAAGAGTTCAGCAGCTAAGTAACTTTTATGTCTTTCCCTCTAAGAAAAATCTCCCCCAAACCAAGTGCACTCTGATCAGATAACACATGATTGCCCCTCACACTGCAGGTGTCTGTGACATGAAACCAGCTGAGTGACGTGAATAAATTTGCAACATGTCTGACAGACCAAAAATGAGGAGAAGGTGGTGTTTGTCGGGGGAAGGAGCTGGGGGTCCTGCTGTGTTTTGGTGGCAGGGCTCAGAGCCAGTTGTTCATGAACAGTGTGGGCCAGTGGCTTGGGGACATGTTGGGGCTCCCATTTTTCAGGCAGGTGCAGGCTTTGGGGAATACAACACATCCACTTGCACTGCAGAGAAAGAGCGGAGGCCTGAAGAGAAATAAGGTTACCCAGGACAGCCCTATAAATACTGTAAAGCCTTTTTTGGAGTAAACTAGTGTTATTTGGAATTCTGGAGGGCACAGAGCTTGTCCCAGCTTACGAGCATACTGCTGAGAAACCTACCCTTTAAATGCAGAGCATTTATGCAGGAGGTTTACTAAGAGAAAAAAGAGCATCAGACTACTCAGGCTTGTTTTTAAAAAAACCAGTTACTTGTGTGCTTTACAGAAATGAGACACAAAGAAAAGTCAATTCCCTGTCATGTATTAATCCTGAGTTAGGTCATTCTTTACTTTGCCCCATGCGCAGTGGGGCAGTGCCGTGCGAGAGCTGCATGGGCTCAGGCTGGTCTGGCCAGGTGGGAGTGGAGGGAATGAGCCCCTCTGGGCAGCGTGTCACCGCTGCTGCCCAGGAAAGGGGAGTGAGGAGAAAGGGAAGTGGTGTTTAGATCAAATTAAGCAAATTTTATTAGCTAGGTCTTAAAAAAGGGCATAGGAAAAAAACCCAAAGGTGCTGTGACTGGTTCCCAGGGCCAACACAGAAGGGTGCTTGCTGAAGAGGCACCGGGCAGAGGCACTGGTGCACACCCGTCTGCAGGGATGGCTCTGAGGGGCCCTGCCTCCTGCCAGCCTTCCTTGTCCCTGGAGCACCAAAAGCTGCCCTTGGAGATGAGAGCCAACCCCCAGTCTCATTTAGTGCTGTTGAAGAAAATAGGAATTCTGCCTGTGGTTTTGAACATCTTGCTGTGTGTTGGTGCAACATTTTATTGCAGATAGAGTTGTGCAGCATAGTTAGGATGGAATTTTATTACTTTTTAAATAACAAAATAAGCAAGCCAGGCAAGATACGTGTTTTGCACAATGTGCATATGAAGTCATAGGCATGTGCTGTGATTGCAGCATCTGCTGTACACTTTTGTGCCTTTGCTGACCTCTGAAACAAATATATGTATATGCTGCTACATGAAAGCCATGTAAGAGTTCTCTTGTATTTTCCAAAAAAAAAAAGATAGGTATTTGTTCATTATGCTCCTGACATTTTACAGAAAATTACGAAGTATTATTTTGATCAAATGGGTTTCCCCACATTTTATTTAAAAAAAGATGACCCTTCCTCCCTCCCAACTCAAAACCAGGCCAGAAAGCCTCATAGTAGTGGGGCCAAATAGACCAATTACACCTTAGAATGTAACCTGGAAGTTTATTGAAAAAGGCTTATTTGACATGGCTCCTGGGGCCAAGACCCGATGATCCTGGAAGGCCCCTTGCAGTCTATATTACTGTACAGCAATTGGAAATTGAGGTCTGTCTGCCCATGGTGACTCCCAGCGACTTCAATGGGACTGTGCCTGGAAACAAAGGTCCACCCACAGGGAATTCATTGTAGGAGTGAGGCCTTAAACTTTCTGGGGTTCTTCCAATGGCAATTGGTTTTTAAAAGTACAAAAGCCCCTCAATGCCAGGCAGTTATGTTAATTTAGAGTGGGCATTCTGGTGGGTTGGAAATATGCTCCTTAGAACCCTGTCACTTGTGGAGGGCTGTTGACTTTTTTCCCTTGCCTAGCTACAAAATCGTTCCATTTACCAAAGAAAAGAATATAGAAAGGAAACAATAAGCAACCCTCACTGTAACTCTGCATGGCAAAAGATAGGCTGGGAGACATAAGATGGCACAGTTGCAGAATCTTGGAATACTGACTCTGCTGTTAAGGATAGGTAAAATTACTCCTCTTTTTACATGAAAATCAATTCAGTTGGCAAATGTCAAGCTGTGTTTTCCTTTTGTATCATTTTGTGCTCAAGCACAGTTCCTAAATGTTGCATAGAAACTGCACTTGCAGGTCCAAGCATCAGCATTTTAGTCACCTTTAATTATTGCCTATCCTATATAACTGTATTCTCAACAGATAAACAAGTTTATGTACCCATCTGTTGCTTTCAAGGCAGGTTTTCCTTAATGGGGGCTTTCCACTTTTACTGTAGTAGTTCTGTGAAAGTTCAGGACAATTGCTTAAACCAAGTAATCCCATGGTCCCTAACAAATATAAACTGAATATATTAGCAGATTAGAAGGGATCTAAACAATTGAGTGTTACACCAGTAGCTATAAAATTCAAAGACTGTAAAACTGAAATGATAATGATTCCAGTTATTTTATTTATATGTGTGTCTATATATATTTTTTTTCAAGCTTGCTTTCTAAACAGGAAATAAATCCTGCCACTCAACAAAAAAGGCTTTCTTCTCTTCCTTTTTGAGGTTTCTCACTTTTGCTGCCACATTCATTTCAACTGCAAGCACTTCAGACAGCTTTGCATCTAAAATATCTATATAGGGCTATAAAGAACATGGCTGATGGGCATTTTCGGTATTAATCCACCTATCCAAACTGTCAGATTGTGTTAGGTCCAACTTTCAAAAATGTATTTTAGAAAGTGGTGAAGAAATAAAATATTCTTTAAGTTTTAATTCAGGTTTTATTGTTGTTGTAAAAAGACTTTGTGAGCCATGGGAGAATTGTGCCTGAGAACCAGAAAGTTAAAGCAATTGCCCAAGGGCCATAAAAATCAGCCTGCCATCATTAGCCAAATGCAGTAAAATTCACCAAAGATAATCAAACCACCTAAATGATGAAAAATAAATGAGATTTTTTCAAAAGAAGCCCTCCGTCTTTGAACAAATCCATTGTTATAAGCATTGTTTATCCTTTCTGTATTCCCTATAAACAGTATAAAAACCAGGTCAGCATTTCAGTCAAAACAGTCCTCTGTTTAGCATCTTTGTGATGTGAAAGGACAAGGAAGCAAACCCACATTTGGATGAATGTCTGGAGTGGCAGACTCAAGATTTGAGGTCGTTTTAATCTTAATTTAAAGGAAGTTTAACGTAATACAAGGATCATTTCTTTTGCAGTTCAGGAGAGCTACGTGCTGGCCCTGGGAAGCAAATGTCATACTCTGTAAAATGTTCATATTCAGGTGTCCATAGTTAGAAGTGCCAAGAAACCACTTTGAGGGCGTCCAGTGTGGACACTGTCTCCAATCTTGAAACTGCAGCATCACAGTAGACCTCCCAGCTGGTGGTATTCCCAGGGGACCACATGGAAATGTGACGGGCAGCCTGGGCCAGCTCCCCCAGCCCAGTTGTAGGGCCAGGACATGGGCTCTTCAAGGGAGTGTCATGGAGTGAAAACATGGTGGAGTGGGTAAAGAGACCAAGTACAGTTTATTTCTCAAAGTTGGCCCACGTTAGGCGCTGAGAAAAGGTGTAAAGACCACCAGGAGCTGATGGTGCTTGCTCATCGCTGCCATCATGCATGCTCTCTCCCTTTTCTCAAAACACACCACTGGTGCCAGAAATTTCCCAGTAAAATTAAAAGTGCTGCTTTCACATAACTGAAGAGGAGCACCAGCGCCAGCAGCCAAGGTAGCTCCTTCTGCCAGGCCCTGCCCATGTCCCAGCCTGTGCTGAAAATAGCCAGAGTAGGGGTAGCTGCCCCATGTTACACAGGGCACCAACTCTGACCAGGGAGATGTGAAATCAGTGAGGAGGGAAGGAGCGAGTGTGGGAGGTTGTGGGGTAGCTGGAGCCGAGCCCAGGCACAAAGCCCCTGTGATGAGCCCAGGAGAGCTCTAAAATCAGCGGGGCCATCACAGTGGGGGGCCCTCTGCCTCCCACAGCCTTGCACAGCACTGGGCTGTTCCTGTGGGAGGAGGAGTAGGGGGATGCGTGGGTTGGGCTGGCATTAGCAGTGCGGTGAGCTATGGCTGTGTGTCTCCCCAGCGCTGCCTGTGTGCTGAACCCCAAGCGTCCACCCTCGCACTCGCCCAAGGGGCTTCATGTCTGGCTGTGCCTCTGCTCCGCGTTTTCCCGTCTCGTTACACCCACCCCAAAATTGCTTAGCTGGGCTGCAAAGTCAAGCTCTCTGAAGTTGGGAAATATCCTCGTGTGTCTGCTCTACAATGCAGCAGTTAATTACATGCTCATATGTTTATTTGTTCCTGCTTCATTCAGTGTAGATGTAGATGGCCCTTCTTTGATAAGCAACTATTCAGTAGTTTGTTTTCTTCTGTTGTTGAAATACGTGGCCGCGTGCCCTGCTTGCTGTGCTCTGTCTAACCCCTCCTCCAAACAGAATTAATAATTCCTCCCATTTGCATTTCACAGATGTATTAGTGCAGTCATTTTTTAGATGAAGGAGCATTATTACTCACATTTGACAGACCAAGAAGTTCAGGTGCAAAAGAATGAATGGGCCACTGATTTTGAGGGTCCACTTTGATTTGTCATGAGCCTGATTTTGCAGAATACTTAGCATTATTGAGAGCTTCCTATATTCAGGCATAATTTTCCCATCTGAGCACTCAGCACTTCTGGAATTGGGACTGCAGGGTCTCAAACCAGACAGGCCAGAAATGAAAGATGCATCCTCAGCGTTGCAGGAAAGCTGATGAAAATGTTGTGTTAGCACCATGCCCAGCCAACAAGTCCCAGTTTTACACTGGGACTGCTGTGGCGGTAGCTGGGAAATGTTAATGTGTCAGGGCTGAGGAGTGCCTTCGCTTATCAGCTACTTCCCCATTTCTGCAACAAGCAGCCAAAGATGTTCTTTTACTTCACATTTCTGATTCAGTCCTGATTCAGATCCAGGCAGGAGTTTGAGTGGGGAAGGTCCTTGAAAGACCAGGTTGACCATGCTGTTGTATTGTAGCATACAAGCACAGAAAGTTTGATTAACATTTCACAAGAAAGTGTTGAAAACCTTAATAACAGGATTTGGTACAGACTCCAGTTATAACATTAAAATGTTGTAAATATAACTCCCAGTCTGCTTCAGTGAAGGACAACAGCAATGGGAATGAAATATTCAGTTACTAGTGTTTTGGTAGAAATAAGAAAAATTGTTGGCAGATGAAGTGATTTTCTTACATCAGCAGGAAATTAAACAGCATCAGATTTACAAGATACAGTGAGACAGCACAGCTGAGGCTGGGTAGGGTACAGGTTAGAGCCGCGTGTAGACTGCTGATATACTAGTGATTGTTTTTTAATCAATCCACCCACCTGGATCCTTTCTCCTCCAAAAGCACAGTTGCTGCCCAGGCAGTGGTACATGTTTAAAAGATGCATTGGACCGGTCACTGAAGGTACAGAAGGAATCACTGCATGGTGCCAGCCACTTAAGCAGTGCTGTTTTCTCTCTCTCGTTTCAACCTAAAGCTCAGACTGTCCCACCTCTCTTCCACTCACCTGTCCCTCTGAGCTGCAGTGGTTGTTCTTGTGATCTCCAGTACAGAATATATTGAGTCCAAAGAGAGCCAAGAGGCTGTCCCTCCATGTCAGGAAGAGAGAAGACCTGCATCAGAGCCTTTTTAATGTACTTCTCCTTTGTGTGGTGGAGTCTGGGCACAGAAGACTGCAAGCTGTTCAAACTGCCAGCCTCTCCCCATGGTATTTTCTCATAGGGATTCACTGCTGCAAATAATGATACAGATGGCCTCACCCTCATGGTTGTTATGCTTGAAATTTGCAGGAAGCTACAGGTCTCATGAAGCAGCCCAGCTAGCAAGGTGCTGTTATTAGGCTGTACAGGGCAGACAAGGCAGTGAGGTGCTGCCTCCTCCCTGTCCTGCTCAACCATCCCAAGGGTGCGTGAAATCCAGCAAGCCACTGGCTCATTGTCCCTCTGTGGGGACAGGGGTGTTGCAGAGGAGCTTGCACCACCTACACCAAGGCAGGGGTGGCTTCCAGGCACGTGAGTGCCGTTGACGGAGAGGTTAAACCACCCCTGGGTGCAGTGGGAGGGTGCAGTGCCCTTGCAGTCAGAGCGCTGTGCCCGTAAGCAAGGTCATCCTTGCAGAAGCAGCTGCCGAGGGCCCTCTCTTGAGCCACCTGCTTTCTGTCTTGCTCCACATCCATGTCATCCAAGAGGGCCTGGGGAGGTACTCGCTCTCCGTGTGTTGCTCAGTATGGTTATATAGGGCTGCACAGTCCCAGCAACTCTGCATGCCCAGCTCAGCTGCACTAGGAACATGAAAGGGTTGGCTTCGACGCTATCTGCATCTTGCCCACCACTATTTAATAAAAAAACAGTCCTGTACAGGCTTGTCAAGGTTTGGCATTAGCTCCACAGGTGTGGGGAAGCATAAGGATGAGGCAGAGAAAGCTGTAGCAATTTGCAAACCTGCGTTTCATGGACCAGAAAGGCTGTTTCCTCAGAATTTAAGCGCAAAATTGGTGAGGAGCTGTTACAAATATATATTCTAGCTGATAAAACAGATGTAGGTGATTTGTCTTTGTTCTGCACCAGCTTAAATGCTTGCATCCCCTGCCACTGGCAATTTGTCTTGGTTCTCTTAAATTCTTAAGTGGATTATAATTTTTCTCGTGGTATTATTTGACAACAGTCATATTTCATGGCTTTACTGCATTCTTTGGATAGTTAGCATTTTTTTAAGGAAAGGAGCTCAGTAAGAGGTAGCCATCTCCAGGGCATGTTGTGTAATGCAGATGCTGGAGACAGAGCTGAAAATGTTCTTTGTATTTTTATGTAGTTTTTATCCTCAGAAGATACAGGATTTGACCTATGATGGTTTACAGCATCTAAAACACATTAATACCTCAATGTCGAATGCAAAACCTTTAAATGCTGTAGCATGAGTAAATTCCTCAGCACCTAATGTACTTCGGTGACTCTGGAATACTCAGTTTAAAAGAACAGTGAATTCTCAATATAATGAGGATGTTTTTAAGCTTTTCAGACACTAATGGGCTCAAAAATACAGGCATAAAACTTAGCTTCCTTGCTTTGATCTACGCACAAATTCCTGACATGGAATATGTTTGTATAAAAATGATAGGGATCATTTCAATATCCATTTACTCTGCTCCTAATATTATATTATCGTTTGTTAGTTCATAGAAATATGCCATGCCTAATTAGGGTAGTAATGATTGTACTTAGCATAGGAATTGCAGCAACATAAGGAGAAAATAATCACACATTGCAATATCAAAATAAACATTTCTGTCCTAAGAATGTTGTCAGGTGATGTCATACCATCTGTCCTACTGTACTTGCTCAGAAATTTTGTTGCAGCAGCATCTGGTACTTTGGCGTGCTCCACAGACAACTGTGGTAGCTTTACAGCTGCCTTTAACTTTAATATTTAAACAGTATTAAGACTTCATGCTCCATGTTCCTATAAATCTGTTTACTTCTACAAAAGTTTGGATACTGAGCAATTTGTATATTTTCCTGGTTTGCAGAATAAGGTACAGTTCATGAATAGTCTTGGGAATTTGCAGTTGCCAAACTGTAAAATACAGCTCTCCCTTCCTTCTTCAATCCACAGCCACCTTTGGACCTGGGAGCGGGACACCCTTTTGGGGAGGACACTTTCCAGGGTGCAGGAGAACCTGAGCCTTCACTTCTATTCCTATAAAAAAGTGGTTATTTGTACAATCTGGACCAACTCCTGCAGAACAGACTGAGAGAAAACAATCCCAAAATAAATAATAACCTGGTCACCAATGGTGGGCATGGTTTTTCAAGTCCTTACTCTGAATGAGGAAGAGCGGAGAGATGCTTTGGGACCTCTCACATCCCCAGGGAGAGCACAACTGCTGGGCACACCTGGGCAGGCTACAGGGGTGCTGGGAAAAGGAAAATGTTTTGGTTTACTTTTTCAGAGAGGTCAGAAATGCTTGCATCAACTGGGGAATTCTCATCATTCTCTTTGAAAAATTTAGATGTTTGCCTGGTGGCAGATAGGCTTCCATCAATAGCCATGTTTGGTGACCCAGCTTGTGCCCTGTCCTTCTGTGCTTTACTTAGGAAAAGCAACACAAGCCGGCTTCTTGACTCACTTTCTTGCACTGCTCGCAGTTGCCATTTATATGGGGCACTGATATACTTTACTGAGCTCAAAGTTTTTGAGTTGTCAGAGAGATAAGTAAAAAATGTTTAGTATGACTTTTAGTTATTTAGTCACAGTATTGCAGGCTACATACGTGACAGTAGTGTCAAAAACCCAAAAGTTGGAGCCATGGTGCTTTCTTACAATATTTTGCATTTTTTGTTTTGTTTGTTTTGTCATGTTAAAAATGTCTCCCAAGTCCACTTTTGCCAGTACTGCATGAGGTAACGTGTTAAGTCTGACTGTGGGCGCTGCTATGGTAGTCACTTATGGTTGCCAACCAGTATAATTTCCTCTATCATGTGTAAATGATCAGCTAGATCAGCCTTGGGTGAGGGTTAGCTGGCACACA
This sequence comes from Nycticryphes semicollaris, assembly GCA_013400055.1. NCBI lineage: Eukaryota > Metazoa > Chordata > Aves > Charadriiformes > Rostratulidae > Nycticryphes > Nycticryphes semicollaris. The sequence goes on from VXBJ01006118.1 coordinate 308,238, forward strand.
TTCACAGGCACACTCACTCCTGCACGCATGCATTCAGCTCCCCACCCCCCATTTATTTCTCTGCCATGCCTGATTTCCTCTTCAAGGTAGAAACAGCTCTCTTTGGGTCAACTCTGCCCTTTTTGTGGTCCACATGTGCTGAGTAAAGGCTGGGCAAGTTTTCCACTTGTGCAGAGAAGCTGGGAAGGCATTATTTTGAAAGAGGGCTGCAAGGAAAATCCATGGAACCTGTGCTCTCAGACTTGGACTTGCTTGTGCAAACACCTTAATAAAGTGTTACACTTTCCTTTTTCCTTCCACAAAAGTAAAAAAGAAATACAACCGTGTAAAAAGCATGGAACATATCTCATTTTTAGCACCATACACAGATGAGTGTTCTGTGATTCTAAATTCAGATTTCACTGTGCTAGATTATTTTTAAATAGATTTCCATTTAATTTCCTAAGTGCAGAAATCTAGCCAGTCCATTTCCTTTTCCCCAGAGTTTTGGACATCTGCTAGGGAAGACTCTGCTTACACCAAAGGAAGGCTCTGAGTGGATGTCCAATTAATTTGGGTTTGTCATTTCAATTTGTTTTTTCAGCAGGTATATTGTAAACAAAATAGCTTAACTGAGGTCTGCTTTGGGGTTTTAAATGTTTTATTTGTGCTTAGCTTTTGGGAATTGTCCCTTATATACAGCATCTGTTCAATAAGACAGGGGTTTCTAGTGTTCATTGACTGCATATCAGCTTTCCTTTAATTGAGTTAGCAAAATGTTTTGTGATCTGCATGATTAAAAACCCCAGTGTTTAATCCTGCCACTCTCGAGCTCCTTCACTCTGCTTACACGACACTGTGAGTGGCTGATTTACTAGTGGGGGTTCTTCAGGGTTCATCTTTCCACTTTCATTTGAGGTGCTGGAAGGTGCTCTCATCTTGGAGAAATGGCAGCCCCTGAAAGACTGTATTGGACTCAGCAGGGGGCTGCAGTGTACTTCATTGGGCCAAGGATCTCCTCCAGGCAGGAAAGGCGATGCTGAGGTGATTCCCGTGATTATAATGAGGTGTTAAGTTAAGAAATAGGAAATTGAAGCTGAATGTGTTTTGGCAGAGATAGCTATCTATGGAGCTAGCTCCTGAGGGAAGTGGTAAAATTTTGGCTCTTTAATATTATATGGGTCAAAATACTGGAAGGCACACTGTTAGGACCACTTTTATAGTAACAGCAACACAGAGTAACTGGCCTTCTCGTTATTGTCATTCTGGAGTTAAAAGAAAAACCCATCTGTTTTAGTTAAGGGTCATTAGCATGCACTATAGGTAGAGGTTTGGGGGTTTTTAATAGACAAATGGGAGGTGCATATGTTTGGCTCTGTGGTACTAGCAGAAATTTAGACTCTGAAGACATGTGACATTAAAAGACATGGATTAAAGGGGCAGAAATAGGCTTTCCTCATGAGCATATTCATCTTATTACGCTCTGCGAAGGACTCTTTACCATCATGCTGCCACTAGGTCTCTCAGTGTAAATCACTCCCTTGAAGATGACCATGTTTTGTGGTTTGCAGTAGGGACACAGGTTTTTTGATGTTGACCTCTGTTCACGAGGGACTACGACACAATCACTAAGTTGTTCATGGAAATCATACTGCAGAAAATCATAGTCCCAGGAGTAATATGTGAGTCATTTAATCCATCAAAGCGCACTACCCTCTGCAGGAGCTCATGCAGACCCGTGCCTTAATAAACCTCTGTTCTTTTTGTACAGCACTGATTTTCCTGTTTCTTTCTTGCAGTACAATAAGCACCTCTTCGTACACATTGGACACGCTAACCATTCTTACAGTGACCCGTTGCTTGAATCGGTGGACATTCGTCAGATTTATGACAAATTTCCTGAAAAGAAGGGCGGTCTAAAGGAACTGTTTGGGAAGGGGCCCCAAAATGCTTTCTTCCTCGTAAAATTCTGGGTGAGTAAAACATGATGTGAAGAACCTCTCTTGTCGGTAAGGCCTGTGTTTTGTATTTAGCACCCTTCAGGGTGCTTGTGGAAATTTCTTCTGTCCTCATTTAAAAGTGCAAAGCTGTATATCCTTCAGGTAGGCCGCTGGCCCGGAGCCCCTCTTGTTGACAGCTTCTCAAGAAGTCTGTGTTGCAAACGATATGTGAAGGCAGATGAGTGCCTCAGCTGTGCTTCACACAGCTGCTGGGTAGGAACAAACAGGTAACCAGAGCCCTCGTTTGGAAATGGGGAACTGCCATCTAGTGGTTCAGGAAAAAACGGGGAAGCACAGAAATGGAGACTGCTTTTTAGCGTTTCAAATGTTGAACTCTTGCCAAATGCAAATAGTACAAGAACTGGTCCACACTTATGCAGATAGGACGAAGCAGGATTTGAACTGAGTGTGCAGCAGGATGACTGTGAGCCTGGGATAGTTCCAGGTTTTTTCTTAAACATTTTTTGATTGCTAGACCACATCTGCTTTCCCCTTGCATTTTTTTTTAGTCAGCCGTGGGACTCTGTTCCAAAAGTTGTATCTATTCATTTCTGTTGTAAACAAGAGTGAAAAAAGAATTTGAACAGAAGGTTGAGATGTTGTATATTGATCTAGTTTTGATAAATTTCATTGATACATCAGATTTTTCTTATTGCACTTAAAAAATATCATGTTAGTGATACTATAGATTCATCCAAAAGTATCATAAAATCTCTAGGATGGACCTTAAGCTTAAAACTTTTTTCTACTCATTAATTTGTTGGCGTATTTTTTGTGGTATGCTCATTTTCATAGCAACAGTTTTGATATAAACATTTGAAATTTGTCTTTAAAACATCAGTGATAGGGGCATATTCAGGGTCTAATTACAGAGTAGACAGGTTGGGGGTGAAACCAGAAAAGGTTGGTCTGGAATCCCTGCTTATGATCAGATTTCCTGATGTTTATTGCTTTCAGTTAAAGTTTATCTATGTGACCTGAAATACTCTACACGTTGTACATACTCCAGATTTCATATCTTGTCAAAAGTTTCTGTGGCACCAGATTTGGAACTAGAAACTGGGAATGAGGGAGACTCTCTTTTCGCAAATGTAGGTGTAGAATGAGTAAACCACTGAGCAGCATCTGTGCTGGACTGCAGAAGAAATCAGTTGAGAAATTCATGGGGCTTAAAATGGGGTATGAGAGCTGTAGACCAAACATTTGAGGGCTGGTTGAACAAAGAGGCCAGGAGCAGGAGGCAACGGAGAACTGGGAGCTGAAACACAGCAGGCACCAGGAGCCTGGAAAAGGCAGGTGAGAATGTAGTGTCAAAAAGAAGGCAGTGGGATAAGGAGGCTGCAGGGAAACATGGGGATGAAGGCACAGAGCAGAGGCAGGTGTGTTAGAGGAGGGAACAGAACAAGTGGAAGGGCAGAATGAATCTGACTACAGAGGAATAAGGCTTGAAGGTTAAGGGTCTGTGGCCACTAAATACATCTTGCAAAATCTGGGAGTGAACTGAGGAATGTCATCTCACCAATCCACTTTGCATAATAAATACTTGCAAAACCTGCTGGCAAAATGAAGGTCACCTCACTTGCCTGTTCTCAGTTCCCACAGAGACTGACATGCTTCAAACTTTATATTAGACATGTAAGCAGAAGAGATTTGTGATACAGTCATTGATGTGTTGTATGTTCTGCTTTTTCTCCATGTGGAAACTGATTTTCAGGCATGCTGAATGCTCGAAGATGTATCTAAAGCTGGTATAGATCCTCTTTGGATCATTAAGGTCTGTATTGTACTCATTACTTAGAAAATTGAAGTGCCAGCTTTCTCTGCTTAATCTACAAGCAGCGCACACCTTTAACACTCTTGCTTCAGTTCCTCATCTGTAATACAGGAGGTGATACCATCCCTTCACCTCAGGTGGTCATTGAGAAATCAAACTCCTGGCCATTTATAAAAAATCAAGATAATGCCATGAAGAAAACCTTTATAAAATTAATAATTCTGTATTCAGTACAGGTTTTGAGTAGTGTTCAGGAAACATGGACTTGGGCCCCACTGAATAATGAAGACAAAGAAGTATTGTGTAGATGCTCAGAGGGCAAGTGTGCAGTCATGTGGCTAAAGACTGTGTCATGATGCAGTTCAGCAGTCAGGATGTGCAGGCAACTTAAATCCAGCATTTCTTAACCTCACTGTGCCTTCCAACGTAATGGCCTTTTAATACAATTTTGTGTTGTATTAACTTAGAGATTAAAAATATACAGTGCTAACATCCTTCTGAGTTATACATTTAAAATGTGATGAGAATGCCTTCCTGAGCCATGACCTTAAAAGAGGCCAGTGGATTTTCTCTCTCATTGAGTGAGTGCAGTAGAGGGAAGGTGCCAGGGACAGTGTTTGGGTGTAGCAAAAATCACAATGGATGCCCTTCTAGTAATAAACTTTACACCAGTGACCCTCAGCTAGAAATATGCATAAGAAAAATGGAAGATGGCTGTATAATTAGTCATGAGAATTAGATCCTAAACTGCCAGCTTGCTGTCCTTTATTTATTTCACCACAGTAGGACATTTCTTCAGAAAAAAAGGACATTGTTCCAATTTTTGTGGGGGGTGTTGAGAATCTGTTCTAAACAGTCATATATTTGCAGTGTAAAACTAGTAAATGTTGCTGACAATCTTTTGGACCCTACTAGTAACTTCAAGTTTATTAGTATGAAAATAGATTAAATTTTGTATTCTTGTCTGAATCAGTATCCACTCTCTCTTTATCATCCACTACCTCCTCCTACTCTAAAAGTTCAGCTTCTCCAAGGTTCTATTCATGCTGTATGGTTATTGCTTACTTACAATACTCTCACCCCTTATTTAACCATTTCCCCTTCCCATCCTTTCTGTTGTCTTCTCCCCTTCATTATAATTTAGCCATCAATAGTTTGCTCGGTGCTTTACGCTACTTGAGCACACCCTAGCATCAGTGTCCAGTGACAGTCCACCTTTTGATGGAATTTGATTGCAACGTGAGTAAAAGAGGAATGTGGATTTGTGTTAGGCAAGTAATTACAGGTGAGAAAGCATTGCAAGGAGCCTCAACAAAAGAAAAAAGGTAACTATGAGTGAAAGGAGTTGAGGGAAACCAGTGAAGGAAAGAAGGCGGGTGTTGTGGCATGTGGAAACTTGAAAGCAAAGGTGAGGATTTGATGCCAGAAGGGATAGTGAGCCTGTGGATGGATTTAAAGAGAAGCCAGCATGTACCTGGAGGCATCAAAAAGGATATTTTGTGTAGATGTTAAATCCAGTGTGGAAAGGAAAGATGGGAAATGGGAAGACCAGAGACAAGCATTTACATTGATGATGACTAAGGCAGAAAGTGGCTTAGCTCCGGTAGCGACTTTCCCATTTAGTTCTTGCCCTTTTCCATTTAGTTCTGCTTGACACTTCTCAGCAACATGGTTTTCCCTGTGATAAAGGTAATACAGTGTGATTGCAAAAAAGTGGGAGGGAAAGGTCTGCGATCTTGTGAGAAGACATTTAGCAATTGTGGAGTTGCCTTCGCAAAGCATCACAGATATGGAGTACAAAACAAAGTGTTGCTTTGCTTTGCTTTGCAGAAGTTTATTGGTTCATACAGATTTTATCTCCCGTGAAATACAGCCTGATGCTGGGAATGGATGAGCTTCTGGCTTCAGTCCTAGTGACACATCTGGACATCACACTTTTGGGCTTCTTTCTACCTCATGGTGCAGGAGGTATAAAAGGATGAGAATTCTCCTTTACACCACCTCAAACAACCAGCTTTAGCGCCCTGCAAGGCAATTTCCATGTCATTGTCTTGCACCTTGAATGCAGTGACTCTCGTCCCAGGTAGTCAGTGGGAACCAGAGACTTCAGAGAAGTCACCCCAGAGACAAGGTTTTACAGTAATAGACAGAAGGGGCTTTACTTGGTATGTTGTGCACTCAGTACAATGAGTAGATAAGGAACAGGAAATTTGTGTGACAATGATATGAAACTGAAGATTACAGGGATATAAAGTGAACACAAAAATAAAGGTTCTTAAATAAATGTAAAAGTTATTTGCTTGAACAGTGTCGAGGATTTCAGGCAAGGCTGTGGAATATCTGCAGATGAAACCTTTCCCTGGTTTGTGCAGGTTGAGTGCACAATCCTGCCTCTGTTAGCTCAGTCACTAAAACAATCAGGTATGATTCATACCATCTAATCCTAATCTGAGTAAGGACAACATTTCTGTTGGTTAGTTTGTACTAAAAGCGCTGAAGTTTTCTGGTCTTTGAAGTTCTGATTAGTCTATCTGCAAGGTAAGTCAACACATTGCCTCCATTGGTTCCTTTTATTGAAGTTCCATTCATATAGATATCTAATGCTATGCCCACTGACTACTTGCCTCTATTCTTAAATTATCTAATACTAAATGATATGCTTAGACCTCCTGGAAGAGTTCAAGCTAAATGATAGATCACACCTTCAGCTTTACCCCAAAAAGTCTGTCTAAAACATTATAGCTGCCCTTGTGTTCCTGGCCCCTGGTGCCAACTGTCCAGCACTCTGCCTCCCCTGGCTCTCCACTTTCTCTTGTGGGAAGCTGACAGTACATCTGTCCCACTCACACCACCTCTCCTTTGAATCCAATGTTTCTCAGCTGCATCACAAATACCTTCATTTTGACTCTGCTGTGACGAGCACAAACATCTCCACTGACTTTGGCAAGGGAATTGCTCTAGGAAGGCACAAGACATTAGCTCCTTTATACCCCTGCTAGCTTTGCTAGCTCTGGACCTTGCCCCAGTCTAGCACTAGTTCATCTGGCAACCACTTTTCACCACTAAGAGCAGCTTCAACATTAATTCAGCAGTGCCTGTCTGTTTGCCTCAGCCCCTGCTAGCAAATTCTGAGGCAGGGATTCTCTTTTTGCGTGACATCTTCATGTAGCCTGTAGTATCACGCAGTGAGTCCGTGCCTCAGTTGGGACCCTGAGTGCTGGTGTAAGCACACCTTACAATAATGTGGCCGTGGGTTTTGTGTCTCGGACACTGCCAAGCGCTCTGTGCCAAGCCCAAACTCTGACTTCTGCAGCTACAGGAACGTTATGGGAAGCAAATGTATCTGAGAAGAGAGATGTTTTCTAACTAGTGGCACAGGGCAAAACTGGCTGATATAAATTAATATTGGGCTGTCAGACTTTCAACTGCTCTGATCCACTGGCTTAATTTTAAATGTTTACAGTAGCTTGAGCTATTTTTCAAACTGAGGAAAGCTTAGTCAGAGCTCAGTGCAACTCTGAAATAAAGACCAAACTCATCTGAAGATGCATGGATGATATTAATTAATGTTTAAAATGAATGCTTCTATTTGCAGGAATCTGCAATGCAAACTAGGAGTTTTAGAAAGTAATGCATATTGTAATTAGGGCAAGCTTTTAAAGATGCTTTGAAGTCCTAAACATTTTTGAAATTCAAATGTGGGATGGAAATAAAGGAATCTACACAATAAAGGGGCATTAAATTATGTCCCCCAAAATTTCACTGTTTTATAGATGTAAATATATGCCATAATTAGTGGTAAGTAACATGAGGAGGATGGTTAAGTTTATTCCTATTCTTATTCAAAACAGCTGTGGCATGAAAAATAATGCTCCTTCTCTTTGTGATACACTGGAACAAACAATTTACCCATGTAATCAGTGTTCAGAAATGGCTTGCGCCTGTGGTCTCCACCCACCCCCTCCTGAATTTATCCCCATGTGTCTCCAGCCGTCTTAAAAGGTGCAGAGATTCTTTGTGCCCTTCATTCACACACACACAATTGTGGCTACTGCCGTTATTTTTTTTTTCTTTCTACTTTTACATGTAATTTCTATTGTATAATCTAGAATCTTGGATTTCCCTCCACATGCACACAGACACACATGCACACTCGCCAGCTTTGACTGGCAAATGATCTGCAACTCTCAAATGGGATCCGAAATGTGAATGGGTCTATGGCCAGCATGCAAATGTATGCAAAACAAATTAGATATGGAAGAAAGCAGACATCCATTTTCTTTTCCCCATCAAAACCCTCTCGGCACGGGGAGCTCACGCAGTGCTTGTGGAGGACCCCTTGGCAAATTGATGCAAGGGCATTAGCGCTTGAGGCTGGCTAATGAGTGGAAGGGGCCGAGCAGCTGGGAAGCCGGAGCAGCTTGGCCTGTCCATCACAAGCCCAACCATGTGGCAGAGCTGGACGCAATTCCTGAGCTGCAGCGTAACGCGCGGCAAAATGTGCCAACAACCCAGATGCTCCCCTTGGAAAAAATTGCTTCACAATTTGGAATCTCCGCTCTTTGATCACTCTTTGGAGAGGAGGAGGGGAGGCATGATGCAGTCATATGAGTTACACACCTCCCTGCAGTCAGCAGTTGTTAAAACCTATATGTTGTTAATAAGTGACCTTATGTGCTTAATGTTAACTACTGAATGCCAGTGTAAATTGTTCTGGCCCTCCCCAGATCCCACTGTTTCCAGTAGGTGCTGTTTTCCTTCTACTCAGCAGGAAGGATTTAGACTCTTCTCAGCAATTTTTGCTGGAGTTGCTTTTTTGTTAGCCAGCGCTGTTATTATTACACAAGTGCTCTACCCTCTGCCCCCCGCCTTTAACACAGAGCCCGAGAGCTCTTCTGAAGTGAATGTGAAGATTTGTTTTTATATTTATTTTGGTTTCAGTCAGCTCTGGTTTGGTGCCTGCTCTGGCACACTGGCAGAGGCTTCTCCATGCAGCATGTCAGATACTTGGTACTCTTAATATGTAATATTTTCAGTGCTACCCATTAACAAGATATGCTTTATTAATGAATTAATCATGCTCTTACACAACCACTGTAGATGACATGCCAGAAAGCTGAGTGCCTCTCCCACCTCCAAATGCATTCAGCTAATATAAATCTCAGCTCTTAGAAATAAATTAAAATACTGTTACTCTCAAAAGTAAAAAAAATAAAATAATATTAGATTTGTGTTTTAAGTTAGGGTTTTGCTCTTAAATTGTATTGGTCTTGTATTTTAAAATTCAATGGGTAAACGGACTCCTGTTCATCACATGTGATCATTGTCTCTCCTATAATGTAGGCAGTGAGTGTCACTAAGTAGTAAGTGTGTCCAGAAGCCAACGTGAACCAGAGCAATCCCTGTTAATTAGCTTGGTTAAAAAAGACCCCAAGTAATAGTGATTCCACCACATTTGAAAATTATGCCAGCATTTAATTGCCATCAGGGTTGCCAGCCTTTGTTTTGTTTTTCATTTAGCTTTTGCGTAGTGTTAGCTTTCTGTCTTGTAATGTCCTTTTCTGCAAGATTTAATCTATCAGAAGACTCTTCCCCATGTAGCAACTTGTAGGCTATGACAAAGTCGTGGAAAAACTTCCCTTGGAAAAAGTAAGTAGATGGAGTTTTATTAGTCACTCACTACAAAGGATGTTTCCCAGACCTGAAATCATTCTTGTAACTCTTTTCTGAACACTTTCCAATTTTCCAACATCCTTTCCTAAATGTAGACACAAAAACTGCAATCAATATTGTAGTAAGGATCCTGCTAAAACTGAATACCAGTGTAGCACATCACCTTATTCCTGCTTAAAGCTACATCTACAGCTCTCATAGCCACAGCAGTGCCAACTTTTTTGGTTTGTGGGTTTTTTTTCTTTTTAAATAGTCTCAGAACCCTTTTTT
>VXBJ01006118.1:317963-356671 GCA_013400055.1 Nycticryphes semicollaris
GGGAGAATCCTCTGAATTTTAATTGAGACCCACTTTCATCAGTTCAAGAAACACAATTTTACTTTCAGGTGTTTGTGTATGTCTTACTATGTAAAGCCATAATAATATAATTAGCGAGTCATTTGCTATAATTTTTTGAACAAAGCTTTGTATTTTACCAGCAGTGAACCTCTTTCCTTCTTTTCAAAAAGTATTCAGTGTGGACCAAAGCTTTCAGCCCCTGGTTCAGAATACTTCCTTGACATGACAATCCCCTCTTTGCAATGACACCCACTCCTTCCTAGTGTTCATGGACTCAGCCTCTGGGGAAAAATTCTGATTGCAGACTGGGGCAAGATTTGTTTCAATATGTGAGAACAGTCAAAATTCTTTCAGTATTAAAAGAGGCTTTGGTGAAGTCTTCATCTAAGGGTATTTGCTGTTGCAAACTCTTACGATTTTTATGTTGGTGTTACACTTTTTCGGGGAGTCTTAAAGCTTCAGCCCTCAGCAGTTTGTAATTAGTTGAACATAAAAACTGTTGTTTAAAAGGAAAATTCTGTCCTTCCTTGAAAACACATTTGTTGTGTGCTAACACAAAAAAAATTGGAGCAAATTAAGCAAATAAAGATCATTCACATCTATAGTATCATCATGGGACTTTTGCAACAATGTCGTGATTGCATTAAGAGTACATCATGACATTTGAGTGATAAATTCAAAGATTCCTTATTCAAACATCAGGACCCCAGCCTGTATTTTTTGTGTACACAGGACTTCGGGTGATTTCAGCAAGAGTTGGAAGAGCTGTGGGAGTGATCAACAGGGTGCCAGATGGCCACATGTGTTACTTTTCCAGGTTAAATGTCAGCATATAAATACAACAATTAGGCTTCAATATCAGAGGGCAGCAGATAAAAAATTACTCTTATTTTTTAACTCTATGTTGTTATCGCAGCTTGAAATATAAGGTATATGCAGTTGACGCTTTTGACAGCATGAAATTGTGAGGAGCATTTCAGTTATGATTTAACTAATTTGCCTTTATCTGAAAGGGAAAAAAAGAAATTGTTTTGATAGTAAAATTGTAATTGTGGTAGCAGCAGGAATAACTGCTTTTAAGAGATTAGTACTACTGCTATTATTATTATTATTATTAACAACAATACAATTGGTTTATCAGAAACGACTAATCAGAAATTCCAGTGGAGCAGCTGTGGCATGGCTGATGGCTGCGCTACAGTTTGTCATGTTTAGCTGTTTGTCATGTTTCAATTGCAAGCCAGCTGTGATGGCAAATTGCTTATTTACTATTAGCTGGGAACAATTTCTTACAGCTCACTGCAAACACACTGCTTTAGATGTACATTAAACATTAACTGCTGACCTCATGCAAAACATGTGCAAGAAACAAGGTGTAACAGCGATAGGATTTCTTTGTGTTATGCAAAATACGTGACTATAGGGCTGTTTGCGTTACTGTGTGTAAACCTCAGGAGACTTCTCCACTGATTAATTTACCAAAGCCAGCCTGAAGTAATCTTAGACCTGTGTCTTCTCCCTACCACAAACTAGCTCAGTATGTGCTATTATCAGCATATTGCCTCAGAATGTTGTACCACAAATGAGGGCTGTAGACACTAAGTAGAATTAATGAGTTGTTGCCTAGTTAAAAATTAAATAGCAGTTACAAATGACCTGAACTGTAGTGGAGGCGGGATTATAAATGTTCCACACTAACTAGTAAATAAACATACCTGTAAACTGAGTTTTTAAAAAGTCTCAAGGTAGACAGGAAAGCATCTGTCAAAATGTTTGTGTTACATTTCTAAAGTGGCAATAAAAACAAGCAGAGCTGGACTTGCAAGTGAAACAGCAGTTTGTAATTAGTTGAACATAAATGCAAAAGTGCATTTCCCTGCTAAAACACTCATCTCAACGTTAAAAATGTAGACAACTCTTAGATGTTACGCTGCTGTAGCTGATCGGCTCTTTCCACATACAAAGAAAACCTGCCCACTCTCTCCTTGGGCACCAAAGATGTCAGCAGAACTAATGCCTGAATCAACAAATCCAGCTGTTGACATCCCTGGACGCTGCCTGTGTCCATATTGGTGCTCTTTTAATTTGAAGCCTTTTGCAAATGGATTCATGATGACAAAGAGCACAGTGGCAGAACAGCTTCAGTGCTCCTGGGGAGGCCAGATTCAGCGTGTGACCTGTGCTGTTGCTTTGTAGCCAAATTAATCACGCTGTGCACAGCACTTGGATTTGGATATAAATAATTAAAGGTAGCACAGTTTCTCACTTCACCCTGCAAGTCTCAGTCTCTGTTGCTAGATATTAAAAGGCAGCTGGATAGTTGTTCAGGCTGCAGAGAAGTGCTGAAAGAAGTCAAATACTTCCAGTAATATTTTGTTGGAGCAGTAGGCAGGGCTCAGTGCATGCAGAGCTCATGTGAAGCCGGTGAGTTGCGTCATCCAGCTCCGCCAAGTCCAGTGTTCTGCTGAATCAGGGCCATATGGCTTAACAGAGTCTTATCAGAGATCGATTCCTGTGTTGCACAGCTGTCTCCCTTCGCCGTGAGGATTTCATTGCTTTAAGAACGGAAAAGTGAGTGAACTGTGGCCCCTTGGGAGTGGGATGGCTCATCTGCACTGGAGGCTGCAGGGCAGGTTCCCTCTGGAGGAGCCAGCTTGGAGCCAGGATCCTCACGGGTGATCATTCCCTTTGCTCCAAGGAATTCATCAACTATCTGCCAGACAAGAATGTCACCTGTAGCCCAGAGAAATACTGGGCTGTCATTTGTTTTTAAAAGCTTAAAGAAATTGCTGCTTCCCTAAGGTTTTTACTGCAACAATTAGGCAGGTACTTTCCTGACAGACTTTTTTCACTGCCACTGTTGTCACTACAAAACTCCCCCCTTTCTTATTTCTCAAAAAGGCCCGTGAGCTAATTACAGCATATGCTGCTGAGATTGTCAAATGAAAAATAAAATCTTCAATGTCTATTACCTTTTCCCAACAGGCTGACTTAAACTGCAATATTCAAGACGATACAGGAGCATTTTACGGAGTCACTAGTCAGTACGAGAGCTCAGAAAACATGACAATCACCTGTTCCACCAAAGTCTGCTCATTTGGAAAGCAAGTAGTAGAAAAAGTAGAGGTGGGTGTTGTGATGGGATGTGTGGGATGATTCTGGTTTCCTTTCATTTTCATTAGGTTTTTGTCTCTCTTGTCTTTTCTTTGCTTTTATCTTAGTTTTCCTTCCTTTCTCTAATCCTTCCTGAAAAAGTCTTTTCCTCCCCGGAGGTGTTTGGGTTCATTGTAAATCACCATGCAAACGGTGACACTACAGTTAAGTAAAAGCTTAGTTACCTGTTGCTTTGGAGACCATCCTCCACCCTGCTTGTGGCACCCTTAGGTTGGGAACCTGCAGCTGACATCAGTGTCACTTCCTCCATCACCTGGCAGAAAAGAGCTGAAAAATGCTTTTGCTCCCATTTCCAAACACTTGGCCAGCCATGTAGCCTTTTTGGAACCATACTACAGTAACGAGCTACACTCTATCATCTGGATTTCTTAGACATTTTAAAGCCATGGGTAGTGTGATAGGTTTGATCTATACCCATGCCTTATCTTCTTTTATGCACATAAACACATGCTTTCCTCAGTCACCAGCAGCTCTTGAATGCAATGTTGCATATTTTCTTAACATGTAAGGTCCTTTAGTTACTTTTCACCTTTTCTAAGCACAGAACTTGGCTTGGGCAGGTTGGTTTATTCTGATGCAGCTATTTATCTTGTCTTCTCTGTACTAACCCCCACACCTGTTACCTGCAATACAGTTTTTGTACAGGAATTTTAGCCTAGAACTGCAGGTTGAGCCTTTATAGATGTCTCGGTCACTGTTCATGTCCTTCTTATACAAAATACAGTTTCTGTACATGGAGACCATACAAAAGTTTTCCATCATTTCCATTGTTCCAAGTTTAGAGAAAGTCAAAACCCCCCACATGCCACTGAGTGTACCTGCGGTGAGTAATTGGTAGCTGGGCAGCAGGAGTCCAAGAGTTACAATCTTACCCTCCTTCAGCCCCCTTGGGGAGCCCCTGCAACCTAAATCAGTCTGATTTTCTTCTTCTAACTGTAGGCTTATATCTTTATGTAATCATAAATTGCCTATTAAATCATGCAATAATATAGCTATGTTTATATGTGCATATTTATACATAAATATATACGCTTATTTTTGGTGTTCCCATTGCAGACAGTTGCCTCAAAACTAAAATCATCTTACCACAAAGTTTTCTGCTTAATGCATTTTTACTTGACTTGGATTTACCTTTGGGTAATCCTCATCTGTTCAGCTTTTTAATTCACAGGTTAGAGAACAAGTAGTGTTATTATAAGTTAATAATTAAGGGCCCTTGAATTTTTAGCAAGGTACTGCATAGCTGAGGCCAGTAAGTGTGCATGTGTGTGTCTGAGAGACACTTTCTCTTTTTTTTTCTGTCTACACAAAGGGGAAAAAATAGCATTTACTTTTTTGCTATTTGTGAATTATTTTTCTTATTCTAAATTTTTTTTTTTTTTTTAGACTGAATATGCAAGGTTTGAGAATGGCCGGTTTGTGTACAGAATAAATCGCTCTCCGATGTGTGAATATATGATCAACTTCATACACAAGCTGAAGCATTTACCGGAGAAATACATGATGAACAGCGTGTTGGAAAATTTCACGATTTTATTGGTATGGACTCACTTTTTATTCTTCATTTATAAAATACTCTCAGGCTTCGTATGTCTTGCTTAACTTGTAATATTTAGAACCAGTTTCCAAAACCTTTAGTCATGTTGCTTACTAAACAAATCATCCCATTGACTTCAGAGTAATACTCTTGGAATGGTGCACTGTAGACGCTAAGGATGAAAAGGCTAAGCTTGGCTGAGAACATGAACAAACATCTTTGTTACTTTCCAAAAATTCAGCTTACCTCTCTCTTTTGGTTTTGGGTTTTTTTTTTTTTTTTTTTAAATGCAAGTCTCTATTTGGTGTCTGTAGCAAGCCTGAGGCAGTAACTTTGAATAGTCCCATTCATCTAATGTGTTCTTACTGAGACGTCAGTTACAATACTGCAAATGTCAGTGGTGTTAATTAGTTCTTGGGCCAGGACTGCATGCAGTAATGGGAACACCCAACAGGTGATCTAAAGCGCAAAGAATGGTCCAAATAGTAGCCTTCAAGCCAGTTTCGTCCAGTTTCCCTGCTTGATTTCACTGTGGCTTTGCAGTGGCACCTTGGCAAAGCACTTAGAGCCACGCTTCGCTGCTATTCCCATACGATTTGGGCAGGACCAAGGGCAGGTGACACACAGAAGAGGTAGGGCTGTGAGCACAGAGCAGCATCCACCCCACTCGGTGAACACAAGGCGACAAGCATTCCCTGGTTTCCCTTTGCTGAAGCAGGGCTTAGGCTGAGGAGGGCTGAGCCAAGACCCCATGAAAGATTGTCTTCAATTAAGCCAGTCATTTCTTGTTCTGACCCTGGTGTTTCCAGGTTTGTACTAAACTGTCTACCTCTTCCTTCCCCTCAAACAGGTGGTAACAAACAGGGATACACAAGAAACCCTGCTCTGCATGGCTTGTGTATTTGAAGTGTCGAACAGCGAACACGGAGCACAGCATCATATCTACAGGCTTGTAAAGGACTGAGCAGTTATTTATATATACACTTCATTTCACTTCTTTATCAAAACACAGACTGTAAACCTCAACACTAAGTGGCAGTGCCTCTGGCCCAACTTTCACCTACATTTTTCTAAATCCTGTTTTAGTGAAGTCATTTTTAATGTGTTCATATATAATTGTAGCTGTGAAATTCTGGTACAGTTGTAAAAATTATTTCTAAAACTAAGTGTTCTTCAAATTTGTAAACCACAGTTCTTTGGGAAGACTGTATTTAAGAACCTAACGCCTCTGTCTGTGGAGGCCTATTTTTAATTCTGATAGAAAAAATGTATGACAGAGCATTTGCCATGGGAAAAAACTGACAGCATTTATAAGAATTTATTTTGGGTTTTTTTCCAACATGAAATACTTGTTTTATGATGCAAGTGAAATTGAAATGAACCTTTAGCTATAACTGTAAATGAGTACACAAAGTTAATAATCTTTATAGAATTATCTTTGTAACTAATTAGGGTGGAAGATATGGACGAATGTAATTCACTAAATTATTTTTTAAAATGAAAGCATTTTTCTGTTTGAAACCAAATGAAAAATATCGCCTTAAGAAATGCCTGCTAGAAACAGACAGGTCCTAAAATTAGGCAAATTTTGTATTTTTTTCTCAACGCTAAAACTAATCTTCTAATCCATTAAACCTTCAAACAGGTATTGCAGAGAAAGAAAACATCATCCCTTATCCCTAACATATCTAGTGTATTTTAAAAGAGTATAAAGTTGTATTGTACTAATATGAAAATCTGATTATTTAATGAAAAAGATGGCTCATTTTGCAATAAGTAGGTAAATACTGAAGATTTAGACTTGCATTATATGTAGTCTTGTGTGTGCAGTTATATTTTATATGGACAACTATGTTTTCTAATAAGTTGAGCGAAAAGCTTTCAACTCTGAAATTAACAGATGAACAGAAACAACTGACATTGCAACAGCATTGAGTAAACTGAAAGCAAAACACTAATGTGTTTGAAAGAAGAACACGTACAACTCTGAAAGTATCAACAGCTTTAATATCTATGAAGCTCTAGAAAATCACAACCAAAATCAGGCAAAGAAGACTGGAAAGTGGAGATTCTTTTTTCTCCTTTTCCTCTTGATCATGGTGCTCTTAGATCTCTCCCAGTTGTCTCTCCAGTTCCGACTGGCGAAGATGTTTTTCTGAAACAAACACGTATGTACCACGTGGGGTCTGATGTCCTTTTGCATCCAGATGTGGTAGCATTCATCCTTCTGATATATTCAGGGAAGACTCCAGGAAGTCTACAGCTGGAGATATTTTAATACTGTAAGGATTCAAAACATGGCTGTGGGTGCGAGTGATAGTCTGAGGTACGCACATGTGAGAGAAGTCGTTTCACTACTCCTGGCTGCACCGGAGAGTGTTGCTCAGTTTCTTTTCTTCTGCTGCACACCCAGCACTGCCCCGCAGTTGCTCAAGCAGCAGTTGTTTCAGCAGGTGCTGGGCCAGCAGCACGTTCTCACGCAAAACATTTGTCTGAAAGGCTGAGGGCTGCCCGGCCAAGCACAAGCCATCTTAAACATCAGTCATGAGGTATCAGCAAAGAGGGTTCTTGGGAAAGTCTTTTGCAGTCCTGAATCTGAGAAGTTAACGTTTAGCAGATTCCTCTCCCCTGCCCTTTGCCGATGTGTGCTCATGCATGAGCTAAGTCTAGAATTTACTTCCAGGCACAGTGCTATTGTCTTCAAAAAAGACAGTCTTAATTTTTTGTTTTTTTAATATTTCTGCATAGTACCCTCTGTTAGAATTGCCCATTGATCAATTACCTAGACTAGAGTGCAGCCTAGACGAGTTGGTGGATTGCTTTACGTCTGCATCAGATGAGGTTCATCCTTAACACTGGAGAAGACTCAGTTAGAGGACGATACAAAGACCACCGAGGGGAAGGGAGACTGCCTAAATTCCTTAGCCTGCCTCTGATCTAACTCTAGTAGGAGGATGATTGCTGTGATGTCTAGCTGTTACCTGCTTGTGGATATTAGGGCTGATGATCTTTCAGTTTATATTCCGTGAATGGAACAAAGAAATATGTCCATGGTAAGGTCTCTTTTAACACTCATTTTTAACACTAATAATCACATCAGGAAAAGCACTGCATTGTAACAGCCTAACGGTAGCCCTTTATTCTAAGCACTTGGTGTTACAAGTCAAAAACTACTTGTTTTATTTTGTTCTAAAGTTGTCTTTTATTTAGGGTTTGAATTGTGGTTTTGGTGATTTTATTATTATTTTTTTATTAACAATCAAACTTGTTGAGGCATATAAAGTATGTAAATCAATTTGCAAAACCAGGTACATTTTTTTAAACAGAATCTGGCACATTACATATGCCGTAACTATAGGGTATAAAAAGTCACAATGTTTATTGGTGTTCACATATGTAATATTAGGGAAACTATTTCCATTGTCTTTTCTTTACACTTCTGTAAATGGTCCATTCCCTGTATATGTTAATTCTTAAAAGCCTTAATCCTTCAACTGTTCAGTGTGGGGTGTGTAGTCCAACAGGCTGCCTGTAAACTGTGAGCTCTTTTGTAAGCTGGAAGTACTTATCTTCTTACTGTTACTTTTTTGTAGGAACCTTTTAATTGAGAGCTGCCAAAGCATTACAATATGCAGTGCCTTAGCATTATATTAGAAGTACCTTTAGCCTCTTAACATAAATTTTATATCTTGTTTTATTAATTGGTTCCATTTTTTAAAATATCTGTATTTTTTCCCACAGAAACGTTCTTTGACTGCTTGGTCTAAACCAATCTTCTGTACAAGTCAGTCCCATTACTACGCAGTTAAATGTCTATACCAAAAGAAAAGGTTACAGATTCTTAGTTCTCCGTGAAAAGTGAATTGTATTAATAAATGCTGCCTTTTTAAATTTCATGACCAAATAATTAATTGTGACTCTTCTGCACTCCAGCATGAAAGTGCCTTTGGTTTGAAATTCCAGCTTAGAAAAGTGCTGCCATAATAACGACAATTTGTAGAGAGACCAAAAATATGTAGTTATCACCGTAATGCCTTTGGTTTATTGGAATAAGTTGAATCTACAGGCCTCCATTCACAAAAGAGCACCATTTATAGCAAAGTAATTTTGCTAATGATCAACCTACTGAAGAATAATCTACTGTTTGCCATTTCTGACAGCACTGCAAACCAGCAACTGATTTTTCTGTGATATGAAAATGAAAATGATTCACGATTTTCTTCATCCATAATGAGAGATCCATACACTGCAGAATTTCAGACGGTGGACAAATGTGACTTTATTGTTCTCCTCTAATAATATTTCGGTATCTGTGAAGATTTTTTTGTTTAGACAGAAGATTTTGTTTACAAAGTTGTGCATGCTGAACGTCAGCTGCATAAACCATGATGAAAACAGAGAACAGACAATAGGTAGGGTAAATGCAATTGTGTGGTTTTAAGCATTGAAATATTGAGTGTGCGCATTGTGGATGAAGGTGCTGTTACAGAAACTCTGGCCAGCACGATTCAAAACACAGGGTTGTTTTATTTTGTTTGTCTCCCAGATAACGTCTTGGAAAAAAAATAATTAGCTCCTCTTAATAATGTGTCTGTATTTGATACCTTCTGTGAACGGGGGCCATACTGTACACTACAACTACAATTGATGGGAAGAGGAGCAAGATTTTAAGAAAATGATGTTAGAAAGAACAAATATCAGCAAAACCAAAAGCTGTCAGAGGGATAATATAGGTGTGAATACAATTTTAACTTGATTTTTAAAGTATTTGATGAAAACTTAAGATTAACTTTTTATATATAGAAATATTGTGACACTGTGTGGTAAATATTGTGATAATTCAAGTTCCCTGTCTCTAAAATATTATTTTTGTTATTCCTTCAAGGTCTAAATCTCACTTACCTCTGTAGGACAAGCAATCCTGTTGAACTCAATGAGACAGAGGTAGGGAAAAGACACTTTTGCCCCACAGGTAGAGCATATATTTTCAGTCATTACCAAACGTTTCAGCTGTACTAGTCAATATTTGTGATAGACTACGCTTCTGTCTCATTAAAATAAGCATAATGGTACCATTTGGGGCTGTTAAAAATTACTACTAACAAATGTAGTTTTACTTACTTGAATTCCAAAATCATTTATTTAGGTACTGCACCACTATTTTGAAGGAATTGCAGATATAATGCCTGTTTCTTACTTTCCCTTTCTACCGCAGCTACAGCTCATTAAGTTTGGGAGTAGCTTCTTCCGTTAAAACCTCCACGGTGTAGGCTATTTGGAATAATGAAGGGTGTACATTAATGTCGAATGTTAAGTAACTGGCCAGTTCAAGGCAGATACAACATTTGATGTACTAATCCATATCTATTTATTTTCCCACTGCAAGTCCTAGGGCGTGCTTGCTTTCCGAAAGAGTTCCCCTTATAGTTTTCCCAGATCACTCAATCACTCATACTGAGAAACCTTTTGTCTACCCTTTACTTGACCCGTACTGATAGACGTACCCAGTCACACAACCGATGTGGATAATAGAGTCCAGTTTTGTACTTTTCTCAGGATGATCTCTTTTCCCCCTCTTATTTTTCATAACAAGATGTTTCACCCCCTAAAAAAAGATTGAGGCTGGATAAGTCAAAGTACAAGAAACACTTTGGACATCTTCATCTTTTAACTTTTCAGGTCATTCTTGCTGAGATCATGTAATTAGTTTTAGTGTGTAAATTAAATCTTAAATGCACTCAGTTGACTAAAAGGAGATGGGTCCCTGTTACCTCCTTACAGAATATGTGTTTTTGTTTTTGTTATGTTTTGTTTTATGGGCCTCTGATTCAGGCTCATGACTGCAGACAAAAAATACAATATGTGCCTGAAAAAAAAAAGACAAAAGAATTTTATAACATTGAAAGCCTGAATAGCCTTTAATTCTTCAGTACATTTTATGTAAAACAGGTTGGGGTTTTGTTTTGTTTTGGGTTGTTTTTTTTTTTGTTTTTTTGCCATGTGCATTTGTTCACATTTGTAAATGACTTAATGGAATTCTCACTTTATGTTTATTTGTGTAATGTGTATAAAATGGGTTTGTGACTTAAGCATATTCATATATGGTCAGTGGTTACTTTAATATTGTACTGCTGCTGGTAACTTTTGATGTAGAACTTGCCTTTTGATGATAAAGTACCTCTAGGTTAGACAGGGAGGGAAGGCTCTTTGAAAAAAGTGAATGTTCTCCAATGTTTTCTTAACATATTTGCAGAAGCTTTCAAAAGGAGTTTCAGTCAAACCTCTTGGCAGTACAGTATTCTTGTATTTGTTATTGTCTGTGTGTAGGTACTGGTACCTTTTTTTTGTTTAAAATGTTTTAAGTGTTGGCTTTAAAGTGAATTTATCTTTAGTATGATAGTAATATGAAAATTATAGGTTTTGTGTGCAGAGAATTTTTTTATAAAGTGCTTTGTAAAAAAAAATGTATTCTAGCTTTCGCGGTACATATGTGTGATAACTTTAATATCCATGACAGTTAAGTGCAATTATTTCATCACTCTAAAAATGCTATTTTTGTGTCGGTTACTGCAGGTGTTTTCATGTCTTTGCAAAGTGACACATTTTGATGCCTTCTTGATAAAGTGGTAGAATTTTTGTAGCTTTCTAGAAACTTTGTATTCATACAGTATCGATTGAAAATAAAGAAAATGAAAGTGTTTTGTGCATTTATCTTAATCTCTTACTTCAATCTCCTTTTAATACTGGGTGTGACTTTCAAAAGCAGTTTCCAAAGAAGCACAAGGCCAGACTTGCAGGAGTATCTGTGTGGCTCCCTAAAGGTGCAATGGACATCCAGCAGGATTTACAGAAACCTGTAGGGATGGATGGCACTAAGGGCTGACACCTCTGGAAGTCTTGTTCAACAGTGAGTCCATATGCTTCCTAGCATTTTATCAGCAAGAAAAGTGACTACCTCCAGCTTCTGTGTCTTCCTAAAGGAGGAGCTGTGGTAGATTTTTTGGAAACATTATTTAAACCATACTCTTTTAATGGGAGAAGTTGCCCATCCCACTTTGTTCCAGAAGCAGGAATGACCTATTCAAAATCTTACATCACGAATGCTATCAAATACATCACTGAAGTGAATGAGGAACACTTATAGTAATCTGAGGTAGAGATGTTTTTTTCCAGAAGGAAACTCTGCTCTGTGGAACTGAGGTCCTAAAAATGTGGCATTTTTAAGAGAATGATTTCTAGTTTTTCTTAAACCACTTGCCCTTCAGCTAGCAGCTGTGCTTGATATGATTGAGAGGATGAAACAGGATCAATTCATCTGCTGCACTCACAAAGTGAAACCACCTAGCTAGTCAAAAAAAAGAGAGTAAGAGGGATATCCTGGATGGACTGATATCAATGGGAACATGAACAGGACTTGGCAGAGGAAAACAAAAAGTACATCTGGCTCATCTTCTGCTTCAAAAGGAGAACAGTGGCTTTTGAATAAACCACATGCGCCTCCCACACACCCCAGTTCTCCTTTTGGGTGGCAGATGTTCCACTGCCATTTTTAAAATGCCAGCAGAGCACCCCCCATGCGCAAGATAAATGGGTTGAGAACAACGCACAGGCATCGTCTGTTTTGACCCTGTTTTCTCTTCTTTGTTCCCCATTAAGTAGACGGCTTCGGCCCTTTGAAGTGGGTTAGCTGTTTCAGAAGCAACCTGCTTCTTAATTAAGGTTCTGCTTCTTAATTAATTTAGGTTAAAAAAAAACATAAATGTTCCACCTTTAGGAATAATGTCATGCAGCAATTCAGGTTGGGAGGCCCCATGTAGCGCCTCCCCATTAGTTTTAAGAAGGTGCATTCAGCAGAAGCAGCGGCCTCTCCCGGACTAAGCACAGCCTGGTTTACTTGAACACGGGAGCACAGGCAGGGACCGAAGAAGACAAACCAGTTGTGCTGTGCTATTTTATGAAGAGTAGAATGGTGAGCTCTACATGGTCCATGGACTTCTCTGTGGATTTATTTTTTTTTAAAGATGTGGCCTACTTGACAAGACAAACATGGAACACATTTAATGCCCACAAACCCAAGAGTAAAAGGAGGGTTCAGAGCTAAGCAGTGTGTTAGCAGATGTCTATAGTTCCCCCATACAGCCCGAGCCGTTCATCCCAACCCTAACCTTTCACAGCCTTACTATTGTTGTTTGGGGCCCTTTGAACAGAAACAGCTGCACAATCTGTTACACCAGGCATAGCTTAGCAATGTTCATAAATAATTACCTACGTTGTAGAGAGGTGTGACACTCAATTGCTTAATGTTAGTAAAGTGTTATACGGTTGCCACTGTTTTGTGAGAGTTGTGCTGGTGATGCTAGAAACTTGGTGAAGATGGGAAGGGCAGGAGGGAGTAGGTAGAGAGATTATACTAGGAGCAGAGGGAAAAGGAAAATTGTATAAACCCAGAGTGCAAGGGACTGTGAAAAAAATTACTAGCAAGGCATTGCTTTTCAAAGACAATGAAAAGCTGAGGGCAGGAGAAAATAGGCAGAAAGAAGGAAAAGGATCATTTGAAGACCACCACCACCAAAGTCCATCATAAGAGGAAAGGAGAGCTAAGACTGAAAAAAAAGGCTGCAACAGAACAGACAAACCTCCACCCTATTTACCTTCTAGGTCAGTAAATAGAATTGTTTGTGTTGGTTTTTTTCCTCCTGTGTTGCTTCTTATTAGCCCCTTTCCAGTTTTGGGACATATCTGCTTTAAGTTTAGGGAAAAGGATGGCTGTAGGCCTCCATTCTTGTGTGCCTCACTGTGGAGAATCAATAAAGGCCAAAAAATCTCAGCAGCAAGGCATCCTGGAGCCTCTCTGACAGATGAAGAGCTGTCAGCTTGGTTTTGACTGGAAAACAGAGAGCAAGAGAGAGACACTGAGCATGAGTACTAGCCAAAAGAGTATCTAAAAGAATCAGCTGAGCAAAGACACTTGAGTGCAAATGACTGGTCTCAGTTTATCCAGCACTGGTGATTTCTCAAGCTGTCTTCCATACGTGTGGGTTTGTATGCATGCACAGAGTCCGTTTTAGGTTTAGGTTGACGAATTTCAAAAATGTAGCTTTCCATGCTCCTCATTTTATCCTAGAGGTGAGAATGTAAACATGTAACCTTGGCGTTATTAAATGGGAGCAGAAAGAAAAAGAAAAAAAAAGAAAATATTTTCATTGGTCTGCTTCCAAACATCTTTATCAACTGTAAGATATGTCCACATGCAAGAAGCAGTTTTGGAGACTTTGGCATTATAGCTTTTCCTGAACTCTGGTACAAAGTGAATGTCCCACTAAGGATGGTGGTTGGGGCCATCAGAGCAAGTGGTGCAGGAGCCACCATTAATAGGCAAATGTCCCTTTTCATTCCTCTCATTTATACAGTTCACAGAGGGGATTAGTACACAACTCACACTTACCTTGCAATGTATCTTAATGCTTTGCTTTCTGGACCTCCAGCAGAGACAGCAGCTATCAGACATGCTCGCTGTTTGAACAGAGCACTGAGCTGTATGTGCAGCTGACTTCAGTAGATTAACAAACTACAAACTGATCTTTTTTTCCTGCCTGAAGCATGTAAGTTTATTAGCCATATTTAAAGATCCTTCTCAAATTTTTTTTGGTTGGCAAAGCCTAAAGAATAAGATTTTTTCCAGACGTCTAAAAATTCCTTTCTGCTAAGATCACATGTTCTTTACAGTGTTATCAGGGAATTTATTTTTTTCCAAGATACTTGTCTTTTCTTATCCCTTTGCCTGTGATGTTGAATTTCCTAGCGAGCATTATACTTGGCAAAATGTACAAGAACAGCATTCAGGTAATGACCATTCCCTTCATTACACTATGAGAACACTTCCTTTTTGATGCAGCTCTACATTAAAGGGAAGGGATGAGGGGGGAATACCTGTGACTTCATGATGGTTGGCCTTTCAATTTTAAACTGAACCCACGTATGACAAACTTAGGCAATGATGTACTAGAATCAACCACATTGCGCACATATTACACCATTCCATAGCACAGAGAATTTGATAGCTTCATTGTAAAATATCTGTATTGGTTTTACTGTGAACTACACTGTATTTTTAATGGGTTTAATCTAAGCTTTATCATCAGAACACCATGATGGGTGGAAACTCAACAGTGCAGTTCACCCATAGAGTTTACAGCAATAATGTGGGAGATGGAACACTAGTCTCAGCAAGGCTCGAGCTCCCTTATCTCCTCCAATGATCTTCTGTTTTGAGGGAGGTGGTGGTGAGTAATGTTTGGGAGGTGTCCTGAGAATAGGCTCTGGATAAGCACAACAGAGCAGGTAGATGTGGTACAGTAACAAGCAAACTGTTGCCTTTTGCCTTTCCTGTCCGCTTTCACCTGTCTCCCAGCCAACCAAAGGACACAATGTCATGTGGGGAGTGAACTCTAACACCTGAATGGAGAGTCTCAATATCTGAGACCTGCCATTTTTGCAGAATTTTCTCTCCGACTACTCTCTTCTCTCGAAGACTATTACTTGAGACTAGGCCCACTAGGCTCACAATTCCTCTTCGCAGGGCATGGCAGAGCACTCAGACACAACTATGGCATCACCTTAGCATTTTTTTTCCATGCAAACAAAATGTTTTCCCATTAAGAACATCAGTGCTGGAAGTGCTACAAAGGTAACGGCCGCTCTGAGAGAGCAAGTCTAAGGGCTCAAGAGCCACTGAGAGGAGACAAACAGGGCAGCCAGGTGCTGTCAGGCAGGCTCTCTCCATGTGTCCCGCTTTATGCCAGTGTGTTTTCTCAGCTCAGGAGGAGCTGCAACTACCCCTGCAAACTGTAGCACCAAGGGAATAGGTACAGGCACAGTGGAGAAAGTTCGCTTTAAGACACTTGAATACTAACAGAAAGGAAGCATTAACCATGATCTGAAGATGAAGCTGATGAAGCAGGAGATTGGGTAAAGGCTGAGAGAACTGCTGAGGAGAAGGCTTTCCTACCATCTCTGGTCAGACACGTAAAAGAGCAGAGACAAAAGTCAGTGTTAATCAACTGAAAGCCGATGGAAAAGTATCCAAGAAAAAGAAAAGAACCCAGAGGACTGGACTGAGGAAAGCATACAGTGTGCTCATTAATATGAATTCCTATTAATACGGCAAATAACCTGATGGGGAACCACTGAATGGTGGAAGGAAAGAACATCAGACAATCCATGAAATACTGAAAGACCAGGTGCAGAACTCTATGTTCACATGGCTGGATAGCTACACGTGACCATTGCCAACGTCAGAAGATACTGCACGCATTAGGCTTTCTCGGGTGTGCCTGTGAGACGCATGGGAAAGCTGTAGATGCAGCAATAGACAGATTTACAGATAAGAAAGATCTGGGAGCGGGTAGAGAATTCAAGATCAGGGCTGCAGGTTCCCTGTGAGGGAGGCAGATAGGAGGTCAAGGGGAGCAAGGAGATATGAGCCAGGGAGACAGAGCGTCACAGTATGGACCTGTGAAGTGGTCTGTCATCTCCAGCAACCAGCTTTTCCTTACTAGAAAAGTGTATGGTGGTAGGAGGCAGTGTGGTGTGCTTGTGTTTTCAAAACAGGGTGAACAGGGAAGTGGTGAGACCAACAGCTCTCCAAACACATACTTATGGCTGAAAAAAAAACCCCAACACGTCATCTGGAGCTCGTTTTTGGCTGCCCGATGACAAGGCAGAGAAGTATCTATGCATAAGAAATGCAATTACAAAGGAGATCTATGGACATTGACACCTGCACATTTTAGAAATTTGTGCGGCGTGAATGGTTTGCTACCCTCCTAGTCCCCCCAAAACAGGCATGTAACCATGTAATGAGTCAGTGTCCCATTTCTTTAACAAACAGAAGGAGAGCAATTCTGTATATTATTTAAGCTTTCTCTCCAAAGGTTAAACACAAAGATGCTGTTGAGCCATTAGAATCGTACCCGATGAGAAGCTGGGACACTGGGCTCAGACTACTCACTGCTCAGCTCTGCTGAAAACTAGGAAACAGCTTTGGTACTGAGTGTGCTACATCATAAACGAAGTGCCAGGTACACAGAGAGGCCATGGTAAGAGGCAAAAGAGTAGAAACTTCTCTCCCAGCAAGTGAACAAAAAAACTTGAAAGAATGACCAAGATATAACCCAAACTGTCTTTAAAAGAAACATGCATTCTTACTTCCTTTCACAGAATTTCAGGATTGTATCAATCCCTACAATAACTGGATTTAAGCTCCGTATGACAATGAAGTTTTGTGCTTATACAAAGTATCACTTTATGATCTGAACATCTGACAAAGTCCCTCAGCCAGAAGCCCTGGAGGCTTACCCACATTCCAAATCTTCTCCTCGGACCCCACAATGAAGCGGGGGTGCCCAAGAAAAGGATACGGGCCTAAGACAACAGCTAGATCATGAAGGATTCCTGTGCTTGCTTCTGCAATGCAGTCTAATGTAGAGCATGGGGTGGCAGTGAGTCTCACCGTGCTTTGCTGTAGTCATTTCATGACTGTAGCATGTCTCAATCTGTTTACCTGCAAGTACTAGGTATAATCAGGTTAGATAAGACCATTACCATGGTACGTAACCTTTGGACTTTGGCTTGAGGCTCCTACTTTCCCTTCTGGAGAGAGCACATCATATTTCACTGTCTATTTTATTTCTTTCTCCTTTATTAGAGCTGTGCTTAGTACCTTACACAGATTGATTTTCCTGGAGGCACAAACAAGCAGATAGAATCTAGAGGATGTTTAAATAAAGGGAATCATTGTAAATGGTCTTTGAATTAATAAATATATATAAAGATAAATAAGAAACATAGAGATATATAGGGGACATAGGTAGTACAAACTAATCATGACCCATCTGTCCGGTGTGCTTTGTTTATGTGTGTACTCAATGCTAGGATATCCTGGAAAGCAATAGGCCTCTGTTCTTCATCTTTCTGGATACACTTGTGATTCCAGCTGGGACATAGGAATTTTTCCACAATCTTGGATGAAGGATGGATCCCTAGATAATACCTTGTGCCTAATAGGAAGAGTTTTCCCTAAAAGAATACCTAAAAGGCACAGTCTGCCTTCCAGATTAACTGAATTTAAGGTGACAGAATATGCACTGTGACTGTAGTCTCGCTAATTAACACAAGAGAAAAGAACTACCAATTTAAAAATGCTGGTGACCTGCAGGCAGAGGGGCTCACTGTTGTTTTTTAGCTGACACTTCCACCTTTCCCCCCCACCCCCACCTAATATTCCTGCCAGCCATTGACCTTCCTTTGATCTGCTGTAAATCTTGAAGGTCATCTCCCTTCTACTTTCTGGGTCTGTGTTCAGAAAGAACAGCTGTAGCATTCATTGCGAAGGACTGAACAATAACTCCCGAGTCTCCTTTGGCAATGGGCTGATCCCTTCCTGCCTAATTAACAGAACATTAAGTGGGATCCTCAGCAAAAGGGGAGCAGGATTTGGTAACATATTTGGTTTTCTCAGTCATCTCTAGCATACAGCCTGAATATATAATGTAGAAATGTGTCCATCAACATAAAATAGGCACCCAGGTTGGTAAGATTTGATCCACCTGAAGAACTACTACAAAAACATGCCCGTTTGTCCTCCTGTCTTTTCTCACTATGGTCTGGTTCAGCAACACGGTTTGGTACTTGGGAATAGCTTATATCTACTACCTCAGTCTATATGTATTTTTAAGGAGCTACTAATGTATAAGTAAATGTAATACATTGTCTTTTCTCTTCCAAAGCTTCCCCTGTACCAGTAGCATCCTACCTGTCACTTTCAGTTGCTAAACAATTTAAACATTCAGCTCTGCTGAAAGCAAGGAAACTGTACCAGTTACGGTACCATACTGGCTTCTGCTGACACAACAAAGTTAATGTTAAAAAACCCCAACCCTAACTTTTAGTTCTGTTTCAGCTCGATTGCTTATTTCTCTGTAATTCTCTGTATCACTGCCAATACAGTTAGCCATGTATTCTCTTGGCTTGGATCCGAATTCTCTACCACCTGGCCTGCGTGATACCCGGTTGTCACATGGCACAGAAAATAACAGAGGCCCTGTCTCTCCTGGAGATCTCTGTGTAATGCTGCAGTAGTACAAACAGAAATTTAAAGCACCAATTTACTTCCAGCCTTGCTTCCAACTACCGTTGCGGGTAAATCACTGTAGGAGACAGACTTGGATTTTAGTCACTCAGACTATCCTTATATTCCTCCCAAGAAGATCAAGGCTAAACACTGCAGATACTGGCCTTGCAGGAGCTGCTCAGTGGCTTTGCCAGTCTGGGAATAGAGCTACACTGCAATACATTGGCATGAGATGTTTTCAAAGCTGAGTGAGGCACCTCGATTGAATTACACAGTTCAAGGGAAACTAAGCATATAGAAACCATCTGACTGTCCACTGAGAAGTTATTACTCAAAAGGTTTTTGTGCTTACCAAATAATCTGATCTCCGTTTACTGCTAAGTGCTGTTCCTTCTTTGAACTGAATTTCAGTGTGTCCTTACATGAAGAACATCATGACGTAGATGCCTACAGCAAGTGCTGTTTAAAGCACTGTCCTTTATTCCTAGAGACACTTCCAGGAAATGTGAAGCTGCAGTATAAAGCACCTCTAGCTTTATCACAGAGTCCCTCTTCTTTTTGCTCAGGGGATGACACTTGGCTAGAGAGGACTTAGCCTGAACACAACCCAGCAGATCTCTCCCTCTCAGCCAGGCAGGTGAGAGTCGTTCCTCACTGGAAAGCAGACATGACAGGGCCTGTAACCTTAAGGCAGAGCACAGCATTTTAGGAGAATTGTGAGGCACAAATCCAAAGACTAACTCCTTCACCTCCTAGAGGTGTGCCTTTGAACTGGCATAGATAAACACCAAAGAGGCAGATCCCCCTGTTGGTGTCAACACTCTAGAAATACCTCTGTCCAAGTTACACCCTAAAAGCTGGTGGGGATTTGTCCTTCTGTTAAAAAATCTCACCCTCAGGGAAGTGGAACATTTATTCAGGCATATAGTTCATTCTCAAGGTGGCTGGTGAGTTGCCCTGGGCACTTTTTGTGCACCCTGAACATAGTCTTACAAAGTGACAAAGTGAAACATAAAATGGCATTTTTCTATTTCTGAAGCACTGTCTAGGAATGGCCCCTCGTGTTACTTTCCAAATTGGTGAGAGGTTATATATGGAAAGCTTTCCAGGCCCAGTGGTACCAGAACACTCAAGATAGGGTGGCAGCAGCGTGGGGCAGCTTGCGTAAGGGGCCAGAATCTCACTAGCATCTCTTAGTCAAGCATGTGAGATCTCTCAGCCGCTCCGCCCTGAGGCCCAGGGAGGCATCACTAGTTTTCCAGCTCTGCCTTTACTGAATAACTCAGCTAATAGCATCAGATGAAGTAGTGATTTTCTGATGTTTGGCCAAGCTGCTAACTTTGTCATTCTAGCACATTTTAACAAGTACAGACAGGTCTGGGCATTAGTCATATTTCTACAAGGAGAGTTTTTTATCTTTGCCTCTTTTCTATCATCCATTTTACTGGGCTTCAAAGCCCTCAGTGGAAACAGATGTGCGAATGTTATAAAATTACATTGCTAAATCAGGGCTTTTTTCTGACCTTATGCAAGTTGTATGTCAAAAGACACTACAGGCAGGAGGGCCAACTGTTCTGCAGTGAGCAAAGCTGCAGTAAGGAATTACAGTCTGGAAACCAAGCACCTAGTCTTAGGGCATGCCTAAATTAAAACTGTCCTCCCAGCCCTAATTAAGATTCCATGTATATACACATTATTCTACAGAGTACACTCTCCAAATGGATGCTAGTGGGTTTTGTGGTACATCTGAAAGTACATGCTTTTCAATACTTTATCACATCTTCACTGGTCAACATATTTAACTGTATCATGGAGAAGGCCTTTATGGTATGTACATACTTCAGAAGCATATATTTATTTTCCAGGGCTCCACTGAGCTGAAGTTCTGCCTGCAATCCTCAGCAAGGCTGCACCACTCAGAAGTTTGTTTCAGTGAAGTTCACAGCATGAAAGTCTTATATGTCTCCTAGGCTTGAATTAAAGGGTGGTGCACAAAATGTTTCTGAAGAAACTCTTGCAGCAAGCTCTGTTTCTTAGTAAAGTATTGGGCCACTACTTGAGCTTGCCTATATCAGCTGATGTGTAAGAAGTGCTCCAAGCCTACCAAAGTATTCCATTTTTTCCCTTTGTGAAAGTTACACTGACTCTTAGTCCAGGATGTGTTTGTTATGCATTAAGCAAATACAAATGAAATATCATTAAGGAACGGGAATGATCAGTTACGGACAATAGAGCTGTGAAGCTTGTTACTAGCACCCGTCACTCCTGCGATGTGAGTGATTCCTGCCAAGCAGCCCAGGCATGGTACAGGGGGAGCAGGACTCCGAGGTGGCTTCTGAGCAGAGCACATCCCTGCCCACAGCCTGCTTGCTCCTTTGTGGCCAAACAGGCTGCAGCAAATGTGACAGCAGGGCTTGTGCTCGGCAGAGCAACAGATTGCAAAGCATCCGGTGATTCTGGGGCCACGCTTATGTGGCAAAATGTGCTACGATATGAAGAGGCGAGCTGCCTGCTGCACTACAGCAAAGCAGATTGCATAGCATTAGCACTGGTGACAACAGGGCACTCATTGTGTGGGACAACAAGTCACACAGGGAATGTGCAAATGCGATTGGTTGGGCTCACTTAACATATGCACAGCAGAGTGACATATGGCAATTGGTGACTTTCCTGCCACAGATGCTGAAAGGCTTTGTTTCGGTACAGTGTGTGGTGCAGATCCAATACAGCGTTCCCCCTTTGGTGGGGAGCAGCCTGAGTGCCAGCAGCACTCTCCCCCACCTCCAGGCAACACAGACTCCTGGTGCCGTGAGTGCTTCTAGCTGTGCCAACCAGACTTTCTGTTACTGAAATCCTACCCATCAGCCAAAGCCTGGGGCACGCTGAGAAATATGTTTAAAGTAAAAACGTGATGGGGATGGATTCCCATTTCAACTCCTTGTGCCCTATGCATTTGCATTTCTATTCACATTATATAATAACAGAGCCTGAAACAAACTATTTCTAAAAGTGTTTACTTTTTCATTAGAACCTTTGTTTTCAATAGTTTCTTTCTATTAATGATATAAACAGTAACTAGGATTATGATAAATATTATTTTTTTCAATTGTTAACCAAAAGTTTAAAATGAGGTTAAAAAGGACAAAGCAAAATTATGGCCATGGGACTGAGACAAAATGGAAAAGAGGTTCTATCAGCTTGCTCACGCAGGAAAAATAAGGAAGAAGATTTTGAAATCCTGGCACAGGCTGTAGCTGTGCTCATCTGTGCAGAGCCATGAGAAGAACACAATCTGGTAACTACAGCACCAGACTAGGGCTAAGATACAGAGATCCACTCTCATCTCATCTCTGCCACTGACAGCCTGCGCGACCACAGGCAAATCACTCAGAAATAAAGACACGATTCTCACCCCAGTGCACTGCTTTGCAATTCCCTGCTGCCTGCAAGGTAGGAGCTGACCTTGCAACGCTGCATCATTTCACATGGCCCACAGAAAACTCATCACACATTAACATCATCCACTAAACTGAGGACACGGGCATCAAAATCTTTGCACCTCTTTTCCTCCTGCTGGCATGATCAGTCTTTGCTCACACCCTTGTCATTTTGTGTGTTTCTACGCTGAAGAGGAATCCAAATCTACATAGATTTAAAACACGCAGTCAGGGGCCGCCAGCAACCAGAGCCAATTGATAACTAAGTGCCACCTCTTGCAATGGGATAGGCCTTCATACAAACTCTGTCCTTCCCAGAATTCTGCTTGACCAGACCATGGGATGTAGAGCCAGACTAGGACATGGAGTTGGCAGCCGCTGCCACCTTCCATACGAGAGAAGCTTCAGAGCTACCCAGCTCAGAGCAGCTTTCTTCACTTTATGCTTCTTCTGGTTTTTAAGAGCCTGTGAAGCAAACATGTTGCTTCAAACTGTGTGTGTGGAATAGCCATATTCTAAGTCAAGGGACATAATATGAGTTGCTACTCCTCTGTTGCAGGAGCAAGAGGCAAAGCAACACCCATGAGTGCTGAGAACACTAGCTCTATAACTGCAAATCTCCAATCTACTCAAGTGGCCCAGAGCTCACCAGAGGGCTGAGCTATGCTGGCTCTATGATCCTCAAATTAATCTGTCACTGTGGTCCTTATTGGATCCCTGAGCTGCCATATTTCCATGCAGAAATACAAGCACATGCAGTAGCTCTGACTAGTTCTGACTGCACCATATTTATACTTATTCTGCAAGCACGAACCATCTGTGCAGCAACTGTCCAATATATCCAAGGCTGCATCAGACCCTCTGGACCTGTGCTGTGATGTTGGTGCACATATTTGCAGGGCTCAGCCAATACCTCTGTCGGACTGGCCCATCGCTCAAAACCACTGTTTTAGCCACTCTGTTGTAACAAAATCCCAGTCAAACAACCTCAGTCCTCAAACTCAGCCTAGAAAACGGTCGTGTTGGGTAACGGCACAAGATATACTCAGGGAAAAATTGATTTTCAATACTCCTATCTCCGTGGCATTGAGAACAACCTGAAGGGATCGTATCAATTGACATGGAAAGGGAATACCGAAGAAGAATTTTACCTTGAGACTAGCTCCCTCTGCAGCCTGATTTTCAGCACCCAGAACATGGCACGTCTTTTTAGACAAACATTTGCTTAACTGCTACTCACAGCCGGAAAAACCTTCTGGGAATGAATGGAGTCAGCCTGGGAAATCCGTGCTCCCTACCCTCATCAGGTTATAAGCCTGTTTCATGCTTTCCAATATCATAGGGATGGTGGATAAATACACCAGTGATCCAGACCGAAAAGCAGTTGGGCTTTCAATTTAAAATTATGTCACTGGAAGAAACGTCACATCAAAAGCTTCTGTTAAGGTGGCAAGCAAAGAGGTAATTTCTCAATTTCCTGGAATAACGGAGAGCAGAATCTGTCCCCAGCAAACGGACCGTGCAAACTGCCTGCAGCGCTTCACTTTTCTTCCCTCTAGCGGGTAAACCCCCTTTCGGCAGGCACTTCTCCAGGGCAGTGAGAAGGGAGTTCAGCGCGGCGGCCCCGCCGCAGCGCGGGAGGGGAGCGATGGCAGCCGCGCAGCCCCCGCGGCCCCGCAGCGACACCCAGCGGTCCCGCGCCGGATGCGGCCGCCGGGGG
The DNA here is from genome assembly GCA_013400055.1 of Nycticryphes semicollaris. Classification (NCBI taxonomy): domain Eukaryota; kingdom Metazoa; phylum Chordata; class Aves; order Charadriiformes; family Rostratulidae; genus Nycticryphes; species Nycticryphes semicollaris. Next base: position 341,984 of record VXBJ01006118.1, read on the forward strand.
CTCCAGGGCGGCTCCCCGCACTGCTTCAGGTGCGGGCGGACACCAAACCCGGCAAAGAGCGCGGGGATGTTGCGGTGGGACTGCTGAAGGAAGAAGTCGGTCATCCCCACCCAGCTCCTTCCTACGGCGTGCTGCTCTGCCTCCCCGCGCCTGCTCACCCTACAAACGTGTGTCAAGGCCTACAAGAGAGCTGCCATCACTGGAAATGTTTAAATTGCCATCAGACACGTCTCTAATAAACATGTTCTCATTGACGTACAGGGAGAGCACAAAGCAGGAATTAAGCCAGGGAAATTCCATAATTTATATTATACAGGAAATCAGATTAGATTATCACTGTGGATCCTTCAGGGCTTAAATCTGTGAATCTGCTGGCAGGTTAATAGCTTCTCTATCTCCCCTCATGAGAGTAAAAACCTCTCTGCGTGGCTGAAAGACCTGTTTTTAAGTGCTCACTATCTTTATTACACAAGACACCATACCCGCTGGCCACCTTCCCCAGTTCTCATCTGCCTGGCACCTGGTACAAATTACACTGCTCCGAGAGGCGGTTAACAAACTCCCTAGAAGTGTGGTTGTGCTTCATCAGCCAGGTCAACAGGCAGGAGGCCTCGCCCTGTATTAGAGCTTTTCTGCCCTAAAAGCCACTGCATCCAGTAGCATCACTTGTGCTTAGCGTAAGTTGCACGCTGATGTGGGATCGGGTTAGAGCGAGCCATTTGCCGAGCCAGCGAGCAGAAAGCACAGTGAAGTAACACTGTGCTGCTAAATCTGTGATGCATCAGCGCCTAATGGAGCTCAGAGCTGTGGGTGCTGCCAAGGCAGACGCTGACTTTGCCACGGTTTCACTGGAAACAGATGAATGCAGTATTTAGCCTTAGGGCTAACTTTAGCCAGCCAGAAACCATGTCAGGCACCCAAAAAATCATATGATAGAATCTTTTAAAAAAGCAGTTTCAAGGAATTTTGCTTTTACCTTTTAGTGTTTCTAATCTGCTGCACTCAAGAGAATGGAAAACATCCCTTTTTAAATTTATAATCATAAGACCTCTACATATCTCATACAATGCTCCTTGTCTCACTCTTAGGCCAGCACTAAATATTGAGCCATATCATAAAACCGTGGGAAATGTCAGCATTAAATAGAGCACACATTTACAGAGACAAATAACCCCACACAAGCAGACACAAATAACCCCCTTTCTTGGCTGGATAGCAGCCAGCTTATTCGTGAGTGCCTCTTCCAAGCTCTAGACTCAATGCTGAGAGCCAAAGCAAGCACCAGCCCAGAGCAGCAATCAAAGTATAGTACATGAATGCAATGAATACAGGTAGAGTATTTAAAAGAAGATAACACATCTACTGAACTACGTGAAGAAGGCACAACACTTGCAGAGTTTGGGGCTCATATATGCATATGATATAGGGGGCTTATTTTTCTTTGTTTACTCTCTTCAGGATTTGTGCCTGACTATTTCAACAGCCAGTCCTGGAGGGTGGAGGGATAGATTGTTATTGTTTATAGGAACCTTTAGGTCGCTAATAAAAGTCAGAAAAAAAAATGAGAAATTGTTCTGATTGTTCAAAACACAGTTCACCTAGTGAAAAGGCTGCATCATGTCTCCCTCACAAGGAACAACTACCTGGTAGCAGAAATTGCTTGTATGCTTTGGAAAAATAAGATCCAAACTGGTATAATACAAAGACTAGTCCTGCACACACCACATCTTTATCTGCTGCCACCTATCATTATTGTAAATTGGCTTAAGCAACCATACCTTACAGATCTTCTCTCATCTGTTTTTCACTTGTAGACACATATATCAAAGCTAGGTGACAACACACCTTTTCAGTGCTTTGCACTAAAGTAAAAGCTCATTAACAACATTGTGACAATAGCAGTTTACATAGATTACCTTTTCTGGGCACAGAGGAAGGCTGCCAAAAGGGTAAGACAAACAGCTATCCTAGGATAACCACTGGCTAAAGACCAAGCTGAACTTGACCACCAAGCTACAAATTGGAATGAGCAAATTCAAAAGTAGTTTGTCCAAGACTGGCAGTTAAAAACTGCAAATGGACTGCTAGGAGATTCCAGTATAGGCTTCCCATGCTGCTACCACTTGCCAGAAGATCCTATTCTCCTATAGTCCACTCTCAAAGGACAGCTGGAAGGAGGCCTAACCACCTGGAGAAATTGTTCCTGATGTTATGTGACATCAAAAAACAAATCCAACAGCCTGGCAAAATATTAGCTTGCTATCATGTGAATTCCCATTTGTTTTCCCTTTTGTCTCCCATGGAGCTACATATGAGCCTTCAAAAACTTAGGGATAAAGCTTCAAGTTTGGCTCCTCCAAGCAGGATATGCCTAGCTGCAAGTGGCCAGCTGGGGGTTCTCAGCCACCTGGCATCATTGCTTGATTTGCTCCAAGGACAAGCCCATCTGCTGGCTTTGGTGGCCAGCCTTCTTCTGCCACAACTGCCTCATCTCTAGCATATAGAAAACACGCACCTGGGCTGGCAACACATTTGTAAATCTTCAGTGTGCTACCATGCAGCCCTGCCATATGGCATGAGGCATGGAACTGACATCTGTGGATATGGTGCAAAGCAGCAATTAAACTTCTTGGACCTCCAAATCCTGTGTATATATGGGGCCAAGATGCTGGGCACTCCAAGCAGCTTAATTGCATATCGTTGACAATAATAACTATCCACAGCCATTATTAACATCCTTGGCCTCTCCTGCAGACTGATAAACTCCACATGGGAAAACACCTGCAATACTCTTAGCACTCACATCCAACTTCCCATTCCTATTTCTGCTATCATTTTTCTTTCCTCCCAACTATCATCATTCTATGCCACAAAGAACAAGAGACTAATACATCACAAGCCTAAGTGCATTGTGGTCCAGGCTGAAAGGTATTGCTAAAAGCTTAAACAACATGTTTGCAAACAATTTAAATATGGAAAGGTATAATCTAACATTATGAAAAAGTAATCAACCACTTTAATGCTTTTGTGAGATTTCCATGGAATTACGGTGACTTCTTTATCATCCCAGCCTCATTCTTTGAAGTTTATGTATCCTCTATTGCTTGTGAACCTTTTGAAGGGATCCTTCTGTTTATCTTCATGGAGACAAACCACCGTAAACAAGTTATGTGTGCTTATTTTTCTAAATGTATCAGTAATTATGTTGCTATTTTAATACAGAGGTAGATTCAAATAAAATAATCAGGCTTGGACTTTGAATCTGCACCACAGATCCACTGATCTCAAGAATGGGATAAATCCAGACATGGATCTAAACACCCAAATAATCCTACATTTGGGTCTGAAGTTTGCTATTTCAGTTTCAGGTGTGTTTTGATTTGGAGCTTTGATGTGCTTCAGAATAAAACTGAACTGCCAGCTGAAAAACACCCTAAATCAAAACAGAAGGCCAAATAATCCACTGAATAAACTTCATGTGTGAATCTTAAGTGTATTTTTAGGAACTGCCCCCTGCTTGCAGCCATGCCTTATAGTGTACTACAACCAAGTATGCTCACAAGGATTTCCCCCCCCATAATCTGACATAAGAATGTGCTACAAAACAGGCAAAAGATTCAGCAAGTATGACTTCAGACTGCTACCAGAGACACAAATGTATTATGTTTCAAATCAGTTATGTTTCCTGCCAGGTCCTACCAAATCAAAATAGAACTGACAGAGTAGAGCAGTGGTAAACAGAAAAGACACTCACCACTTGAATGAAAAATGCAAAAGACCTCCAAAAGAAAAAAGGAAGGAACAGTAGGGCATCAATCTCTTGTCTTTCCCTAGGGCTTCTTTGCATCTCCTTATTTTATTGACTCTATCATCTCTTTCTGTATTCTTAAAGCTTAGCTGTGGTGTGAGGCAGGTTCAGCAGTAATGTCAATTCAGTGAACTAAACCAAGCAGTTCTAGCAGGATTGGCCTGGGGCCACTGATTTCAATAGGAGCTGCAGGATGCTCAGCATGACTGACAGTCAGGCTCTTTGTGGATCAAAAATCAGAATAATTTTGTTCCATCTGGCATTTTTCATAACCCCCACTGTGCCCAATATTGCAGTCACAACACCTCGCTTTTTAAAAATCATCTCTCAGCTAAAGGCATAAAAATTTAAACAAGCACTTGAACAAGTAAAGTAGTAGTGACAACAAAACTCTTGCATATTACAATTCTTTGGTAATTGCTGATAGAGACTCCTTAAACAAATCTACTTTTTCAGGGAGTGAGTACTCCAACTGCTTTTTAAGGTACTTCATTCTTAGAGCCCAAATCACTGCTAACTAGAAAATGTAGCTGGGTGTCAAGATGCTAATCTATTTTCTAAGTCTTTTCTAGGTCTCAAAGCAAATGATCTGCAGGAAGTTAAACAAGTTAATCTCGGAAGATGACCTAAAGAAAGTATGACTCTAGTCTGAACCCAGGTAAATTTCTGCCACCAACACCACCTTCTGGAAGTAAGGCTCACTGTATGTACATTGTGTTTGATGAAGTATTTCTTAACTACTTTCAGATTTGTCACCTATTTCTTAAACTGCGACAAATGGTCAATGATGCTTTTCTAGTCACGTTCTCCACTCCATGCATGATTCTTACACTTTTCTATCTCATGCCCATTCAGTTTTCTAACCTAAAAACCTCATGTAAAACTCAACAAAACTTCACGCTCAACACAGAAGGTGGCCCATATCTTTTACTACCCTATCAGCCTTTCTCTTTCCCTTTTCTAGTTCTACTATTTTTCTTTGGAGCTCTAATCATATCAATGACATAGTGGCAGAAGCAAAGGAACCTGGATTTATTTCTCATAATCCGTTTGAATTTGCTTCTGAAAGCAAATGGTAAAAGACTTAGCAAATCTCTGTGCCTTTATGTTTCTAGAAGTGTTTTCAGAAGCATGATGACCTCCTCTCCATACCACATACAAACTGAGAGTAGTATAAGCATCAAGTCCCAAGAATGTCTAAACAACAGCATGGATGTTAACACAGAAATGATCTTATCGTGGGCTTTGTGTCTTACTGCATATGAGTATTGTACATTACAGTGTGCACCGTGGTGCTCATTGCACAAACACTGTACTGTCATATGTGTGAAGTTAGCCTTTTTATTAGCTCTGATTAATTTGGGGCAAGCAAGAAGCCCTGTCAAGGTAAGCATGTGGTTAAAAAACCAAAGTCCAAATTGAAGATATTTCCAAGTTACAAGGAAAATGCTAAAAATTCAGAAACAGACAAAAATGGGAAGAGTCTGGAAAAAGAAAATTATCTCCAGATGGATGACAGGGGAATGCCAAAATCTTGAAGATGTTGTATTTTAATCCCAATTCCCTAAACATTGGATTTTGTTTATAACACAAAATTGCTTGTATTGTTTGTAGGTTACTGCTTGATTTCTAAAGCGATGAAACAAGCTGTGGAAGTCACAGCAGGGTTCCCTTTTAAACATTAAATCAATGCACTACATCTGTTGAAATCCTGGAGAGCCCAAGGCAGCAATGCCAAATTCCAGAGTCTGTACTCAGCAGGAGCCGTGTGGTAAATGTCTGCATTTAGGTTCAAAGTTTGGCTTATTAGCTGTCATCCTCTGAAAACTCTTTGGAGGCTCTTCAGTCGAAGTGCTGGAACTGAGAGTTCTCCCCTCCCACCTCCAGCAACATTTCTGATACAGTAGAGTTTGTGAAAAGCCTTGAACCATGCAGGGGAGGACAGTGATGGGAACTTAACTGATCCCCATCGTTACTTCAGGACTTGATGAGGGCACTGTCCCAAAATTGTGCTTTAATGTTTTTTTTCAGATAAAAGTTTCCCACCTTTTTCTCTGTGCTGAAAGAGGGGAAGTTCTCTGAGCTGACCAATATTTATTGACATAAAACTTCAGAGGAGTTAAGAAGACATGAAGAGTTCACATCACCCACATACAGATACACCTAATGTTCAAAACAAAGTTATTAATTTCTTTTACTAAACTCTTCAAATGTCTGAGGTCTGTCTGTCTGTCCTCCCACTATTTATGCACACAGGAATCAATCAAGTTGGGAACAGAAAGTCTACCAAAATACCATCAAAGGTCTGTGCAGTATTACATTCAGTCTGATGTGACTCTGTAGCTGCTCTTGCTACTGTCCACTCAGACCTCTCCAGCAACACTTGAGCATATACATTTCATATGTCTGTTTAGGTGTGACTAAGACCTCCCAGGAGCACGTAAAGAGAAGAAGGGTGAAAGGGACATTTCTGTTTTCTAAACCTGAGATAGTGCAGGTTTTTGGTGGGTTACATCTTTTGACACGCTGCAGCCTGCCTATCTACCTCAGTGTCTGTTTCTATAATGGAAATGACTCCTGCTTGTTAAGTAGGGGCGTTGAAAGAATGTATTAGCTAGTCATTCCTCTCTTCCTGGAACTAATAGTAAAAAAACATGTCAGAAGGAGTTCTTGCTTAATGACTATAATGCAGTGCTATTTTTTTCTGAGGTATTGATGACAAGTGTCCATGGCACAAAGCAGTGAGCACAACATCCATACTTCTACATGATGGACCCTCAGTTTAAAATGACTATATGGTTCACTGTATGGTTTGCTAGACATCTCATATGGTATTGCATTTCCTTACGCTAATGTGAAATCCTAAATCTGACCTGAAATGTCAAACAGGACACATTCTTCTCTTGTTTTCATAGTAACCCTCTGCTTTTCTGGACACTCAGTTTCCTGGCTTGCCAGGCATCTGGCAAAGTGGCCATTGCAAACAGATATATGCAAGGATAAAGTACAGAGACAGGTCGGTCAGATGATGTCTGTCTTGGGCTTTTGGCTCGTCTGAACAGTTCTGCACAGGTGACCCATTCATGAGCGATTTGCCTGTCTGGGACTGTAAAGGCACTGCACCCAGAGCTTTCAAAAGCTTTACAGTCAGTATGCCTAGGATATTACAGAGAAAAATTTGGCTCAGGGTTAAATGTAACAATATTAGCTGTTGGAACATGGTTGTACCACCCAAGACTCTTACTGGTTAAGTCCAAGAGTTACAGACAGAAGATTTAATTTTAAGAAGCAGTGAAATTGAAAATGACTTGGTGTCTGATGGGCAATTAGTCAAATACAAGCTGCTAGAGTGGGGCAGAAGAGTGAATTCAATGCCTGGATGTTGAAATGGAGGAACCTTGCCTAGAAGTACACTACCACATTTGGCATTACTACAGCAACTGTATGGTACCTAGTTCCAGTGCAAAAGTGAAGATCAGCTGATATACTGAAAAAAAGTCAGTGGAGAGTTATGAGAATGACTAAAAGGGCTGAGAATAAATGCTTTAGCTTCTCACATAAGAAATATCACTACAATATTCACACTAGAAACATTAAATTTTTTTCAAAACCAAGCACGAACATTGGAAAAGCGTACCAAGATTTATGATGGGTTTTACCTCATTACAAATTTTAAATTCAAAATTGGTTGCATTTTCTAATATAGATGCTACTGGTCAAATAAATTAAGATATTGAAGTCTAATGATCTGCTTAAATGGGAAGCTGAAATCTATGGTTTTCTTCTTTCTTCTATGTCTCTTCTGGTCTGATCTACGAACACAGACTTTTTTGAAATTTGGGGTGGTTTTGAACCACCACATTCCTAATACTGCTATATTTTTCAGATGCAAACGAGGTGAGTCTCCAAATTTGCAGCTGAAATAATTGAGATTTTGCTTAATACACCCTCCACCACAATACGGCAGCCAGCTGCCCACATTTTAGTTATCTAAACGCTTCTTTGCATACAGAAAGTGTCATGCAAAAAAAAAGCATTCCTAGGCTTGAATGTGGGATTTTCAAAAGGTTTTCAGAAAGATCCATTAAGAATGTTTTATTTTAAGGCAAAAGTTGGCACAGTGAAGAAGTTAGCTTGTTTGACACTGGTGGGGAAAAAAAAGGATTCTGAAATATTCCAGGAAACATTTTCACTGCAGCTCATAGCAATGGTGCTCCCACTGTCTTCCTTGACCTGCACTGTCCAGGAGACTCCTCACAGTGCACAAAAGCAGTTGCATCACAGGCATCCCTAGCTATGACATAATGCTGATGTCATCTTACATCTTACAGAGAGAGCAGAAAACAGGCAACCCCAACTCCATCTCTGATAAGATATAATGTCAGAACAAACCCATAGAAAATATTTTTCTTCTAGGATAGTTAGCTCTTTTATGACCAAATTGACTTTTTTTTTGAAGAAGAAGAAGTTTTCACTATGCAAATTTCATTTGGCAATGCCAATTTGTACTTAAAAAAGCAAAACAAAACCAAAACAGAAAAGGGAATTCTACATTCATGTGCAGTGTGAAACTGCATCTGCCTTAAGACACAACTCAAACCATTCATTTTCATGGAATTAGGATTGCTTGCATGAAGGCAGAATTTGGTTCTCAAGTTAACATTTCATGCATTAAGATTTTTTTTAAGTAAAATAAAACTTCATCTAATTCTGCTTTCTATAGTATAGTTTACTCAGAGTGGTCAAATAAATGTTGCACAACAGAAGTACACACACACACGCTGTGTAGCATTGTTCAGTGCTTTGTATCCTGCTATGTTGTATATGCTGGTATTCTTACCTAGTCTGATGTCTAATCTCATGGGAACCCATCAACAAGCGCTGCACTGAAACCAAAGATGCCCAGCTGGTACCTGGAGGCAGCACCCTCAGTCAGTTATCCTCCCCCTGCTGGTCATTATGCCAGTCACTATTATATGAATTGAAGACAAAGATGTGACTGCATTGAATGGGGAAGCTCTATTTTTGTACTTACCTAACATAGGGAACTGAAGAGATGATGCATGTGTATATTTCATACAGGTGTATCTGCTGTGGGGACAGAATATATTCCACATATCAAAGTCTTCCCAAAACAAACATAGCCAGCCAAATGACTCAATCTAACAGAAGATGATCAGACTTTTACAAGATGTCTCTGGGTACATTCTTGACTGATACATTTTTCAATATTTTAAAATACGCACATTCTTAATGGCAGCTGTGACTTCTAAAACTGATGCTGGAACCTCTGCTGCTTTGTCATTAAAGAGACAGATTTTCCTCTAGTGGCACCAGTCAATGTAACTTATATTCAGCCTTGTAACCTTTGTGCCTTGAATACCAAGAAAAGAATGGGTGGCTATTTGCAGATTGGTAAACCTCTGATGCAAATATTTTGACTGTTAAGTCACTCCAGCTCCAGTTCTGGTGAAGGGTCTAGAGACTGATCTGTGATTCTTGGCAGGTGGAGAGAAGAAAGGGTTGGGAATAGCAAAAAAACATAGATTGCTTACCAGTAATAGGAATTAGTTAATGTCTATAAAGCACTTTGAGATGAAAAGCAGCACATGAGCCTAAATACTATTAAATAACTGAAGTTCTCCAAGTGGGGGGTTCAGAGAATAACAGCAGGGATTTTTGTCGTCTGTGTGTCTGACTATTAAGCTTGTTTTGCTTATATCTGACCATTTGTGAAACAGTAATGAAAAAATACACAACAAAACCAGTGAATAAGAACTGCTGAGAGGACTGTAGGCACAACAGTGTGGGAGTTTTGCCTCTGATACAAAGCTCTTTCAGGTCATATATACTGTAAAATACCCAGGAAATAAATACTCATGCACCAGGCATTGAAATTCTGACCTGACATGAATGTCAGTTCCTAAAAATGCCACCAGCCCTGAAATACATCACTGTGAATCTCATTGAAACATTCACTAAAGAAATTACCAGCATTGCAGTACATGCCACAGAAGAACAAAGCAACTACAGCACCCGTAGTCCTTGCAGTCACTTCAGACACCTGTAAAATATCAACAATACCTAGAGCCAAAATTTACAAATCATCTAGCAAAGACTGCAGCTCTGAGCAATAAACAATGTGTGCTTACAAAGAAGACTTGTTGCACAAACTTCACTTCCACTGGATTGCAAAATTAGTGGATGCAGTGAGTATAACAGGCATTTGCTTTGGGGTTTTCATTAAGGCATTTGCTACAGCAGCTCCCTGTCACACACCGTTCAAACTGCCTCAGACATAAGCAGTCACAGGATGGAAAATTGGCAGAAGCTCTATAAACAAAAAAATAATGATCAGCAGAAAAGTCTTAAAAGAGGTGAGAGAGTCTAGTGGAACACTACAGGAATGATTAGCTCCTGTCTTGTTTAGAAAAACTAAATAAAATTAAGTATCAAGCAGTAAAAAGGCCGGTTAAAAGAAGGGGCACTCCATTACCATATTACCATGTGGATTACTAGACCTAAGTAGTTACCACAACATTTGCTGAGTTTTGTATTTCTCCACAACATATGAAATATAAGAACTGAATTTTATTTTTCAGTAAGTCCATCAGCAAGTGTTATACATATATATATNAACTAAGTTTGAATGGGGAAGGGGGGGAATCCGTCAGCAGAGATACAAGGATCATTGATGAATCAAAACTACAGTTGAGCCTAGGAATGGTCAGGTAGAAGTTAGGCTTTCCTACACCAAAAGGGCGNCCATGCTAGTGCTTGTGGGCAAAAGTACTAGCAAGGTCTTGCAGTCCATTGTCGCAATGGAGGCAGAGAATGGTAGCAAAGACAGGAGGGGTACTAATAGGTTGGCAGCTACAGTAGGGTCTGAGCAATGGTCAGGTGAGAAATAGGGCTTGTCCCCCTCAAAAAGTGGCAGGACAGTTAGTCCAGCTGAAACTAAGTTTGAATGGGGAAGGGGGGGGATCCGTCAGCAGAGATACAAGGATCATTGATGAATCAAAACTACAGTTGAGCCTAGGAATGGTCAGGTAGAAGTTAGGCTTTCCTACACCAAAAGGGCGGTGGGACCAGTAGCCCAGCTGAAGTGCTTTTACATTAATGCACGCAGCATGGGCAACAAACAGGAGGAACTGGAAGCCCTTGTGTGGCAGGAAAGCTATGATATAATTGCCATCACAGAAACATGGTGGAATGACTTGCATGACTGGAGTGCTGCAATGGATAGTTACAAACACTTCAGAAAGGACAGACAAGCAAGGAGCGGAGAAGGGGTAGCACTGTATGTTAGGGAGGACTATGAATGTTAAGAATCATAGAATTGTAGAATGGCCCAGGCCGGAAGGGACCTCTAGGGTCATCTAGTCTGACCTCCCCGCAGTAAACAGGGACACCCCCAACTAGACCAGGTTGCCCAGGGCCTTGTTGAGCCTCACCTTGAATTTCTCCAGGGAAGGGCCTCAACTACCTTCCTGGGCAACCTGTTCCAGTGTTCCACCACCCTCATAGTAAAGAACTAATTGAGGGAAATAGTAGAGTTGAGTGTCTATGGGTAAGAATCAGGAGGAGGGCCAAAAGGCTAATATTGTGGTAGGAGTCTGTGGTAGGAGAGGTTGTGGAGTCTCCTTCTCCAGAGATATTCAAAACCTGCCTGGACGCGCTCCTATGTGACCTGATCTAGGTGTTCCTGCTCTGGCAGGGGGTTGGACTAGATGATCTTTCAAGGTCCATTCCAATCCCTGATATTCTGTGATTCTATGAGTCTGTTACAGAGCACCCAACCAGGATGTAGAAGTAGACAAATTATTCTATAAGCAGCTGGGAGAAGCCTCAAGATTGCTTACCCTTGTCCTGGTGGGAGACTTCAACCTATCAGATATCAGTTGGGCACACAATATGGTTGAAAGGGAACAGTCTAGGAGGTTCCTGGAATGTGTTGGGTATAACTTTCTGACATAGCTGGTGAGTAAGCTGAATAGGGAGTGAGCACTGCTGGATCTGCTGTTTGTGAACAGAGAAGGACTTGTGGGCGATGTGACAGTTGGAGGCTATCTTGGGCACAGTGACCATGAACTAACAGAATCCTGAATTCTCAGAGAAGCAAGGAGGGGAGCCAGCAGGACTGCCATCAGAGACTTCCAGAGGGCAGACTTTGGTCTCTTCAAGAGTCTGCTTGAGAGAGTCCCTTGGGAGGCAGCCCTGAAGGGCAAAGGTGTCCAGGAAGGCTGGACAGTTTTCAAGGAAGAAGTCTTAAAGTGCAGGAGCAGGCCATCTGTGTGTGCTGTAAAAGAAAGTCAATGGGGGAAAAGGCCAGCCTGGCTGAACAAAGAGATATGGTCACAATTCAGGGAAAAAACGGAGAGTTTATGGCCTTTGGAAAAAAGGGCAGGCCACTCAGGAACGTTACAAAGGTGTTGTAAGGCTATGTAGGGAAAAGATTAGAAAGGCCAAAGCCCAACTAGAACTTAACCTGGCCTTGGATGTTAAAAACAATAAAAAAGAATTTCTATAAATATATTAGTAACAAGAGGAGGATTTAGGAGAATCTCCATCCTCTGTTGGATGCAGGAGGTAACATAGTGACAAAGGAGGAGAAGACATATTTAATGTCTTCTTTGCCTTGGTCTTTAGTAATAGAGTAGGTAGTTCCCTGAGTACTCAGATCCTTGAGCTAGCAGGTTGGGGTGGGGAGCAGAATGAAGCTGCCGCAATCTAAAGGTGGTCCAACACCTGGATATAAACAAGTCTATGAGGCCAGATGGGACGAGCCTGAGGGTACTGAGGGAGCTGGTGGAAGTGCTCACTGAGCCACTTTCCATCATTTACCAGCAGCTCTGGCAAACTGGGGAGGTCCCAGCTGACTGGCATGTAGCAGATGTGATGCCCATCCACAAGAAGGGTTGGAAGGATGGTCCAAGGAACTACAGGCCTGTCAGTCTGCCGTTGGTGCCTGGGAAGGTCATGGAACAGACCACCCTGAGTGCCATTATGCAGTGCATGAAGGATGCCCAAGTGATCAGGCACAGCCAGCACGGGTTCATGAGGGTCAGGTCCTGCTTAACAAACCTGATCTCCTTCTATGACAAAGTGATTCACTTGGTGGATGAGGGAAAGGCTGTGGATGCTGTTGACCTGGACTTTTATCATTTTCATAGCAAAACACAAAGTAAATTACTGTAAATGAGAAATGAATTTGCCTCACTTCTCAGTACTTTCATGAGTGAATTCTCCCTTGCAATCATATTTACAACACTTCATTAGTTTTCCTCTTTTTACATAGCATTTAATTTAATTTCACTACCAGTAAAACTTATGCAAATCTATCCACTGCCAGTGTGTGATATGGGTGTTGTGGAGCAGTGGGAATCTGCAGCAGATTTGCTGCGTGTGGGTGGACCCTGGTGCTGAGATCAGGCAGAACTGGCTCTGTAATGTACTGTAATGACTGTCTTGACCTTTCCTTGTTACATGCAGCCCTGTAGCCAGTTACCCACTTTACAAGGTCACAAAATAAATTTCTTTACCAAATAGATAAGAGTTCAGATTGAACCGTACAGACTGCGCTTTTTTAGTTAACTCCTGTGCTAGCTTACCAAACTATTATCTAATGCCAGAAGACAATATGGTTTGTGCTAAAGGTTTTTTTTTTTTCAGTAATGTGAAGATATACTGAAGGCAAAAAATAACTTTCAACTACCATAGCTTCCTCCAGAGGAAAATAACATAACAAAGAGCCTCCCAAGCCAGCATCATCCCTGTTAGGGCCCTGTGACAAGAGACTGGCTCTGGAACTCTTCCACAACCTCGCAGCACAAGCAGAAGATGTTCTTGTCCAGTCTCCAGTCTTCTCCTTCCCTGTGTATCACCTGATTCTCTGCCTTTCTCAGCCTTTGAAAATGAAACCAAGGACCCACAGTCCTGAGAAGATTTAGGGAATCTATTAGAGAAAAGTATTCGCAGTGGGTGGAATGGGGGGAATGTCACATCAAGAAATTATTTTCCCTGTTGTTTTTAAACAACCTGTGATTATTGTAAAGATTCAGATTTATACAGGCTCAGCTGAATGCAAAGTGGGCAACCTGTGCTCTATTCATGTAAAAGTAGACAAAATACACACTAAGGTAAACTGGGCTGCTCTCCATCATCTGTGAAAGGTCATGGAGAACAGGAGAGGTGCCCGAGGACAGGAAGAAGCCAAATACCACTCCAGTCTACAAAAAGGGCAAGAAGGAGGACCCAGGAAACTACAGGCTGATTAGTCTCTCCTCCATCCCTGGGAAAGAAACGGAGTGACTTATTTTAGAAGTCACCTCCAAACATGTTGAAGAACAGGAAGTTATTGGAAGGGGTCAACATGGATTTACCAAGCGTAAATCATGCTTGACCAATCTGAAAGCCTTCTATGATGTTATGGCTGGATGGCTGGATGAGGGGAGACCGGCAGATGTCATCTACCTTGATTTCAGCAAGGCTTTTGACCCTGTCTCCCATAACATCCTCATTAGGAAATGAAGGAAGTGTGGGCTAGATGAGGGGGCAGTGAGGTGGATTGAGAGCTGGTTGTGTGAAAGAATTCAGAGAGTTGTAATTAATGGAGCACAGTCAAGTTGGAAGCCTGTAACCAGCGGTGTCCCCCAAGGATCATTACTCGGTCCAGTCTTGTTCAACATATTCATCAATGACCTGGGCGAGGGGACCGAGTGTATCCTCAGCAAGTTCACTGATGATACCAAACTGACACTCCAGAGGGCTGTGCCACCATCCAGTGTGACCTGGACAGGCTGGGGAGCTGGGCAGAGAAGAACCTAATGAGGTTCAACAAGAGCAAGTGTGGGGTCCCTGCACCTGGGGAGGAAGAATTC
>VXBJ01006118.1:357007-400913 GCA_013400055.1 Nycticryphes semicollaris
GTTGAAACGGAGCTCCCTGATTTTAAGGAGGAGACCGACTGCTTTTCGCCCGCGTGAAGTTCAGCAGCGCTTCTGAAGACCAAGGCTCCTTTGCACTTGGGCTGCCAAGGGCTTCCCGGCAGGAGGCCAAACCCCAACCAACACAAAACCGCTCTTAGCAACGACTTCAGCAGGGCCGCGTTTCCTTCAGGAACGCCCAGGGCACTCCCGGACGGCGCTCTCGTTGGCAGNCACCCACCGCCCGCCCACCACCCAGCGCCCCTCGGGCACCCAGCCCGGAGAGGCCCGCGGCCCGGCACGCGCCCCGTCCCACCCCAACCGTCCTCCAACGGCCGCCGCCGGTGCGCGCCGGCAGGGGGCGGCAGAGACCGGGGAGCGGCGGCGCAGGAGGCGGGTCACCGGCAGCCGGGGGCTCGGCGCAGGGTCGCTATCGAGGTGGCCCGCCGGGCCTGCCTAACCCCGGGCTCGGCTGCAGGCTGGCAGAAGCGGGAAGCCGCCGGGAGCCAGCCGTCCTGTCCAGTGACCAGAAAAGTGCGTTTTTAAGCCGCTTGGGAGTTTGCGCGGGTGAGCGAAGTGGCAGGTCGTGACAGACTCCGGTGGTGCTGCGTGGAAACAAGGAGGGTTCCTGAGGGTGGGAGAGTACGGACTGACACAGAATACAGGTACAGCAGTCTGCACACAGCGCCTTAGCCAGGGCACTGTAGCTTTCACACTCTGCTGGCAACCGCGAGGACAGGCAGGATCAGTGACCATGAGGAGATGGGGGACGTGGCTGCAGATTGGAGACTCAAAACTCTGTTGGGAATCCAAAATTAGAGATGCAGTACTGTGTGCATCCAGCCATCTATAGCAGGTGCTGCTGATGAAATCAATAGTATCAAAAGGACGGTGACTGGGTTAAGGATTTGAGGGGCACCAGGTACCACATCTCCTGGGAAGGCAGTTCTCATACATCCCTTCAAGGAATATATTTCACCAAGTTAGTGACATTCCCTCTGAGCAGAAAGACAGAAGGTACCTATTGTCCAGTGGTGTTAGAAGTGGCTGGAGAAGAGCAGCAACCAGAACTGGTGCCTGCTCCCACAAGTAGGAGATACGCTGATGCCACCCTCACAGGAGCTTACCTGAGGCTCAGCTGGGAGACAACTAGAAAACGAGTGCGAGTAAGGTACATTTGGAGCCATTCCAGTAGTGTCTATGATATACAATTCGTAACACTTAATATACTTTGAAAAACAGACGTAAGAATTGATGTCTTATTTGCATGTGACAGGAGGATTTGGATTGGACCAAGCCACCACCAGACTCATGGGGCTTTGGATCAGGCTCTGCAAAAGGTCGACACCTTCTAGAAGTCATGGAGTGACATTGTTCTCTTCGACAGTGTGTGAACTTGTTTTGACTTCTGAAACGGAACACATTGCTGCCTATTTTTAACCCATAGTAAGCCAATGAGAAAAAAAATAGCAACAGCAGGCACATTGGTGTATTGCAGAAAGAGCTGAACAATGCAGAGCAGAGCAAGGTGGGACACAGGTACCACATCAAACATCATGAAAGGGAGAAATGGGGAAGATCCTTCCTCTCAGTACCCTTTTAGGAAGGAAATCCTATTACTTCACAGTGGGCCTAAATCTTCGTCCAATCAGTGTGATCAGCTGTTCAAATTAGAAGGAGCTCTAATGATGAAAAGCACTCACAGAAAAAACTTCTACACAAAACAGGGCAGTACTGATGGAATGTGTAATAATAAAATCAGCAACAGGCTTTTCTTTCCAGGAGGGGGAATCTTTACGGGAGGGAGAACTGGTTAAGTTACATTGCCACATGTTATTGCTAGAGATATATTTGGGCAAATGCAATTGGAAATGTCACATAAGTCGTGCAAAAGTAGTTAAATAACAATGCATACACCCTACTCAGCAAAAAAGTAGTCTAAATTCCCAACGAGGTATGTAACTAGTAATATTCCTTTCTCTCCTGTTTTGTTTTGGTTTTTAACCTTTTTCTCTGTAGACCCTTCACTTTTCTTTTACGATTACAGCAAAATCCCAGAAACAGTGTCACATTGTGCTGAGCAGACAGCAAACTGTTTGTAACCTGGATGGCCATCTCTTTCACATACAGCTCTGTCAAAGTGCTCTTGATACAGCCAAATCTCTGACCTCAGCCTCCCCTGCTACATCATGAGACAAGCCCAGAGTGGAACACACTGCTACGTACAACCAAGTAAGGGAAGCAGAGAGAGTTTCTCAGAACAGAATAAGGCTGAATAGTAAACACGCTCTGCCCTCATTTGATCAGTGGTGTTCCCTGCTACTGTATCTCTGGAGAGGTTTCCACCAGCTTAAGGAAATTAAGCTTTACAGTTGGACTTGATCTTAAAGGTCTTTTCCAACCTAAATAATTCTATGACTCTAAAGAGGATGCAGACTTTACAGTGCTTTAAGGTTGGCCACAGTCCTGCAGATTTATACTACACAGAACAAATGAGATCCTGCTAAAGACTGAGTATCAGTCAAGTCTTGGCTAAAAGCTAGGACTACCTAAGAAGTTTTAAGGCACTTGATCCCCCAAAATGCACTGAATAAGCACAGAAGACGAG
Organism: Nycticryphes semicollaris; assembly: GCA_013400055.1. Classification (NCBI taxonomy): domain Eukaryota; kingdom Metazoa; phylum Chordata; class Aves; order Charadriiformes; family Rostratulidae; genus Nycticryphes; species Nycticryphes semicollaris. The sequence goes on from VXBJ01006118.1 coordinate 359,613, forward strand.
GGTTTCAAGCAGCAGGTTGGAGTTACACGGTCTACAACAGATGTCAGCTCAGCAGACACTGACTTTGCAGGGCTGAGCAATAGAGTCACCACAAAGAAAGGGATTTTGTTCAATTACTCCTGATGGGATGTAATGATGAATGAAAACAAATAATGACACATTTTATTCCAATTGTCTTCTGGTGGCCCATACTTTTTATAGACACAAATAAGGCTGCTGCTCAATGACTGTCCTGTCACGTATCCTCTACTCTCCACCATTTATGACTGCCACCCTCTCTGCTCTCCTTATGTCTTACCTCATGCTACATACCAAGATATTCATGCCTCTCATTTCACCTAATATTCCAAGCCAGGAATCCTTTCCTCCCAAAATTCATACTACCTACCTTACTCACAGCCTGTTTTGCTCTTTTCTCTCCCCAGATGCCCTGGCCCACTCATGCCCTGCATTCCCACCTGGAAATGTAGGGCCTAGCGTGGTCTGGGACACCACAGATCATGGAAGCTATGAACTGCTGCTTCACGTGGGAACAAATCAGTGCATGTCAGCTGCTCTTCAGTAATAGGAGGTGACTAACCTTTCTGTGAAAGAGGTATAACCTTAAGTTTGCTACAACACACCACGTGGATAGGTGCCATTCCACAGCTGGTTTTAAAATCTGTCATAGCTGCAATTTTGTCTATTTTCGGTATAATATAAAATGTTGAAGACATGCCATTTCTTAGCAAAATGGAAATTGTAAGAAGCAACATGATACATGCATATTTATGATACACTTTCCACCTTGACTATAGCCTATCAAAACTGTCTGTGGGACTTGGTCACTTCAGCATTCTCCAACTCATTGGGAAATGGGAGCATTCACCAGCCCAAACACATGGTCACAAGATCGGCTCTTTGACATGCTGCAATTGTAAGGATGGGATCTCTTCAAGAATTCTCCCTTTAAATAGTGGGGACCTTCTTTCTCAACGAGTGAAACACTGGTGAAGAGGAAATGATTGAGGAGGTTCCTGAGTTCAAGATTTTCTTCTTGCCTCCACTGTGTCCCTCACTCCTACGGAGACAGCCACTAAATCTGCATCAACTTCCCAGTTCCTGTAGTCTTTAAGTCTGTAAATCAGCCAGAACTCCTCTTGACCTTGGTGGGAGGTTTGCGTGATTAAAGCCAGCAGAAGAGAGACAGGAATGAAAAATCACATACAAGACTCTTTTTTTTTTTTTTTCCTAAAAGAAAAAAAGTATTTCTAGCAATGAGAAGTCTTTTCTGCTCCTAAGGGCAAACTTTGAAAGTGAAATAACTGTTACATGCATATATCCTATTATGTGTTAACAGCTTTCACACAAGTAACTTGCTCAAATCACTTTGAAAACATTTCCTTTAATATAGGAACGCAGGAGATGGATTAAAAGCATGCGATCTCCTGCTCAATGCCAGAGGCTCTGGAACACTGAACTCAGCACTTTGTAAAATTATCTCCCTTCAAAAGAATTTTCTGCTGTACTGATTGAAAATGAAAAGAGAGGCAGCAGCCAAGTAACGCTAGAGAGAATTTAAGTCAATTCCATTACACATCTATATTCATCCTGCATCCTGCTCACACCACCCTCTGCTCATCAAACAAACTCAGGTTTCAAACACCTGGCTGCAGGCTGGACAAGTGCAGCACATCAGCCATGGAAGATGCTACAGTGCTGTAGAAATAGGCCTCTAAAGGCCAGTAATCCCCAAAGGAATAGTTGTGGGAGTCACTGCCTTGTTATTAGTTGGCCCACATCAGGTTGTCACAGCTGATGAAGATGCAGTTGGGCCAGAAGTAGGGAAGGTGATGGCATATCTGCTTCAGGACACAAAGCTGACCCTCTGTGCCCTGGGCTGGGGCTGCCAGCTCAACACTCCCCAAGTCAGGCAAGTCCACCACTGAAGAGCTGGCTTTCAAAGGCACAAGTGAGACTTAGAAGTCCAGAGCCAGTACATTTTCAAACTTACTTGGTCTATTTCTGCATCGCTATTCTCTCTCTGTAAACCAGAAGTGTAGTTGCTCTCTTCCCGCAGCATACCCTTAGCTAGCCCCACTCCTAAAGGGTATACATCTCTAACTATGTGCCTATACAGTAACTAGCTGGACCAGACCCTGGCCCTAGCTTGTGACCTTTCTAGAGCTTTACTTACCTTAAGGCCTCAAACCCACCATTTGGAAACCACGATTAGCTCTTTGAATAAAGAAAACTATATATAATAAAAACCTTGAGAGAATTATTAAACAAAAATTTGCACTTAGATTTCATTTCAATTATTGAATTAAAAATTTTCATACAAATCCACTCTCATTAAAGATGGTGAGAGCTCTGTAGATATCTAGACATTTCTATCACTGACTATTGTGTTATACCAAGGCACCTGAGCTGCAGGTAGGGTCCGTCTCTCAGGATTAATCTGCTGCATTTTAAGAACCTCGCTGTCAAACACCTCAGTACAGCATTTCAGCTTCCTTTCAACTTTTAGCTAAAAGGCTTCATATCACTAACTTGGGCTGCAGTATGAGTAAGCATGTATTGTAATAAGGGAGATATGAGACCTGAACTTCTCCTAGGCTATGAAGATTGGAGGATTGTAGCTCTGGGCATCTCTAGCCCTCCTTGAAGCCTGTGGCAGCAACCCAGGATCTCTCTGGATCAAGCCTTCACTCATTCAGAAGGCAATTCTCCTGGGGTTTTCAATAAGGTCTATTTTTCACTCCTCACACTGCTTCTATGCTACTAATGTTATGGTTTCTGCCAAAAATGGGAGGCTTCCCTTCCTGTCCTCTTTTTCTCTTTTTTATTCTTTAAAAGAAACCCAACAAATCCACAGTGATGGGTTTAGTTTTCCTTTTTTTTTTTTTTTTTTTTAATTGATTGGGTTACTTTGTTATGTTTATATAGTAACTGTCATGGTCCAGAGTAGGAGTGGTTCAGTGGAGCTAGATCATGCATAGTAGCAGTCAAGAAGGGTGTTAGGAGACTGGATACTGAAAACACGGAGCTATAAGTGGTAAGCAACTTGACAAGTCTGAGGCTCTGTCTAGGAGCAGTACACTGAATACTGACAAGTTCCTTAGGAAAAACAGAGCTCAAGCTGTCAAGAGTGCTAAAACTCCAAGATGGAGAAGTCACTTAACTTTTCATGCTCAAAGACTGTCTTTCCTTCCTTCTATCTGTGTTAAGAAACACTGCCAAAACCAATGAGTGATGCTGGTACAAGCAGGATAGAAATGAAATGGAAGAATAAAAGAGTGAAAATAATAGAGGACTTGTCATAACAATGTGGGATTTAAATCTGTAGTTAAGATTTTTTTTCAGTTCAAATAGTATCAGTTTATACAGTGCCTTCTACTGAAAAACAAGTAGCTGACAAAGTTTTAGAGTTAAAAGTTCATTTTATCATGATAAATCAAGTTAAGTTTCCTTGCTAAAACAAAGTACATAGCATTCAAAGGTTGCAATAAATGCAATAGGAAGAAACTGTAGGTAATACATGTTCAAAAAGGTGTCTGGGCCAAATCTTAGGCTGACATAAGTTAATTTACTTTAAACTACTAAAAATCTGATTTGTGATTAATATTCCTAGTAGAGGTAACAGACTTATTTGTTTTCAGCATACAAAACCCACCCAAATTCACTTTTTTTATTCTTATCTGTACTAATTACAGATACACAAGTCTCAAGTCCTCACTAAATGTAAAATATATATGCTCCATTACAAGGGCAGCCTTTTCAGTTGGAAAATATTAAATCATTAAAAAATTATGATCCTTCAGTCATTAATGGCCGGTCAAAAGAAAACACTGTAAATGTGGCCTGCTGGTGTTATTTTTCTCACTGAATAGGCAGCTTTTGACAACTGACTTTACAAGCACTCAGTAGAAATGCATGCAAGGCATCCAGAGTAATCAGCTGCCAACAGAATCTACACCCACCTCAGAAGCCCCATGAGGCTCCCTGAGAATTGTTTATAAAGTAAAGGATAAGGCTGGAGGCTCTTTACAATAACAAGAGAATTACAATGCAGCAGCCCACTGCAGCACAAGGAGCTGATGATGGATGGAGTATCATTCTTTCCTGAGTGACAAGTAAATGAGGCAGATACAATCTCACTTTTAATACAGTTGTCAATTTGTAAGCTAACCTGAAAAAAATCTCTTGTGCAAAAAGCACAGAATTATACAGAAGGGCAGGCACATTAATAACAAGTCTTTTCACTTGTTGCACGTAATACCTGCATGGTTTTGCAAGGATTTAAGCCTTCTAAAAACTCGGTTGCTGCTAAACGGACAGAGGCTCTAGATACAGTCCCTATTTCTGCCAGGATCATTCACTCTATTTTACAGTGCTCTGTCAATTCTTGTTTTTATCAATGTTGCTGTCACTGCCTTTAAAACAAGACTGAGCCAACTGATTTTCTTGACATCCCCTGAATTTTTCTTATTTTCCTTGCATTGCACTTGCTGTCATCTCTCCATTGCTTTCATTATGACTTAATACTTAGGGCTTAGCTAGGGATCATGCTAATTTTCTAAACTGAGGAAAATTATAAAAAAAATAAATTTTTATAGCAATGTAACAAGTGCTAAACAATTCAGGTGTTTCCTGCAATGTTACTTTTCAGGGCTGTGCTGGCCCATCCGGAAAGAAACTGAGCATTTCCTCAGATCGCACCATCTGGGACTCTCAGGGAAGCCATGCTTCAAAGAGTAACACACTCTGTTTCCCTGCTGCATGCACACAACTCCAGGGCTTTTTCCACATTACTTTAACCTAGGTTTCTTTCTCACATTGTGTATTACCACTCAAATTTTTCCACCAGTTTAAGATGCATCTCATTTTATTTTCTGTTGATGGAACCCGTCCATCTGCATCCATATCTGCTCAAGGGAAAGAGCAGCATGACTAAAATCATCTTTCTAAAGAGATTTCTGGCTTCTGGACCTAATCCAGCTGCCACTGTTAATGTCAGAATGGCATCAGAGGCCACATCAGCATATACACAGTCTATATCCAGCTTCATATTCTCTCTAAGTACTTTTGCATTACCTTCTGTGAAAATAATGTGTAAAGCATCCTTATTTTGTCATCTATGAATTTTATATATTTACTTGAGCTACTCACAAAGGCTTTGTTCAAGTTAGGCTACTATCATGATGATATAAAAAGAATACAAAATAAGAATGTTTAGAAATGGGTCGAAGATACAAATGTCTTGAAGTAATAATGCAAAAGTTGAGAAACAAGGTTTTGGGAATGTTCTCTGCAAAGAGTTAGATCGCAGCTGGACAGAATGAGGCTGGAGAATGCAATAATCTCACAGTCTTAATTCAGTAAGAATTTCATTATACTTGAAAAGTAAATTGCACTTCTTACATACGGATTCATGCTACATATTTAAGCCCTTATGTGAATATAAGTCCATGCTATGAAAGCTGACATCAATTATTGATCCTACAAACAGAGCAGGTAAAATGGATTGCCAGTTAAATAGGACAGACTTTAAAATAAAAAAATGTCATGGTAATACTGGAGATACCGAAATTTCTGTTCATTCCAACAGTGAGAATTCCTTTACCCTCATTCCAATCTGCTAAAACACCTTACTGCAATAACACATCCTGATTTTATCACCTCTTACATCAAGGTGCTTTCTGACACCTTTAGAAAGCTCCCTGTAATGTATTTCACTGGAAAAAAGGATGTCTCTAAATCTAAACACAAAAGAGATCCATACATAATATATAGACAAAGCCTACATTTGCACACAAAAGTTTAGATTCATATACATCAAAAACAAAAGTTTAGATGTAATCTTCAAACATGTTGAAGAACAGGAAGTTATTGGAAGGGGTCAACATGGATTTACCAAGCGTAAATCATGCTTGACCAATCTGAAAGCCTTCTATGATGTTATGGCTGGATGGCTGGATGAGGGGAGACCGGCAGATGTCATCTACCTTGATTTCAGCAAGGCTTTTGACCCTGTCTCCCATAACATCCTCATTAGGAAATGAAGGAAGTGTGGGCTAGATGAGGGGGCAGTGAGGTGGATTGAGAGCTGGTTGTGTGAAAGAACTCAGAGAGTTGTAATTAATGGAGCACAGTCAAGTTGGAAGCCTGTAACCAGCGGTGTCCCCAAAGGATCATTACTCGGTCCAGTCTTGTTCAACAGATTCATCAATGACCTGGGCGAGGGGACCAAGTGTACCCTCAGCAAGTTCACTGATGATACCAAACTGACACTCCAGAGGGCTGTGCCACCATCCAGCATGACCTGGACAGGCTGGGGAGCTGGGCAGAGAAGAACCTAATGAGGTTCAACAAGAGCAAGTGTGGGGTCCCTGCACCTGGGGAGGAAGAATTCCCAGCACCAATATAGGTTAGGGGCGGATCACCATCTAGATACTGCACTATTCAATAGTTTGCTCATTTGTGGGTATAAAAACTTGTCCCTTACATTGCCTCTTATGTATATGCATGTGGATTTTATTGCAGAATCAATTAATTCCAATGTATGTCTGTCATGTGTGTGTGTTATTATTGTATTTTGTTTCACTTTTAACTACTTCAGTTCTTTAGATTTTGCTGTAAAATACTGATGCATGTGAGACACTAACACAACAATTTTTGTACGACCTATGAGAAATAAGAACTGAGTGTTAAGAAGATATAAATGATCACAGCAATTCAGAACCATTGTTCAACAAGTCTTGTATTCTCAGTTCCGCGTCTCGTTACTAGAACAACGTATTTCCAAAGAGAGAGAGAAAATCTGATACGGCTCCACTTTGGAGGAGAAGGATCTGGGGGCCCTGGTAGATAATCAGCTATCCATGAGCCAGTAATGTGCCCTTGTTGCCAAGAGGACCAATGGAATCCTGGGCTGCATAGGGAAGAGTGTGGCCAGTCGGTCCAGGGAGGTCATTCTCCCCCTCTACTTGGCACTGCTGAGGCCACAACTGGAATACTGCATCCAGTTCTGGGCTCCCCCAGGTCAAGAGAGACCACGAACTACTGGAGAGACTCCAGCGCAGGGCAACAAGGATGATAAAGGGACTGGAGCATCTCCCTTATGAGGAAAGGCTGAGAGAACTGGGCTAAAGCCTGGAGACGAGAGGGCTGAGGGAAGACCTTATTAATGCTTACAAGTACCTGAAAGGTGGGCTGAAGGAGGATGGAACCGGACTCTTCTCAGTGGTTCCCAGTGACAGGATGAGGGGCAATGGGCACAAGCTGGAACAAAGGAGGTTCCATTCAAATAGGAGGAAAAACTTCTTTCCGGTGAGGCTGACAGAGCCCTGGAACAGGCTGCCCAGGGAGGTTGTGGAGTTCCCTTCTCTGGAGATTATCAAGACCTGCCTGGATGCAGTCCTGAGTACTGTGCTCTGGGCAATCCTGCTTTGGCAGGGGAGTTGGACTAGATGATCTGTAGTGGTCCCTTCCAACTCTGACAATTCTGTGATTTCTTGATATAAATTTCTGAGTAAATTTGTAGGGTGGTAGAGTGAGAATAAACACTTCAGAGCCACAGACAGGAATGTACGTCACTAACTGTTCTCTAGCTCAAATAATATATCATTAAATTAAAACTCTGTCTTTGTACCTGCAAGAATTGCCTTAGAGAATGTAGTGCATACAGTATACCTGTGAGCACATGCGAGTTGGGCATGCTTGCCAAAATGCAATGCCAAGCTTGATCGGGGGCCTCTTTCTTCACAGCAGTTATGTTGAACCTTATTATTCACATTGTCAGCATGAAAACAGATGTTTGCTTCATGCCTAACTAACATTTCCAACCATCAGCACTCTAGGGCCAGCTCCCAGTGAAACTTGTCAAGAGTTTTGTCATTGATCCCACCAGACAGGGCAGCTCCTCTACCTGACCTGTACAGAAAAAACAACAGGAGAATTTTTCCCTAATCGTCACCCCCACTAAGGCAAAAAAACTAAAGACCCTTCCATACATATAAAACTGACCTGCAAAAGAGTGTCTATATGGGAAACCCTGGATCATCTCTGCTACTGAGGCCACAGCGCTTGCTTACTCAGGGAGAAGAGAAGGTATATTACAGTGGATATTCACAAGTTAGTAGGGAAAAATATAATCAAGAATAATTTGGCCTCAAAGCAGTTGAAAGCCTTCCTGATAAATCTCAGTAAGATAACAAATGACCTAGTATATCTGTCTTGAGCTTAATGGTCAAAACTGAAGAAACAATCACTGTGAGAGCCTCCAGCATTTTCTCAAGGGACAAGAGAATTGTTTAATGTCAAAGCAAAGAATCTACAAGTGCTAAATAATTAAAATTGTCATATTTGCACTGAGGATGTTCGCTGAGGAAAAGAATGTCACTATACCTAATTCTTGATTCCTTTTTTGCTCAATGAAGACTAAATATTCAACCAAAACTAAGCTATTACAGTAGTAAAAAAACATTTTCAAAGACATTTAACATTTAACATTTTTGGAGAAGGAAGGTTATAGCCATCATTTGAGCCTGATCTTTCTCATATTTTTCCCCAAAGCATACTAGTGCATCTCCACTGACGTACTTAGAATCAAAGCTTTGTACATCTATTATATACATTATAAGGAAAAAAAGTTGTTTTCTGCTCTGTTTAATCATTTTTGCTCTTCTTCATTTATGCTAATTAGCACTCAGAAAAGAAAATCTGAAACATAGGGTGTAAAGGGAGAGGAATTCTTTTTCATCATAAGAGTTGTAAGCACATAACAAACAAACAAAACCAAGTTGTTAAAAGCTGGGTTCAAAGATGAGAAGTTGGAAATCAGTATTCTTAATGCTCATCTTTTTCTGTGCCTCTAACCTGCTGCATGACATTGGTTAGCCTTCAAGGCAGGGATAGTCTCTTCCCATGCACTTACATTACATCTAGCACATCAAGACTTCCAGGCTGTACTGTAATATAAATATACGTCATCATAATTTTCTTTAATAGTAGTCTATAGACATACCTGCATTTTCAAAGTACTGCAAAGGGATTTACCCATGCAGCCCCCACTGATTTCACTGGAACACAGTTTCCTCCTGACATAGCCATTTGTAGTCTGGGTGTGTGCACGTTAAAAAAGAAGTTGGATAAAGTAGTCAAAGCAGCATAACCCAGCTATTATTCAAACAGACCACACCACAGTCTTCACAAATGGATCACACAAGCATGTTAGTATCATCAGCAATGGTAAGCAAAGAATTACATCAGATTGCACACATCCTCATCAGGTTTACTGGTTGCATAGTGGGCATTCAGAAGCAAGACAGTACACATCAGATGCAAGAAATGGAAGGAAGCAAAACAAAAGTTCACAGAGCTTATCACTTCCGGAAGCAAATCAAGAGTTCATTACTCTTCTTACAAGTCATCTTTCTCAAAAGTGCCAGTTCCTTCAGTGGTTTCAACAGAAAACCTGAAAACAAGAAGCTCTAAAGCTGTTCAGATACAAACTGAAAAACTTTCTTTCAAATTAAAATCTAACTCTACTAACTATTTTGACTAAAGTCTGAATACTCCTGCTAACAGGTAGTTTTTCAAGCGCTTCATCCTATGCATGCTAACTAGGGATGATTTGGTTATTCACAACATGATTTGGTTATTCAGCTTTATACTTTCAAGAAAAACTAGGTACAAAAGAAAAAAGCATCCGTGAGAGGGTGACATGTGAGGTCAATAGCCCCTTCCACTATTCACATATCTATAAAGATAAGCATGCATTCCAGAAGTCTATAATACTAGCAGCCAAATTATGTTGTAGGACTTCATCAATGTTTGCTGAGGCAAATTGTTAGAAAGCACCAAGTATAAGGGACCAACAGCTAAACCTCACAAAATAACATTAACAGGAACATAGGAAGAGGAGCTGGGAAAGCTGCATTGGTGTTCAGCATCACAACAAAGTAAAACTTCTCTAGACAGTGATGGCTCAATAGATTACCAGTTGCAGCCTGCCTTCACTCATCTCACATACAGTGTATTCTTTTGAACTGTAACCTCAGGAAAAATAAATAAATTGTCCTGAGAGTAATCTAAAAGGTAAAAGCAACTTCACTGTGGAAAAACAGAAAAATACCCTGAATTCGAATCCCTACACTTTTTCCATTTAAATACTTTTGAAATAAATGAATTCTGCGTTTCAAATACAGTTTTCTAAGACTTCTTCCACTTCCCTGCTATATGAATTATGGAAGCAGAAAATAAATTTCTTTTCATTTGTTTTAGATTTAAAGTATTCAAGATAAAGTCTTGCATCATTTTATTTATCAAAAATATCAGGGCTGCAATTTCATTCTGGTAGCTCACCTCAAAAAAAAAAAAGGAAAAGAAACAGACATCTCACAATCAAACCCTATAATGCTGTTCTTACCACAAAAGACTTGATAATTTACTTGCATACCTCAACAAAAGGAAGGAAGAGAAAGAACTTCATCTGAAATGCCAGAATACAGCTGATTCCCAACACTCAGCCTTGTAATTCATCTGCAGTGGGTAAAAATAAAGTAGTTTATACCTGAGCTGGACTTTTCAATACATCCTAAAATGTTAAGCTCATAAGTCTTCTTTTAGAGGCTAGGTGGCTGTTAAGAGTATCATCATCTTTGGATTTTTTGCAATTAATAAATCAAAGAAATAGATGCCATGCAGTCATGTTCTGGGTAACATTTTGTCAAGGAAGTTTGTGCTTCAGAAGCAGAGCCTGCTGACAGCTGTGCATAGATACAGCAGTATAGAAACAGTCTCCAGGTTACAGAAAATCATGTTTATTACACTTTAAGCTTTAAATTGTCTGATACGCTTGTCTCAGAAACTATAGAAGATCTCATGTATCACTGCTGTGGTGGAAAGGGAGCGAAGAGAGGAACAACTGTCCTTCCCTTCAATTTGATATTTTAATGACACAGCCCTGCACATCACTGTTGAGGCTTGCAGGTCTGCAGGCACAGTCAACTGAAGGAAGAGATTTGCCTTCACCAAGCAGGAGATGTCTACAGCAGGCTGTAATGCCAGTGCCTCCTATTGCCGCACGGAGATACAGAATATAGCCTGCTGAGTTTGCACCTTCATTTTATCACCCTCTGTAGCTGTTGAACTAATGCAAACTTCCTCATCTCCCTTTCTCATGGAATAATTAAAAGAAGGAGATGAAGGAGGCAGAGCACTAGGCAGCCAAGTTCAGTGACTAATGGCACCAGAGTGAAGGAACCTGATTTACTTTTTGACACTGCTACTGTCTTGCTATATAACCTTAGGTGAGGCACTTGACTCCTTTATGCATTCTTATCTGTAAAAATAAGATAATAACACAACCTCCCTCTACAGGATGCTTTAAGATCCTTGGAGGAAAGGCAAAGGGTTGCACACATTCACTTGCCTTTTGGGATTCATCAGGGCCCGAACTTTGTTTCAGATAGGTGCTTCTGTGCTTAAGCTCTCACTTTTGAAGCCTTGGTGGCAGTTTCCTGAGTCTGCAGACAACCTGAAACAAAATTCCCAAGGGCTAAACTGGAGATCTAACAATGTAAATTTCTAATGCCAGCTTTTAAACCACAGATTATATACATACTCATCTGATAGGCTTACCCTACCAAAGTAGGGTTTGTCTCCTTAATCTTAATCCTACCGCCTCCAACCAAAGGGCCAATATCTTTGTTCTCTCTCTGGCAATGCTGCCTTGGGGGCTTCACTGGGGAAGCAGAGCGAGTTTTCCATACACAGAGATGTGGTCAAGGAAAGATGGGATGATCACCTTCCAATTTCATTGCATAAAGCCAGGCTTGGATGCTGGATAGATACAGGCAGTCAGACAAGTTGGAGCAGCTTGACCTGTGGGGAGCATAAGATGTCTCTTCACATCACACCCTACTCTTCCTGTATTGTTCTTTGCCAGAACAAAGTAGGTACAGACATTCCCATAGGAAACACATGTAAAATGAGATCAAAACTAAGTGGGAAAGGCAAGGAACCACCAGTAAAGGAGTCAGACAATTTCTCACTGCCTCATTAACCCTTCTGCTGCACTTGATTCTGCAGAAGACAATAAGGAATTTCCAAGTTTCTGCCAGCCTGATATGAGCAACAAGGCTTTTCTATTACTACTTTCCTGGAGTTATTTTATCTTGGGGATTTCAGGGGCAAAGCTGAATCATATAGCCCATTCCTCCTGAACACCCTACCATTCTGAGGCAGTGTGAGCTGTCGGGTATGTCCCAGAGTCCTTACAACCCCCTTTGTCAAGGCCATTTTGTTCTCTTACAGGACGGCCATTGCTGGGTCCACCTTCCTCAGCCCTGGAGCGAATGATGGTTTTAGGCATAATTGACACACTGACCGAACAAAAAGACTGCACACCTCAGGAATAACCTTCCATCAGCAAACACTGCTATACAAAGAGAACATAGTGATCTAGCACTTCTGACACACGAGGAGAGCAAAATGACTTTAGCAGTGACAAACTTTACCACTGGACAGGGATGGGCAACTTTAATGTGAGGCAGCTGGGGTCAGGAAGCAAAATTCAGCCTGTTACCAACACCTCTGTGTTGCATGCCCTTACTGCAATGTGCAATGGCCACATCAGTTTGGAATTGTTTAACCTGCAATAATACAGGAAAGGGACGTTAGCAGCAGGCACATGATCCGTGTGAGCTTCAGCTTCAGGAATGCTGGCATTTGGTGGTCCCTCAGCCCACTTCCTCACGGGACAGAAGACTGCATGGCAGAAACCACCACAACAATTAGCTGCTTTACGCAGCTAGAGCAGAAGACAGGCTGTTTGCCTTAGGACTATTCCTTCTGGGTAAGTACAGGAAAAGCTAGAGCAGCAGCTGCCCACACTGAGCCTGTGTACTTTAGGGGAAAGGAGGATATTAGGCTGTAAAATTGTTAACTGGCTATTTTGTGTGCCCTAACTTCACTGTTTCAAACAGCAGAATTACAGTAGTTAGCCTATAATACCATAACTGTTCAGTTCCGCTGACTAGGACACAAGCCTTATTCACACAAAAATCCTCTCCACATAACACACCAATATTACTGGCTCTAAAAATCCCCAAGAAGGTACAGATCAGCTTTCAGGTCTTAGAGCATTTACCACCCTTTACCCATTTTACTACCTTTTAACCATGTAGAAAAGCATAGGTCCGTGAACCCTTGCAATTCAATCGCACTATGAAAATCAGTGCCATAACCATTTTTGACATCTTACTTTAATCCACGCTCGGAGACTGATCCTGTTCCCATCAAAGTACACTGCAAGCTCCCATTAAAATCTGGCTCAGCTAGTATTTTAATAACACTTAGACATTCCCGTCCTTTGCATATTTCATCTGCGAATTGCTTTACAAACATGAACTTCCTAATTACAGGCGGGTGATTTACTAAAACTGGAAATTCCTCACTAGTTCTGGCTTTCACTTTGAAGCTCCAGGATTCGCTCTTGTCCCTCGGCAGTTTTGGAAGATCCCTCGACGCCGCTCCTTCGCGGCAGAGGCAGGGCAAAGAGGAAGACGCAGAGACGACCTGCCTTGAAGTTTCCGCGCCGGCGGATTTCGGCGCGGAGCTGCCGGGGCGGCGCTGCCCGCGGGCCGGCGGCCGCCGCCGGGGCGTGAGCCGCGGGGGGCGCCCACGTGGTGGGAGAGGAAAACCCGGCGGCGGCGGCGGCGGGACCCGGCAGAACGCGGGCGGCGGCGGCGGCAGGCGGGAGCAGCACCGGGCTCCGTGTCGCACCGCACCGGGCTACGTGTCTCCCGCCGGACGGCCGCGCCGCACCGCACCGCACCGGGCAGGAAGGGGTGGAGCGGCCGGCAGAGCGCAGCGCACGGGCGGGGTGCCGCGGGCGGGGAGGCATCCCGGCCATGCTGAAGCCGGGCGGGCCGGCGACGCCGCGCCTCCCCTGAGCGCTCCCCATGGAACGGCTGCCCGGCCAGCCCTGAGCCGGCGGTCCCCGGCCGCCTGCCCGCAGCCGCCCCCGATGGAGTCCGAGGAGCGGAAGATCTCGGTGTGGATCTGCCAGGAGGAGAAGCTGATCTCAGGACTCTCCCGGCGGACCACCTGCTCGGACGTAGTGCGGGTGCTGCTGGAGGACAGCCACCACCGGCGGCAGCGGCCGGCGCTGCCCGAGCCCGGCGGCGGGATGCTGTCGGGGCCACCGCACTCCTACTGTATCGTGGAGAAGTGGCGCGGCTTCGAGCGCATCCTGCCCAACAAGACGAAGATCCTGCGGCTCTGGGTGGCTTGGGGGGACGAGCAGGAGAACGTGCGCTTCGTGCTGGTCCGCAGCGAGGCCTCGCTGCCCAACGCGGGGCCGCGCAGCGCCGAGGCGCGGGTGGTGCTCAGCAAGGAGCGCCCCGGCCACGGCCTGGGGGCGGCCCGTGCCAGCCTGGCGCTCACGCAGGAGCGGCAGCGGCGGGTAGTGAGGAAAGCCTTCCGCAAGCTGGCCAAGATCAACAAGAAGCGGCAGCAGCCGCTGGCCCGGGAGGTCTCGGCGGCGGAGAGGATGGAGACGCTGGTGCACCTGGTGCTCTCCCAGGACCACACCATCCGGCAGCAGATCCAGCGGCTCCGCGAGCTGGACCGGGAGATCGACAGGTATGAGGCCAAGATCCACCTGGACCGCATGAAGCGACACGGCGTCAACTACGTGCAGGACACCTACCTGGTGGGGACCGGCGGCGGGGAACCGGAGCCGGGCCGGGAGCCGGGCGGGGCGGCCCAGCCCGCCGCCGGCCGCCCCGAGGAGGACTACGCCAGGAAGTGCGAAGAAGTGCTGCAGCTGCAGGAGCAGCGGGCGCAGCAGGAGGAGCTGCTGGAGCACCTGGCCGCCGAGATCCAGGAGGAGCTCAACGAGCGCTGGATGAAGCGGCGGCGGGAGGAGCTGGAGCTGGCGGCGGGGCCCGGCCTGGACGAGACGGACTGCGACACCACGGAGCTGAGCGGTGGCGGCGAGGGCGAGCTGCACCTGGAGCACGAGCGGGTGAAGACCCAGCTGAGCACCAGCCTCTACATCGGCCTCAAGCTGAGCACGGACCTGGAGGCCGTCAAAACCGACCTGGACTACACGCAGCGGGCGTGGGAGGACAAGGAGCGGGAGCTGCAGCGCTTGCTGGAGACGCTGGGCACCCTGGACGTGGCGGAGGCGCCGGCGGAGCCGCCAGGGGCGGCGGGCGGGGGGCGACCGGCGGCGGGGGGCTGCGCGGCCGGGTGGCTGGAGCAGGCGCGGGCGCTGCGCAAGGACCGCGCCGACAACGACGAGGACTCGGACACGGGGCTGAGCTCCATGCACAGCCAGGACTCGGACTCGGTGCCCGTCTGCGAGTCCCTCGTCTAGCGCCTGCCCGCCCAGCCGGGCCCCGCAGCGCCGGGGGTAGAGGGGCGGGCTCCGGTCTGGCTCGCAGCGAAACCGGGAACGGTACGGGCGGCGCGGTCTCTGCCCGGTCCATCCCCGGCCCGTCGCGGCACAAACTCGCCGCCGGTGTGTGCGGAGCGTGGCTGCCGGGGCAGAGGGAGGTGTAGGGCTGCGGGCAGGCGAGAGAACTCCCGGTGCAGGAGGCAGCCACACGGAGGAAGCGTTTTAATTTTAGCTCCTGAGTTTAAACTTGTTGTAACTAGTCATCCGCGGGCAGCGCTTAGGTTGGTTCGCCGGTGCTTTTATCTAAGGAAGAGAAACCCACAGCGTGTTTTTGTTTCATTCACGTCTGGGATTGCTCGCTCCTTAAATCCTGCCGCCTCCTTCCCTTCGAAGGTTTTCGTGCTAGGTCTTTTAATCCTACGGTTCCCCACGACATCCCCACTGTAGCATAGGCTACATCGGATAATCTCTTTGCGAGTGAAAAGCCGGGATGCAGGCTCCGTAGGGTAAAGCAGTTATCTCCTGAACAGTTTCTCAGCATGGCAAAGTCAGATGGTGGGTTATACTGGCTGTCGTTTACAAACATACCCATCGCCTTTATATGCAAAAGGTCACTGAGACTAAAGCTGCCGGTCATTTAAAAACGACGGAGGAAAAGAGGTGTCAATACTACTGAAGCTGACACTGGGATCTCCCAGGGCAAAAGATTTTGGAAGGTACTGCAGTTCCTTTTGGCAACAAAAAAGGGGTGATAAACCACTTTATTATTATTAAAAAAAGAACAAACTAAATCAAAATACAGATTAACATGTTGTATTAACTCTGCTCTGCGTAGTGCTTTTTCTTATGCATAGATAAGAGTGCTTTGTTTAAAGTCATACTAAAGAAATATATCAGTATCAATGTTCATTTCAGTCATTGAAAGTAATTAGCAGCGCCTGTATGTACACAGCCTTCAACTACATTTTTTGCACTAGGTTAGCAGATATTTGGCGGAGCTTGGCTGTAGATAAACAAAGTACAGAATCAGCTTGAGCTACCATTTTTAATAACATAGTTCGTATCAGGCCAAGAGACACAACGATAAAAGCATGACTCAAGCCCTACCTGCACTACAGCTTAATATTTTCAATTATTCCAATAAAAAAATACAGCATCAGCTGTAACATGCATTTCGTTTAACTGCCAAATCTTCCTCTGCAGCTTAACTCTTACCAAAAAGATACGATCTGCTCTTATAATAAGAGACATTAAGGATTCTTGTGTTCCAGAATAATTGCAGAAACAGTTTAAGCAGTTAGAGACCAGAGAATGTTTAGTCAGGTCTGACTGACATTGTGAACTTTTTAAAACTTCTGAGATTATTATTTATGTAAGGCTATTTATGAAAGTTTTCATTAAATGCTAAGTATAAAAGAAGGGTACACCAGTAGACCAGTTCTTTATTTTCAGTATAAACCTCACAGCTTCCTTGCCTGAAGACTGGGTTCCACTCTTGCAGTGTTCTTGCTGGTAGGAATTCTGTTGGACAAGAGATAACTAGACTCTGTAACTGGTCAGTGTGAAAGCAGAGAAATACTGCCTGTGGATTTGTTGAGGCTGTATAATTCCCTAAACACTATCATTCTTGATAAATGTTATTCCACTGAATTGGTCTCGGCTATAACAAACTGGTTTATTTTAAAGACTGATTATATAATTTTTCTTTGTATTTTAGTCAACTTTGGAAAATATTTAAGAACCTATTTTTAGAACTAATAAAACTCTTATTAAGACTAAATAAGTGTTCCCAATTGAGTGTGATTAAAAAATACATATATATGTATATTTATTTCTCGGGTCTGGGAGGTTGTGTTTTCTTGTGGTGTCATTTATCCTCTTGCAGAGTGAGTAGAAGGATACACCAAGTCAGACCTCTCCAGTCTGTCTCACGGCAGCATTATCGCCTCACTTTCTGATGGCACCAGGTGCTCCCTCAGGTACAAATTACAGAGTGTATGTTCCTCAGATCTAGTCACTACAGGGACAGCGTAGTAGCATGTAGAAATGTTGGCATGTGTCCAGAGTGAGGGATTTCACCCCACTCCGCAATTAAAAATATTTATATGGAAGTAGAGCTGAAGAGTAAGTTAAGGGGTGGGGGAGTCATTTTGTTGCCCTGCATTACATTTGCCAGTGTGGATGCAATGGGTGGGTGATGCAAGTATCTGTTGATAGCTTCACTGGTGACTGATGTAAGCAATAAACCTGAAACTGCTTTACGTAAGTTCTCCCATTAGCCGCACCGAGCAAATAAAAAGCAAGCAAATTATAGAAATAAGCTGCAACAGGCTGTACATCATCATACTATTGATATAGGCATCAGGTATTTTGTGAAGTGTGGGGTGAAGGAGGCCAGGAAATTCAAAGTTGCAAAGCAAAGCCTGTCTACTCATCCTCAGCTAGGAAAATCCTTGAAACCAGGACAAACCCGCTTTTGCTGTAGGTCGTTGAGGAACACACTTGTAGGGTACCATGCAGTGCTTTGCCTCTCGGTACCGTAGATATTGATATGGTAGATCATGACACTGCTGAGCTGCTGGCCCCTGTCCCATAAGGACAGGGGTGAGAACACTGCAGTCTCGGTTTTCGTGGGAGCTGCGGTGACTTCCTACAAGCACATATGTCAATGTGTTCCTATTCTGTACAGGTGAAATTAGATATATTTATTTGATATTTGATATTTGAACAGTTATAAATGCAATTGCAACAGGGTCAGTTTTTGTTCCTGTACACAGACTGAATTCAAACATCTTCACAAATCCCTCTCAAACCATTATTAAATCATCGGACTGGCTACTTCTCCCTTCCCATTTTCTGGACTTGCATATCCTCACTTAGATAACAGAGACAAGCCAAAAGATGCTCGGCTTTGACAGGGAATTTGACTCTGGGGTTTTGCTGGGCACAGAGCCAAGGGTAAGGAAAGCTGATTCTGAACCACAGGTAGAAAGGCGGGATTTTTATCTCCTTTACAGTTCTGAAAGAATGGAAGAGAAAAAGAGCAGCAGAAAAAACCCAACCAACACCATGACAGAAATCTACCTTCTGCCACTGCCAAGAGAGAGGTGAAAGCTCTAACAAACACTTGCTTTTCTGCTTACTGTTTGGTTTTTTGTTGTTTTTTTTTTTTCTTTCTTTCTCTTCTACCTTCCAGAGTCAAGTCCAGTCTAATCTTTGTCTCATCCTAAACCCAGACAAGCAGATTTAGATATCCATAAAACTAACAGAATTATGAACTATTTAAGATAAATCTATGTACAGTACTGCATTGCTCTATTTATTCAACACTCTATCTGCTTCTCAAAGGAATTGTCAAGGACCAAGGCTGCCAGGCCTTTCTCAGACACAGTACCTGCAGAAATCAAAGGGAGTTTTGTCCAGGAGACATAATCAGAGTCAAATCAAGCTTTAGTTTCAAGCACCCTTTAAACAAGCGTTATCAAGCACTACTACACAAGACCTGTCTGTTTGCTGCCCTTGGCCACATTTTTTATGACCCTAAAGGGCACTTTCTTTTGTGCCTGTACAAGAATCTGTGGGACCAGATAGTGAACCAGATCAGGAAAAAAATTATATGCTTTAATTTAGACAAGTCCTTGATGTTGCTCAATGTATGGTCACACAAATGCTTACTCCAATGACAAGGAACAGTGGTAAAAATGAGAAATTGAAGGTAATGCTGACTTGCATGTTCGCAAAAGCTTAGTTCAGACTGTAAACATCCCATCAGAGTATAAAGAGAAGGTTTTTGGTGGAAGACTAAGGCTGGAGCTGAAGCCTCATTGACATCAGTTACACTCACCTATATTAAACCCAAAATGAGTCAGATAGTCCAGATTTAGCCTTGACCTTGTTTCAGAAACCCACTATAAAACAATATTATCAGCATGAAGACTCTGTGTCAAATTCAATATATTTCTAGTCCTTAACATGTGCAAGAGATCTGCCAGTTTGAATAAGCACTTCGTAAGCATATCATTTGATGCCTTAAATGGGGAGGGAGGAAGGGAAGCAAATACATTTACTGTAATGAACACCACTGACTTGCAAAATGAATGGCCTGTTAATTATTGCCATTTATTCTAAAGCAGCATGTCACTAGCCAAATCAGTCTGGTTGATTTACAGTGACAGATTATTTTCCAAAGGAACAACAGTCTTAGTGTCAGACAAGATACAGCTGAAGGAGGGAAGCAAGTAAGTGGGTGTGAGAGAAGGAAGACATGTCATCAAGCTTTATTATTGACTGCTTGCTTGAAACATATTTTCCATTTAAAAATAGTCTGTGTGCCTGTGTCTGGAGAGACATGCATACAGACCTCCCCTCCTCCCAAATTCTACACTACTTTGTGCTTTCCCCCTTCCCCTTTCATTTGTACTGAGCTGGGACTGTAGCTCAATACATGAAAAGAGCAGCACAGGCCTTGAAATAAAATAACAGGTCTGGTGAGCTATGCTGGTTACTGAGTTGAAATGCAAGCCATTGTGGATTGTTGGAAGCAGTTGTCCTTTGAAGTCACTTGATATTATTGCTCCTGAGCTGGCATACAAAGTTTAAAGAAATGAGCATCGCAAAGTGCAGGGAGTCTACACAGATGTTACTTCTTTTATACAGACTCACATTGCTAAATGAACTTGGAAGCTTAACAGAAAGGGAAAACTTAATAAACTCAAAGCAAAATCGGGCTTTAAATGCAAATCAGCCAAATATCTTCAAGCAGAATTGTCAAATAGTATTTTAAGAAATACCGCCTGCATAATTTAATACATTGCTGGTGTAAACACATCAGAGCAGATCCTTCCATGCGTGTTCATACGCTAAGTAATGCTACTGAGTTGGCCATTGATTTCTTAGAGTGTATACTACAAACTCCACCAGGGATTTAGCCTACACCCTTAAAAATATTACTTGTGCAAGGTTTTACACAATACCGACGTATTAGTTTGTTTACATTTTACACTTTGTTCAGCAAGTTTTATTAAAATGCCCTCCTCTCAGTTTTGAAAGCGTTCCAGAAACCCACTGATGTTCCATGAAAAAAGTTTCCTTCCTAATAACTTTTTTCCTCCTTCCTGCCAACCTCCCCTACTCATCAGCATCCGCTCTGAATCTCATTAATAGTCTCGTTCAAATTGATGGGACTCCATGGATTCAGTTTCAGGATCTTACTTAGTAAGAAACCTGAAGAAAGTACGTTTCTTTCTATATCTTGGCAAAAACTCGTTATTTGTGTAGTACGTGGCAATCTCAGCAGTACTTTTGTAGTTCCTTATGTAATAACATATCATATGGATTAAGGACATACTCTCACCAGCTGTTTTTTGTCACTGCTGCTCAATTCCCTTTTTACCTGCCTCTTGTGGTTTTGTGTTGTTTTGGTTTTTTTTTTAAATAAAAATGTTTCCAACTTACCTTCTGAATTTCCCCCTTCTCCTAATTTGAGGCAAGTACTGCTCACATTGGGAGGGAGCACGTCTCCACAGAAGATATTCTAGGGGGAACATTTACTGTGGAGCAGTGGGATAGGGATATATAGTTTCTATTTCTGGTTTGAAGAATAACTTGAGTAATGAGTGGTATCTCATTTCCCTTGGAGCGTGAGCTTTTGATGAAGGTATTTACTGTGTGATTGTACATCATCTGACAGAAGGAGGCCTTCTAGGTACTGTTATGATGAAAACGTTAGACAATTTCACTCATCTGTGCCTCAGTTCCCCTAATGTTGAAGTGTGTGTGCTTCTCTTTTCTGAATGGTTTCAAATCATCCTTCCCATTTAATGGCCCAGTGAAACTGCTACAGAGTGATTTCAGAAAACAATCCTGCTAGGTCAGTCTTGGGATTTTATAGAGTTTACTGGGGAAAAAAAACCCAAAAGCCCAACAAGAGCTCTTGCATATCTGAAACATACTATCATCAGCTTACTAGCCCTGCACTTCACATGACTTAATTATGTGATTATTTAGTCTATTATCTGTAAAAGAAATACTTTTCATCAGTCAAATTGTGCTCATAAGCAAGTCTTTGGAAAATGTGCTAAAAGCCTTTAGGAAAAACATTTAATCCCTGTTCCAATTGAATGTAATCCCCTTGTTTTAAACTCTTACAGTGTATTTTTTTTTTTAACATGTAATCGGGCTATTAGCTTGTGTGCTTAATTATCAGTGTAGGCTAATAGTTGAGTGGTTTCTTTTTTTCCCTGCCTTCCACCGAATCTCCACGTGATAGACATATCTTAAGAATAGACAAAATGTCCTGGATCTTGTCAACTTGCTCCTACATGATTTGCCAAAAACAGTGGCACAAAGTAAACAGGTTATTTAGCTTAATTTAACATGCAATTTTAAGGTAAAAGCAAATCCAGGCCTATTGCTCTAGTTTTCAAAAACCAGTTTGCAAAGCATGTGCAATGGCGTTTCTAAGTGTGTTTTGCAAACTGGTTTGTGTAAAATAAGCCAACTGAGCCAGATTTACGTTTCAGTTGTTTAAGTCTCTTGCTGTGTGTCACTGAAGTGATTCACATATAGATCACTTAATCTAGTTAATGAACACAATTGCCATGTTTTGACAATATTAATTGGACCTGTGCTTGTACTTCTTTCTGCATTTCACTTTCATAACCACCTCCATAATTACCAACTCCTATGGCTTTAGTAAGCCTAAAGGAATAGTTTACTTTTATAGAACATATATTTCATTATTAACTTCTCTCTCATTGTCCTTCCCTCTAATATTCTTCTCCACAGAATCTCCAAGCCTTTTTCTTTTCCTCCAGTCATTAGCAATTGGGCTTCATCTTTGCAAATAACAAGGGTGAGAGATACCCACCTGTTCAGAAGTCGTTTGTCGTGCACTTTCAACTCAAGGCTTATAACTGCTATGTCACAGTCATTCCAGCCGAGTTGCTTTCACACCAGCATTCTGGGATTTCTTTTACTTAAAAAACCCTCAAGAATGGGCGTTTTCCTAGGTTTAAGATGCACAACCAGACAACCAGCTTATGCAGAAGGACACAAGCTCCGTTGTTTTGCCTAGGATGTCAGAATCTGCTTGTAAAAGGAGACAAGGTAGAAACCCTGAAGATGTACCCAATTAACCCAGTGATTAACTTGTACAACTTTTTCAGCTAGATCTAAGCAATATCATTTTTATTAGTGTTTGTATGGCAATAGGACCACACAAGATAGAAAGTTATTATACTATGTATGTTTAAAAGACACAAGGTACCGTAGCCCTTGCTCTGATGAGATCACAGTGTAGACAGACAATCCAGACAGAGTTGAAGGGCGTAGGAGCTGCAGTGACTTGAACTGGGTGCGTAGCAGGTTAGTAACAAAGATGGGAACAAAAGCCAACTCTCCCAATTCCCAATCCGTTTTCCTCTCTGCTAGAACCACACTTCCAGCCTGTGATGTGGCAAAGACAAAAGACAAGGTATAAATTCGGCTCCACCCCTTACAGCCACAGGAACCATATACCAGGTGACTTGTGCACACTTATGCAAGCTATTGAAGAAATGCAGGAGGTAAACAAGTATTAGTACAGCATTGTACTAGATTACCACATTTCTTAAACCTATAATTTTTGGACTCTGAGAATTTATGGTTTGAGGAAGACTTTTGACTCATTTACATGTTAGTAGCATAAATAGCTGCTATTTCTATATATGTGTTTTATTCTCCATGTTCTCCATCTCCTGGGTATCTGTATTTCTTTCCACAGCAAGGAGAACAACAAATACTATAAAGATACGTTAATGAGTAAATTTCCCAACTATATTTTTTCAATATTGTTAGCAATATATACTTAGAAAATATATAGTTTTGGGGCTCAGTAAAAAAAAAAAAAAGATGTTTGTGTTTCACTCAGGGTCTTAGTTCTATCATTCCTCTTTTTCTCTATGTACTATTGTTACATATTTGTTTTATATGCTATTCAAAATCATGAGTCTGGAGAGTTCTGAGATTTGTTGATCATGGAAGTCCAAATTTTGTCATTAGTTCAAGTGACACCAACAGTTTCAGTAGCTCCATGGAAACACAAACAAAATTTTGGCCTAACATTTGAGATACCTGTCACAGGATATCAGAAATTGGGATATTCACATTGTTCATCAAAACAGCCAAATCAGTGCACTAAGACACGTCCCAACAAAAAGCAAATTCATTTTCACATGATGTACAGTGGAGAACAAAGTTGGTTGGGAAAGGTCAGACAAGGCTGTTGTATTTTAATTTGTTCATCCAGAAAAATCAAAACACTTTGTGAAGACTGACTCTGCCAAAGGTGGTTCACTCAGTGGGCAGGTTCCACTGTGAAGCCTGCCCAGCTTCCTCTTGTAAGCCATCTGGCTACTGCTGTTCTGCCTGGGACACAGCTGTCAACATGAATGTTTCTCCTTTTCCATCACCTATAGCTGGCAATTTCAGGTGAGAAGGAATATCAGAGTCAGTATCAGTGGCTATGGCACCTAAAAGAAGATTATTTCCTTCAGACAGACTATTGCCAGTATAGCCATTTAAACTAAGCTCAGGATCTCAGCTTTACTTCCAAACCCAGTATTTTTAAGTTACTGAAGGGCACTGCTATGGAGATCTGTTTTGCCACAAGGGGATTTATTAGACAAATATTCAATACTAAGAAAGACTGCATCTTTTGCTAGGGCTCAAAAGGAACAACTCCAAATATTTTATCATGCACCTTTTGATCTGTCTAGATTAAAGCCCTAGTTAATATATAATACAAATTAATATTATGGCTGGTTCTGTTGTCTAGGAACCCACTGTGATTAGTGCTCTACAAGTTCCAAACTCACCAGAAGCCGTCTCTCACCAGAAGCCTGGATGTAGGTAGTCATGATACACAGTATATATTTAACCTGAGAAATTTCCATTTTTATTCACATCTCTAATGCACAAAATAACATCAAAGACAAGACTGGAAAGTACCAAACTTAGTGTCTAAGTCCGCAAGTATTCTAGATAATTAATAATGAGCTTTAATAAGAGTGGGCCCTGACAGAAGTAATGAGAAAACAGTGCAACTGGAACTTGCTTTCAGCATTTCATATGTCTTTATGTATATTCAGTATATCACATATGTATGTCCTTTCCTGCTGCTTTGTGCTTTGGATTGTGTTTTGTCTTATAGCAGTCAGTGACATTAGCTGAAACAGATTAGTGTTGCAAATTTTTTTTTAAAAAATAACTGGAAGTACAATAAATGTATTTACATGTTGATGAATTGAAGATGATGATTAATAAAACTATACATGTTAATCATGATGTAGTCAATTATTGAACAAAATAACTAAAATCCTGCTCAGTCATGAGAAGATGAGATCATGTAATGAAAAAAAGGTCTTATTTGTATCCTTTGATTTAAAGCTGACAGGTAGTCAAGACTTCTCCAGAAGAAATTCTTTCCATATTAACGCACTCTTCAAATTGAAGAAAAAGGCTTTAAAAGTACCTCAAATTCCCAGCAAATTTGTCCAATAGCGTAACGTTTGCAAAAATTCAGAACTCATGTTCATAAGCTTCTTGGTTAAACACAAGATGACTAAGGTTGATTTAATTTTTCTTCCTGATCACATATTTAAATTATGAATATCATTTAGGCATCAGTAGATTAAAAGTATGTCAAATGAAGGACGAGTACAAATTCAAATTACTAAGGAGAAAAATTAAGTTAATTTCAGTGTGGAATGTTTGTAAGCAGTGTGTAATCAGTCTTCAGTTTAAATGACTCTTAATTAAATAATCTATTATTATGTTCACTGGCAAATCG
Organism: Nycticryphes semicollaris; assembly: GCA_013400055.1. Taxonomy (NCBI): domain Eukaryota; kingdom Metazoa; phylum Chordata; class Aves; order Charadriiformes; family Rostratulidae; genus Nycticryphes; species Nycticryphes semicollaris. Next base: position 384,833 of record VXBJ01006118.1, read on the forward strand.
AGCCTAAACATGCACAAGTGCAAAAGCTAAGAGATCCAACTACATTCAGCATTCTAATACAAAGAGCTTGTAGTACATTAACATTGGCCAAAAATACATTTTATTCGGGNAATCCATTGCATATTTCACTAGGAGTAATAAGGGTCAAATTCCAGCCCAAGGTACAAACGTTAAAATTTCCATGACATTCATGAGTGTCATACGTTCACATCTGAATGGAGTCTATCCACAAAGAAATATAAGCCTACAAGGAGACATTCTCCAATGCTGTTTGAGAAGTCAGCTGCTCACTTGTCACTTGGGCACACCCATGCCTAATTTTCTTTTCAGCAAATAGCATTACTCTCTATAGCCCCCACTCTGAAGCAATTACTCATTCAAAAAATAATAGAACAGTAGTCCCCAAGAGACTGCATTCAAACATCTTTCTTGATGCTAAGCAAACATCACGCCATTTGGAGTATCATGCCTAAGCTTGGCCCCATTTCTGAAAAAGGATTAGCACAAGCCAACCAGTCTGGCAGGACTGACAGTCATTGACTTCAAATCAAACACCATCTCCACCCCAGAGTATGCCTGCAGGGGCTTCCTTTGCAAGATTGGCTGAGGGAAGAGAGGGTGTGGATAAGACACCAAAAGCCACGTCTCAGCTTAGGAACCCAAGTCCCGCTTTCAGAAGAGGCACAAGTTTAAGCATCTTGGGCTACCGGTGAGACCTGTCCTCCAAAAGGTTGTTGTTTTTGAAAATCACATGTGAAAACAGTCCAAATTCACTTAGACTCTTTCTAAAAATTGCCGCTGTGCTATGTAATTCAAACATTATGCCTTTGATACTTAAAGCTGTAAACTAATAAAAAGGGAAGCATATTGTTTTAGACCAGGAGAAAAATTTTGCATGGAAGATTTTTGCAGTTTCACGCATTGAAACCTGTCTGGAGTTACCACTGGTGACTTTCCCTTGATTCTGAAGAATTGTGTCCAGTTCTTATTACAATACAGGCTGAGGACAAATATGGAAATATTTAAGATTTTTCATAAGTCCACCTTTTCTAGGTCATAGTAATATATAGGCAGGAAGTGAATTAAATCAGCACTGTCCCACTGAACTGTTTTTTAAAAGCCCACATTCATAACACTGTAGTATTCTCCTTGCTGAGGATATACATCTCAGTGCCAGGCCTGAAGAGGTCCACAGGGCAACTGAGCAAGATAAACACAAAGATTTAGTGTGAAAGCGTAGGTTTCCACAAATCCAGCTCCCTGACTTAGCTGATGCTCAGTTGATGTCAACTTTGCAGAGTACAAAAAAAAACCCCAAGCCCACAATTTTTCCAGCTCCTGACTTCTTTCTAAGAAGTGCTCCTACATCCAATTTACTTTCACAGAATGAAACCCAAGTCAAGAGCTGCCACTACTAAAGGCATAAGCTTAGCTCTACTACTCCACCAGGAATGAGACGTATCCAAAGGTAGCTGGAAGAAACAGCACTGCACGTGAATGCTCAATTGCTGGCTCCCTAGCTTTGGAAACCTATCAATGCCTTTGATCAAAGAAAAACCTCAGCACTGCAATCTCACATTCAGGATTGCAAGGGCTTTAACCTAACTGTAATTAACGCTACAGAATGTCAGCACTGATAACAGAATTGCTTCAGCACTTTGAACAAGTGAGATCACTAACAGATTCCCACAACAGCCTCACTTTGCTGACAGATAGAGGGGCAGAGCATGCAAACAGGGCTACCGCCAGAGTTTATACGATCCTGATGCTAACTTTTAGATCCACTGCTAGTGGACCTAAGAATAGCCAACAGGTTGTTCTGCTGTCCAGCCCAGTCTTTTCCTACTGACATAAACTAATCAAGTATGGTTTCACTGAATAAAAATAATATACCAGTAACTGCAAGGTAAGCTAGGCCAAACTCATATCTCGGGTTCATACTTCAAATATTGGCCAAGGGCTTGAATACTTACTATGTATTCATTATTTTCTGCTATAAATCTACTAAGTGAAAGAGCTAGAATCATATAATGGTTTGGGTTGGAAGAGATCTTAAATATCATCAAGTTCCAACCCCCCCACCATGGGTAGAGACACCTCCCACTAGAGCAGGTTGTTCAAAGCCAACCTGGCCATGAAGACCTCCAGCGATGGGGCATCCACAGCTTCCCTGGGCAACTTTTTCCAGGGTCTCACCACTCTCATGATAAAGAATTTCTTCATAATATCTAATCTCCATCTACCCTATTTCAGTTCAAAACCATTAACTCACCCTATCACTACACTCCCTGATAAAAAGTCCACCCCCCATATCCCCTGTAGCCCCCTTTAGGTACTGGAAGGCTGCTATAAGGTCTCCCCGGCGCCTTCTCTTCTCCAGGCTGAACAATCCCAGCTCTTTCAGCCTATCATCATAGCAGAGGTGCTCAAGCCCTCTGATCATCTTCATGGCCCCCCGCTGGACTCGTTCCAACAGTTCCATATCCTTCTTGTGCTGAGGACTTCAGATGTGGACACAGTACTACAGATGGGGTCTCATGAGAGACGAGGGGCAGAATCACCTCCCTCAGCCTGCTGGCCACACTTCTTTTGATGCAGCCCAGGATGGGATTGGCTTTCTGGGCTGCCAGTGCACACTGCTGGCTCATGTTGAACTTCTTATACACAAGCACTCCCAAGTCCTTCTCCTCAGGGCTGCTCTCAATCTGCTCTCCACCCAACCTGTTGGGTTGTCTGGGGTTGTTGTGACCTGGGTGCAGGACCTTGCACTTGGCTTGGTTGAACTTCATGACGTTCACATAGGCCCACTTCTCAAGCCTGTCCAGGTCCCTCTGATTGGCACTCCTTCCTTCCACCATATCAGCCACGCCACACAGCTTGCTGTCATTGGCAAACTTGCTGAGTGTGCACTCAGTCCCACTGTCCATGACTCCCATAACTCCATCAACTTCAAGGGGTTTAATATTCATGACTGTGAGAAAAGATGCATCCACACCACACAGAGTGAAACTTAAGAGTAATCTGACCTTGGAATATCATGTCTCATAGTGTGCCATTTTATCTTCTGTCTTCATTCTTTTCCTGATTTGACTACACTGTATAAAAGTGGGAACGAGAGATGCACATGCCAATACCCAAGATGTGCTTTGTTAATAGTTTTTTTAATATTTATGGAGCAAAATTGCATGAAAACATTTCTAGAGAAAGCCTTAAAGTTAATCTTATGCTGGTAAAGAGGGAAGAAATCCACTTACACACAAATATAAGGCACTAATATAAATCTTCATATGTGTGTCCCCCCCCGCCTCCTTTTATTTTTTTTTCTATCATTTGACAAAGGAAAGAGAAGAATCTTAGTCATCTCTGTTGGGTGGACCTCTAGCCAAAACTGATGGCTAGAATTGTCAAAAAACCCCTCATAACCCATTAAATATTTCACAGAAGAAAAAACTGCCAAAAGTTTACATCAGCAAAAGGCAAGACCATATCACCACATATTCATTTACAAAAGTCTAGTCAATTTTGTATATACAGAAAACTCATACATCCTCATCTTCAGCATGACCTGCAAACATTTATAGCCTGAAAGCAAACATTCAGGAAGTGTCCAGACTAGCCTTTCCAAACAGCAAACAATTAACTCAAGGTGAAACTATACTACAGACATGCCCAAATCCAGACTGTGTTTCATCCCCTCTGGCTGAGACAAGAATTGAGTAGAGAAATAACCTTTTTTCTGGGAAGAAAGCAGAAGCTTGTTGCTCTGAAGAAAAGCCATGGGGGAAGAAATAGGTTTGAAGAGCAACAAAGCAAGAAGTAGCCAACAGCTGACTGGGCACTTAGTACTCTTCCTGTGCAACTGCAAGACAGCATTCAAGGAAAGAGATGTGGAAAAGGAACACAACAGCATGGAATTTGCAGTAGTGTTTCAAAATATTCCTTACTCACTAGGCGCCTCATCAGCTAATTGTTCCAGGGCTTGAAAAAAAAGTCCTGGCTTTTCTGACAAAAGGGAACTGCTGCTAACTAGCACCCAACACAGCTTGCCCAAGGACTTTACCTCCCCTCTGAGCGTGGAACAGCTGAAGGGGCCAACCGTTTCATCATGAGTGTGCTATAATGACAGCTACCCTCCTCCTCATCTTGTTTCAGTAGGAAAGCCATCACAAGACATAGAGGAGCTGCAGTGTCTTGGCAAGGGGCCTTATTAGGGAAACAAAATATATTAGTCTTTTATATAAATCACCCACTGTGTTGCAGGCAATTTTGACATGTTTTAGGAGTCGTGAGAATTGCTACAAGATATAATCTATACTTAACAACTCAATATGCTCATCCAGTATCGATGCCAGCAGTGATAACATCTGCTGTCTTCACGTGGCTGCATCTTCCCTACACAGCTGCGTTCAGCGGCATTGTCTCTCCCTGCTGCTTATATTCGTTTTCTCTCTTTGCTCCCTGCTTTTTCAGACCTTAGTGCAAGGCACTAAGTCCCCTCAGTACACCTCTTGTTCAAACCCCACTGGGTGCCAGTGACCTTGAGGTACTGGGAGCAGGGGTAAGGAGGAGGGCGGCCAGCTCCTGGGGGAAGGTGAGCAGTAGGAAGGGGAACTTCTCACACCAAAACACCATGTTTCATCAGGAATTCAAGGCCTTGGAACAGCACAGCACAACAGTACAAGCCCCACAGTAATAACTGAGCCCAATATTTCTTCTTCTGAATAGAGATGTTACCTAGGAGATTACACATTTATAGGAGTACATTAATTATTTATTCAGATGCTTTTTAGCTCCACTTTGTTGCTGTTGAACCAGGAACGGAACTACGTAACTGAACAATTTACCGGACACTTAATTGAGATACAGACCTGGAGTAGTGTTGTCTGCAACTTAGTCTTAAAACTTCATTCCTACAAGGGTTGAGAAAGAAACCACAGAAAACTACAAGGAAGATATATTATGTCTTGGTGAGCATTTCTCAAATACACCACCTCGGGAAATGCAAGGCTTAGGAGTATTATTGAATCTTCTAACAATTCCAGATGCTCAGATGGTCTTAGCCAAAAAATATTTTTCCCCTCCTGTACTGTAAAATTATGAACCTTTATTTCATATTAGGAACAATAGTGGGTTACTATAACAGACGATACAAAGATGACAGCTCTTAAAACAACCATGAAGATTGACCTAAAAATAGCAAGTGCTATTACAGGCACTACTCCCAATCAATCTCCAAGATATATCCATGGTAGAATTAATGGTCCATAAAACCAATCCATATTCTAACTTGGTTTGATTTCAACACAGTAGCTTAATATTAAATATTTATGTAGCTTAAACAAAAAGGGCTAGTGGCTGGATATATCCTGAACTCTGAAACTGGCTTCCTTCCTTCACCTAACACAGCTTGAATTTTGGTGTCTGCTATTTTGCAACACATAAAAGGCAGAGAATTGAAAAAACAGATGGATGTGCAAGACAACTCTATGAGTTACAGTATCTTCACAGTAATCTAGAATAATATATTTTTAGCAATTAATTCCCAGAAATCTCTACATCCCCTTTTCACACTTGAGTATATCAATAAACTCAGCTCTAAGGAAAAAGTAAGAAGGAGAAACCTCTCCCTTCCGTACACAGTTTGCTATAAAAACAAGCCCTGCCTTTCCCCTCCCTGACTGTACAGAAGATCAGTCTTTGGCCACTAGGTGAGATGTTCGTGACAGTAAGTTTGCATACTAGCTACTTTAGTTGCTCTACACCAGACACACTTTGATCTTATGATCAAAACATATTTTCATTTTGAACATTTGCATCCATGCTATACACGTAGGAGCCCTAGTCATGAAAACAGGCTGTGCTCATAGGAGTATGCAAAACATCCCTGAGTTTTATACAGAAGTAACAGTAAGAAGAACTCAAGAAGGCATAACGACTCCTTTTATTAAGGAATTTATTGTGTTACTTTGCAGCCCCACAACCTTGGGGAAAAGGCTGGGATACATGCTCACAGGCTCAGTAGTGAATTAGATGCAACTTGTATGAAAAATATGTGGCTCTTGCCAATACAAGAGAGAATATTTTACAATTAACTGCTAAATTCTGATTGTAAGAGGATGGTTGTGAAGGAACAAAAGACCTTTCCTTAACTATGTATTTCTTTTGTATAATTAATTCTTTCAAAATAAACAAAAATAGAACTTTGCTAGGGTACCATTAAAGTTAGATGTCCAAACTACTTGCTAAAGTAAATACACTTTATTGTTTTCATTTCTTAAAAAGTTGCAATTTGAAATTTCTCAGTATATAGGAAAGTTCAAACAATTTGTCTGCATGGCATTCTTAGGTCTCCAGATCAAAAGCTTAAGAAGTGTATAATATCAGCCAGAAGAGCCATAACATTGTGTATAAATGCCAAGTTAAACGTCATGCTTTAGCAAATTGTAATGGCATCAATTTTCATTCAGTGTCCAATGCAGAACACTCCGTATTAAGACCTAGGCTAACTTTGTGCTCAGAACAAAGTTCTACATGCCTTTTCCTTCTCATACTGGCATTTATTAGACACAGATTGTAGGGTTCCACTTGAGGAATAAGGAACACACAGTAATCAGACGCATCTATATATGTATAAATATGCCAAAAGTCAGAAGGTTTGAATAGAAACTTCCCAACAAATGTTTAATCTTTTGAAACTTGGAAGGGAGGGAGGATGGGGGAGATGGGGAGGAGACATGGGACACAGACAGTTCAATTGGTTTCACATCCTTTTTAATGCAAAAAACCCCACGCTTGAAAGACCTTGTCCAATATTGTGCTGCTAGTAAACAGGTACTTTTTTTCCAAAGTGTATGTGCCAAGCTGTTATGACACATCCCCTTATGGAGGCCTTTAACCTCAGGCTGGCAGCCTGTTTGCTCAGGCCAGGTTTAACCACCACCTCCATTACTGTGGGATGTGGTCAGCCTACAACAAGGAACGTGCGCAGAAGGCAGCTGCTTGTACTTGCTGGCGGCATGGGAGAAGGAAAGGGTCAAGGACCTTTTGCAAGGACCTTGGGTAGGCACAGCTTCAGGAGGAAGGGTGGAGGTAACTGCCACACAAGAGTGGTCCATAGCACAAAGATTAAGGAGCTCCAAAAGGAGGTGGGAGCAGTGGGTTTGGATCCCCTTAGGCAAAGGAGGGACCTAAACCTGGGTAACCTGCTTTCTGGATGAGACTTCAAAGCTGGGACTGCTCCTCCTCTCCCACTCACACGCCCTGAGGTGTGGTTTTACACACACCCCTCTCGAAGCCCTTCCTAATGGCTGTCTGGAGGCCTGCACACATGGACTTATCAGTGGGGTGGCTTCTTTAGAAGTTCCAGGCCCCCTCACATGCTTCACTCCCCATGAGGAGCTACCCTCAGGATTCTGCAACTCACCTCAGTAGCCTTTTCTTTGTGCTTCAGTTCCCTGCTGTTAAAAGGAAACAGCACTTCACTAACCTACTGAGGTTCTCTGAAGATAAAATATATTAGAACTAAGCTGCCAGAGCATGAAAACACATAATATTTTTAAGACTGATAGATTGAAAGACACAAGAGCCTCAAGTACCTCATATGCCAACTCTGAAGCACATTCTGGCTCTGAGCAGGGGTGCCAGAAGAGGTTTGCCCACATGCTAAAGAAGCATTGGAACTCTGCTCTTTCAAGGGCCCTGAGCCCGCAGAGTTAATTGCATTAAGTCTCATATAGATCCTGTAGGGGGAAAATAAAAGCACCTCTCGGGTTACTTAGAGGTTGCTGGGAGCACCTCTGAGGGCACTGGATTGCACAGGCTGATTATTCTCTGTGCCAATAAGATTTGCTGAACGTAAAATTAAGACAGCTAATTAGTGCAAATTCAGTGTTACATTAGCCATAATCTATTTAAGTGATACAACTGCAATGAGGAAGCCCACAGACTGCTCAGGACAAGAAAATGTTTTGCTTAAAACAGAAAAGCTTTCATTTAGATATATTGCATTTCTTTTCCCCAGTCTGTTTCGGTTTGAAAAAGTCTGGTGAAAGATTAAGTGCCAGTAGTGAATTCAGTGCTTATCCTTTATCTCTGCTTAACAACCATAATAAAATGTATGTAATTTGAGATACTATTAATTTTTAATTTTTTTAAAAATAATTTTTTAAGCTTTTGAAAATTCCAGAAATATATTTCACTTGCTGAACTTCTTTTGGTTTAGTAACATAATGGAATCTACTTAACTGCTCTAGTTTTTACTGGTACTAATCTGTTCCCACTGAAGTCAGTAGCAAGCAAAAAAAAACCCAAACCCAAAAAAACCCCGAACAAACAAACAAAAAAATCATTGTTTTTAGTGAGCACAGGTTCAGGCCCCTAAGAATGCAAAAGGCATACTCACCAAAAAATAATCACATTTTGAATAAGATAAATCTCATTCTCAATATAAGCCAATTCCTTGCAGTGTGTTTCCTTTCAAGGATTTGTATTCTTGAAATTAGAAGGGGTTTTTTAAATACGTTTTAGTATTTTGTGTTTTTCTGATGCTCAGAACTAACTATGTTAACAGGCTCAAAAGATTTATTAGTCAGCCTTAGAATGACATGGTCAGTAGATGAACTGTCTAGCAAGCTTCTTTCTTGCTATACTTAAAAGATTAGTAACAAAGGAGAAAACAGAAAATCTGAATTGCAAGAGCTTAGTGTGTTCCACCAGCTGACAAAAGAAAGAGGATCAATCCCTTTGCTCCCACCCAGGGAACAGATATTTCATTGTTCCTCTGTTTGGTGACTGTCCGCAACTTGTCTGAATACCTTTCATTTGGTAATGGCAGGAACTGTAATCTTACCATCTGACATGGCAGAAGGACAAGATGATTCTGAATGGAGGAGCAGTGGAAAGGGTTTTAAACAGACAACTATCCTTTCAACTACTACAATAAAATAGGTAAAAAGACACAGAAATGTCTTGCACAGGACACTAAGTTGACATTCAATTCCCAGAACAATCTGTATAATAAAGGGGCAATATAATGAAGATCAACTTCCAGTTGTTAGCATTCAAAAGCAAAATAGTTCGGGCCTGTTTAAAAAAATTACTTCTAGAAGAGATCTCAAGCGTTAACGGACAATTCTCCCCACCCCACCCCCCTTCAAATTTAAAAGCTTACGAAACTAGAAGCATGAAATCACTCTCTCATCTAGAAATCAATGTTTTGTCATAGTGTGCTTGATTTTATCTTGTTTTCAAACTGCTTTAATATAATTGTATCACTAAGCATTAATTACAAAGCATTTTAAATATTACACATCCAGATGTAACATACCTACTTTACCAAAACACAGGGAACTGAGTGCATTTCCAAAATCTAAAGCAAATCTTTCAAAACACTCCTAAGCACCCATCTCCCTTTCAGAAGGGGAGAATTCACATCCACATAGAGATGTACAGTAGCCTGTGTGCATAGAGACATCCATGCTCCCCGTTGCACAACTCCTTGTTTTTGCAAGGCTTGCCATATAAACGCCATGTAACTAAAATGTCAGGGGAAAAGGTGCAGGATATCCTGAAGGGACAAGAGCAAAGCATTCTGCATGTAAGCTCTTCACTGAACCTGAAGGATGTATTTATTTGCATTTACATCGTTGTCACAAAAATGCTTATTTGTAATGCTTCACAAGTCATTGACACAAGCACACTGATGTGCAGTATTTTAAGTCCCTTCCCATCAGATCACTGCTTATAAACATATTTTTAATCTATTTAAGGTGCTTGCAGGGAAAAGACAAACCTTATAAGAAGTAGCAGAGGATGCAAAAAGTTAATAGAATTCAATCATAATATAGTTTATTGAATGAACAAGGAGCTGTCAATAGGGAGAACAGAATGAAGAACAGAGATGAGTATCTGCTGAGACAATTTAAGACCAGCAGACAGTGTCCCAGATTCTTTGCCAGACCCATAGGTTTTCCCTCATTATTCAGTCTTCCTATAGTTATAGAAAAGCAACAACAGAAGTTTCTTCTTTGTACTGAATAAACTCCTTTGTGCCCAGGAATTTAGTATCTTCCCACAAAATAATTTCCAGGCCAGTTAGAAAAACCTTTCTACTCGGTGTTCACATCTGTAACACTTATGGGTATATGAAATCAATGTTATCCCAATTAAAGGTCTCTACATTAAGAAAAAGACTGCCACATCATTGCAAAAGGAAAGTGAGCTCCACTAAAGTAATTTAGGCTTCTAGAAAAACACTCCAAATAAGCTGATAGTCTGGTACAATAGCACAGTTTTAAAAATATGTGTTCAGATAGGAAGAATCAAACAAGTCCCCAACAGTCTAAAGTGGAGAGAGGGAAGAGAAGGTTTCATAACTGCAGGCAAAACAAATCAGACACATAGTACGCTCCAAGACAAAAAAAAAACAAACCCAAACCAACCAAACAAAAAGCTACTTTTCAGGTATGTTACTTGTCAGCCCCCAAAAGAAAAAACTTAAAAGGCAGCTGACCAGAACCCAGGGAAACATCTTTCCCCAAATTTCACCACAAGACTCCTAAAATCTCCTAAAAAGATTGATTTATTCAGCACTGCATAGTCTCTTCCCATGGTGTGCCCAGAGCACCTGAATAACACCCAACCCTGTACCCTTCAACTGCGGCATTTTAATGTGACAGCATCTGGCAGAAAGCAAAAAACTTCTTTTCAACTTGAGTGTATGAAAAATGGATATATAGGAATAAATACTTGTCCATCAACACAAGGCAAAAAAGTGATCGATAACATTTTGGCCTAGAATTGCTGCAGACTCTGGAAATAAATAGGTGACAAATTGCTGTTACTCTAATGAAAGAAACCGGGAAAAACAAAAAGAATGAATAAGAGAGAGGATGCCAAATGATACGCAAAAGAAACAAAAAGCCTGTTATACGCAAAGCATAAATGTAAATTCTGAAGCATTCAGCCTGCTAATTTTGCCAAGTCTGACAAAAATATTCAATTTGAAAAACAAAACAAAAAACCAGTGTGACAAAGTGTTTCAGGGGGTTGGTGGTTTTGCTTTGTTTTTGTAAGAACTTTCACACTAAAATGGATCTATAAGAAACTTCTTGTTATAAAATTAATACTGGGGTAGAAAACAGCTACTTTTAACCCTTTGGAAATAGTGAGATGTACAATATTCTAGTCCAATGAAAGGGGTCTTTGTAAGACCACAATATGTATACTGTTCTTCTGCTGCCCTCATTATTATAAAAGATCCACTTTTACGTTGAGCGCATCTGGGCATACCAGGAGCGTGACACTAGTGGACTTGGTGGTGGTAAGAATCACCCAGATAAACGTCCTAAATTCTTGGCTGAGGTTAAACAGTCGGGGATGTCATGAGGGTCGTGACTGTGTGAAATGAAGTAGGAAATAACTTAATTAGGTCATGATTCATGCTAATTGCTGTGAGATGTTTTCACGGACAGGTCCCAAGCGTTTTGCTTAAATACTCAAAGAACAAATATTTTCTCTAGATATTAATAAGATCTTTGAATTTCAAAAATTATAAAGGTGATTAATAAACCTTTCATTTGTTTATTGATTGACTCCTGAGAAATTGTAATATAACCAGAAATGGTGGCCAATTTTGATATTCTAATCTTGCTAGTTCTATATGAAATAAGCCCTACAAATCTCTAGAAGCATGGAAAAAGGCAATAAACAAGAACACCAAGAAACACATGCAAACACCCTCAAGAACTGAAAATGAGATAAAAAAGACTGGTTTTGTTATTATTGCTCTGAATTATTTTTTCTTCCACTTCAGCTAAATTTGGTGTTCTCCTAGGTATCACTCACATACAAAGGCAATAGGTATAATCTAGAAGTCAAAAGCATCACATACAACTGGTAACAAAACCAATCCAGGAAATGCCTGGTTTCAGCAAAATATGAATAGGCTTTGGATGCTACTGCTGTATTATTGGATGATTCCAGTATTTTAATATTGCTCAACAGAGCATTAAATAGCACACACAAATACAGAGATGCATCAAAATCTCAGTTTGAAACAGGAAACTTTGAATTTTAGATACTAACAACATTAACTGTATAATTTATGCATCATTTTTACACATTAAGGAACCTTCTTTAGTGTATATAAGAGAAGCTAGGAGATAAGCCTGATGTTTGCAGCAACTTCATTAACATGTTAGGTGTTCATTAGCACAAGAAATGGCATTTTAAGTATAATATTTGCTAAAATTGATCTATTTGTTGGTGGCTCAGACTATAAATTTATCACATCATTTACTGCTCTTGATGCACCATTGTTTAGCCGGTGTATACAAGGGAAGGCCATACAAAGAGGAGTGAAAGTCCTCCACTGTCAGGCTAGCCATGACAAACTGAAGAGAATGAATGGCACTGCTGTTATAGACCAGTGAGGATTTAATAAACAGTCGTATGAAGTACTTGTTGACTCTACCTAAGGAAGGTCACAACAAGTCACAATTGATCATCCACAAGCAAACAGTAGTTTAAAAAAAATACTTCAGACTCTAATCAACAGTTCTGTAACAGAATAGTAAATTCTCTTCACACCTGCAGGTAAATAGGTGGCAAATATATATATATATGTATGTATATGTACCTACAATATATATTGTATAATTTGGGGAATCAAGCACTGAAGGGAAGTTGTTGCACATCTTTGTATCCAGATCTAAAATAATTGGCACAGAGATTCTTTCAGTTTTAACAAAGGATGACTGGCTGTAGCCTTCGTAACTTATCAGTGGGAATTGAAGGAGATGGAAAAAATCTCTGCCACAAATACTTCAAAGTCAGACAGAAAATAAAATGAACTAATAGTAAGATAAACCTATAGTTGCTATCATAGTTATCTTTGCCTTGTGTAGTCTGTGTTTGAAGCTCAATATACCAGCGTTAAAGTCAGTCATTTTAAGTGACACATGATAATGAAGATAAACTGATAAAATCTCATGCAGGTCTTTTAAGCCTTACATATTTTAGAGAGCTTTCTTGGCAACACTGCAAAAAGCAGCTACACAACCTCCTGCCTACGGCTCTACAGTAGGTAAGGTAAGGGCCTAGAGCCCTATTGCTGAAGAAAGAGCTATGGAAATGAATTTTGGAGGAGCAGAAATTTATAATGGAAAGAGTAAATCCATATTTTTTTCTACAGTGTGTCTACTTTTAACCTCAGTCCAACGTTGTTCACCTGTGAAGGTAATCCCCCTGCCACTGCCTATGCTTGCTTGTGGAGGGAGAAGAGCATCAGGTACAGCATCATCTGCTTCCCTACTTCATGGAGAAAAAAGCTGACATCTCAGCCAGATGGAAGAAAGGGGGTTAATTTCTGATTTATTCCTTTGTGTGCTCATGTACCTAGAAGAGTTACCTCACAGCAGTACCATTTGTATTTCAGAATATATTATGGCGGCATCTATACTGTCATGTGGGTAAACTGCTCCAAGACTGTCCTCAGTATATCCTGGGTCCTGTTGACAGTAGAATATTAAATGCATTCTTGCTCAAAGGTCATTAAATAACGATTAATGATACCTCTCTGTTCGTCTCAGCACATCGTCACAGCAGATTCTGCCAGTGTCAGACACTTNGGTAGCTTTTATCATTCTGACAGTAACATGAATATCATGGTGGTGATGAATTAACAACCTACTTGAAGAGATTGCTTTTAAGATATACACAGTCTCTACCCAACACTCCAAGTGCAACAGACACCACCCAGCAAACAAGCACAGCACCTTTCTATAAAGGAAAAACAAGAAATGCAGGCATATTTGTTTGCTAGGTCCTGCCTGGGTTGCCATAACTATGCCAATTTGTACTAATAACAACAATATTTTGATGCTACATTGCACTTGTACTGTCAGGCAATAAAAACAGTCTCAAGCCAAGCTTTACAGTGGGATATTGACCCTAATTTTAAAGAGGCCAGATTTGGCATTACAGTAATAGAAAAAGTTTTAAAAAAGTGAACTATTTTAAAATTTACTCATACCTCTTAGAACGTGAAGGACATATTAATTTATTTCATGTGATTGAAACAGAGGATTGTCTAATTTACAAAGTGTTTTAGGTCATACTCTGTTTTCTCTACTGCAATTTCAAAAAAAAAAGATCCAAAGTGGTGACAGGAGTCATGTCTCTAATCACATCTCTAATCAAATAGAACTCACAGCACAAGGACTCCTGTTCTTAATTCAAAGAGGTGAAGAAGAGGAATGCTTTGGATGGAGAAGACTTCTCTAGCCAGGTATAAAGAGGTAGAGTTTTCCTAGACACGCTCCATAATTACTATTCACAAACTGTACACATTACATGCAGTTTTGAATACAAGTTTTTTCCTCTTTAGAGCTAAGCCCAGGATCTGTTCTTCCATTCCTGGTTTAAAACCACCACAAAAGATGATTATACTATCTTTACTAGAATTAACTCAAAGCACTTAAAACAATCTCTACATATCTAACACTAAGATATATCTTTTTGCATGGAAAAGTTATTTATATAAGTTATCTGCACTTGGAGATGTGTAGTTAATAACATATTAAATATCAAAGACCTCATTTTTTGGGAAGATATTGAAGCAAATCAATGGACATAAGCTTTGTATGTGAGTGAGAGAATTAGACTGATTTTTAAAGCACAGCTATAAAAAAGAAAATAAAAATTCTACAGTTCTTGTGCAGACAAAACTGCCTCCAAAATCTTGAAGTGGAAATGCAGGATCTGGCCAAACGCATATTTTCCACAAGTCCACCAAACAATCCTTACATTTATTTTTATGTAGGAAAAGAGATGAAACTGAATTTGGTATTCCTGAAGTTAATGGTGATTACTTTCCAAGACACAGAAGCAAACAAGGTTATGAAAATTATGTTCCGAGTCTTGATGTTTGTCATGTTAATAGAATCAAATCAGAACCTTAGCTGTATAATAAATTTTTCCATGTTTTCTAATAGCATTAACATAGGTTTATTAAAATGAAAATAATTATAAAGACTCCTCCATTTTCCTTACCCTCACTGCTTACTTCTGTACTTCATTCAGTTTAGACAATAAGACAAGCATTTTCATTTTCCTGCTCTCTCATCTGCTAGACCAAAGCTACAAAGTGCTACCTATTGCAAGATGTTTTACAGACACCAAAACTTTTCTGCCTTCATTAGAAACTTATGAAAAATACTATCAACAATATGTTTAGGGGGGGAAAATAATAAATAAGCAAACACCACCATCATCCCCCCAGATAATAACTTTAATTCTAAAGCAAAGGCATGTACATTTTTCCAGGTTTGTTTTGTTCGGGTTTGGTTTTTTTTGTTTGTTTGCTTGGGTTTTTTTTAAAGTAAATTAATAGATTCAATGATGCCAAAGCCTAGTTTACAATAGTTAGTGTCCAACACACTCACATGTGTGCAGAGCTATCTGCAGAGAGGACGGCAATCTGTTTTTCCAGAATGTTACCTCTACAAGCCCTTGCCTGCTGGGACTCCCTGGTCTCTCTCAGAGGGTGGCAGCCCAGGCAGTGCTTTGTAACTGAGTACAGGCACAATGGCAGGAAGGGACGCCTTTCTGTGCCTGTCCTTGAAAAGTTATGAAGCTACAAAAGATCATTATAGATGCACTGAGGAGGCTTTCACACGTTCTTTTGCATTTTATTTCCTTAAAAGTCATGTAATAAGATAACAAAGCCTGTGCACTCACAGGGGCAGAAGCTTAGTGACATTANATATTAAATGCATTCTTGCTCAAAGGTCATTAAATAACGATTAATGATACCTCTCTGTTCGTCTCAGCACATCGTCACAGCAGATTCTGCCAGTGTCAGACACTTCCTCCATTTTTTGTTACTGGAAGCAGCAGGACAGAGAGGTATCTAGCATTATTCTTGAGAGTCCTTTGCCCAACATTTCAGGCTTCACTGATTGCAGATGCTCCAGAAGGAATGGGTACTATTTACCTCCTGAGGAGACAGTAACTGCCTAAAATCCAGCTGAAGAATTGGAAGAGACCAAAAATAGGTTTCCTTTGGTGCCCCCCCTTCCCT
>VXBJ01006118.1:407512-478993 GCA_013400055.1 Nycticryphes semicollaris
TGGGGGGGGGTGGGGGGTGTTTTTGTTGTTTTGTTTTGTTTTTTTTAATCAGATGTCAAATCAGGGCT
The DNA here is from genome assembly GCA_013400055.1 of Nycticryphes semicollaris. Taxonomy (NCBI): domain Eukaryota; kingdom Metazoa; phylum Chordata; class Aves; order Charadriiformes; family Rostratulidae; genus Nycticryphes; species Nycticryphes semicollaris. The sequence goes on from VXBJ01006118.1 coordinate 407,581, forward strand.
AGTGGTTTTAATACCAGAAGAGAAGCCCTGGGAACCTAGCATTCAATTTTGGCTATAAATACTATACATGGCCATTAGCAAACCACCTGAATTGTCTACCTCAGTTTCTCTGTATTTAAAAGAGAAATAATTATAGCATTTCTGAAGGATACTGCAAGAATCACTTAATGAAGCTTCATTTAGCTGATGAATTCATCAAGAATCACTTAATGAAGATAATTGATAGTTAACTAACTTTGATATTTGGAAATGTCTTTGCCAGCATTAAGTTTTGTTATTTTAATTGTTAATGATAATTTCTTGGGGCAGTTTGGTAAAAACTATTCAACCAACTACTACTTGTTGAAAAATCAACAGTATTTCTGCAGTGTAGACTTTCTGGTAAGTTACCTCAGTAGTTATTTAAACTGTGCGGTGGTGCACTCTGGAACAGGTACTCTATTTTGGTTTAATATTATATTTGAATTACACCTGCCTAGAATTTCAAGTTAGTTTTTAGCATTAAAAGTACTAATAATCATGAAAAAAAAACCTGGGGGGAGGGAAGACTAAACAGGAAAAAGCCATCCTTCCTCAGTATAACAAGAATACCTGCCCATCCCCATCTAGTGTTGTGTTTCACTTAAAATACTAGCCAGGGAAAGGGAGCTTTCTTTGTGTCACAGAAATCTATTTTGGAAGATCCCTCACCACCACAGGTGCCCACTTCTAATGCCCCAAGTATCAAAACCATAGAGATGGGACATGCAACACCCAAATTACACTATCAAGAGTCAGGGATCTAAACAGGGCAAAAGAGCCCACCAAAGTTGCAGAGAAAATGTCTAACAGAGGTCCCATCATCAGAGATTTTGCTTCAGAGCTCTGCTAAGCCCCACCTCTCATAAAGGATGCTCCTCTTACAGCAGTCATTAGCAGCACACAATCCTTGCTCAGTATAAGGTAACGTCCTCAGGGGGGTAAACTATTACTTCAGCAGCGTAGTTGTGACACTTTTGTGGCTTCAGAGTTGCTTATTCTACAAACTGTTTCTTTTATGCAGCTCCCTCACTGCCACTCTCCATGTACATATTCATCAAAATGTGCTTATTCACTTGTCCAAAGTTTTTCTTGGATAGGTCACCTCTAAAACCCATGACCAGAACCCTCACATTTTTATGTATAAAATAAATAAATAAATAAAGCAGTAAAATACTTGCTTTGAAAGTTACATTCCTTGATCTAGAAGTTTTTGCTGGTCAAATGAATAAGTATAAAAGTAACTCAAATATCGTGTCTGTCAAAATGCATTGGGTTTTTTCCTCATTAGAAATTAACCACACAGGAAATAACATAACGCTCCTGTGTTTTGGACCCCTTAGTAGACCTCAACAAACTACAAAAGGTTTCTTCATTGATTTTCCCCTGTTTGGCTTTTCTTTGTCTTTCCGTACTGAAAATGGAGGCTACCGCTGCATTGGACTGAGTATAACCACAGGATCCCACGGCCCTCTACCGTGTCCTATAATCTTATGGGAGAACAGGCCAAATTCAATCACAGGCAAGAATGCTCTCAGGCCTAGATTTCTGGCCCCACACAAGTGTCCCTTGTTCCCCTGGGAAAACAAACAGCTGATAGGTTCCTCCTACCATCACCATTTATACCTGCCAGAGATTCCAGGAAAAGGTGAGGACTGCCATAGAGTCATAGAATTGTTACAGTTGGAAGGGACCTTAAACATAATTGAATTCCAACACCCCCATGATGGGTAGGGACACCTCACACTAGACCAGATTGTTCAAAGCCCCATCTAATCTGGTCATGAACACTCTCAGGGATAGGGCTTCCATGGCTTCTTTGGGCAACATGTTCCAGTGTCTCACCACCCTCACAGGGAAGAATTTCTTTCTAGTATCTAATCTAAATCTACCCTCTTTTAGTCAAAACCATTAACCCTCACCCTATTACTACACTCCCTGATAAAGAGTCCACCCCCCCATATCCCCTGTAGCCCCCTTTTAGGTACTGGAAGGCTGCTATAAGGTCTCCCCGACGCCTTCTCTTCTCCAGGCTGAACAATCCCAGCTCTTTCAGCCTATCATCATAGCAGAGGTGCTCAAGCCCTCTGATCATCTTCATGGCCCTCCACTGGACGCGTTCCAACAGGTCCATGTCCTTTCTATGCCAAGGACTTCAGAGGTGAACACAAGTACTCCACGTGGGGTCTCACGAGAGCAGACTAGAGGGGTAGAATCACCTCCCTCAGCCTGCTGGCCACGCTTCTTTTGATGCAGCCCAGGATGGGGTTGGCTTTCTGGGCTGCCAGTGCACACTGCTGGCTGATGTTGAGCTTCTCATCCACCATCGCTCCCAAGTCCTTCTCCTCAGGCTGCTCTCCAGCCATTCTCCGCCCAACCTGTATTTGTGCTTGGGATTTGTGCCTGAGTCCCAGGTGCAGGACCCAGGTGCACTTGGCTTGGTTGAACTTCATGAGATTACTGATCAGGATATTGATCCGACATACTACCAAACTCAGGATAGGCCCCAGACTAAAGGAGGGAGAAATCATCTTGGAGCTGCTATTATGTACATGTTCTTGTGCAACAGCAGGAAAGTCTTTGAATTCTGAACCAGGAAGGAATATTTAGCCTATCCGCAAATTTAATTTATTTTTATTAACATCCAGGGAACACAGCTAGCAACAACTTGGGTCAAAAGCAGCTTTGTTTGCAGTGCGTTCGTTTACTCAGTTCTACCAAAGTCTCAGTGGTGATAACAAAGAAGATGAAATTTCACATTTAAAATATGTATAAGAAATTCCAAAAGTAAAGGGATAAGAGGAGCAAAAAACCCACTCAAAAATCTTTAAATCTTGTAGTGAAAACTAAAAGGCAAACAGCCCAGTGGTTTATAAATATTTTGCAACTGTAGCTGCAACATTGTTTAAGCAAATAGATGTTGTTTTACCTCTTGCTGAAGAGTTGCGTACCAGTTGTTTTCCCACTTTTGCTGGAGGTGGGAATGTCTGGCCTTACACAGCAGCCCATTACAGTTTCAGTTAGCAAAATTAAAGCTGACCATACTAGCACAAGTATTTAATTTTATATCTCAACCCAAGCTACTTATTAATTATTTAAGCCCTAAGAGATGTGTCATCCTAAGATTTCTAACAATTGACACAATGCAACAAAATATTACCCAATGTAACTTGAATGACAGCGGTTCAAAGATCTCCTTTCTTCAGGTCATACATCTGTACTGTGTACTTTTGTGTACTTTTTTTTTTTTAGAACTCAATATGGATCAGCATGCTTGCGGGTAGTTATTTGGGGATAAACAGTTCTTTGAAACAATGGCTATAAAATAATCTATAATTCATAGCGTGGATTATAGAGACAGGAGAATACAACAGAGACCCAATGACAAATTGGTTCATGTAACTCCACCTAAAAACCTGACACACAACTAGAGAAGAATTTTTTGCTTCTTGTTAAACACAATTCCTTAGGAGTTGCATTTCACTGGCCCAATACAGAACTTGAAAGTCACAGGTGAGATACCATCCAACCAGTTTTCCATATTTTGGTCTTCCTTGTATTCTTTCTCTACACAAAGATCTTTGCTTCAATTTCTTGATTGACATTAGAGATATCATGTGAAAATATCTCAAAAGTTTCCCACTGTTTAAGCTCTTTGAAATTATATCCCTTTTCCAGGATGATCTGGATAATCCAGGATACATGAAAGCACAGTTTATAGCTACTAATTTGACTGTACTTGTTCAAATACCTAGAAATTTACAATTCAGATTTCAAAAAGGTACGAGGAACTTCTTTTCCCACTCCACAGGAACTAGATGCAAAATTATCTCCTCCTCAAAATGTAGTAAGTCTTAGTTATCTAGAATATATTTAAAATCCCAACAGTAGACTTGATTCTCTTGCAACGTCTCCTGAACAAACACCATGCTCTATCAAAACTGTGATTGTTAATGGACTTGAGCCATGGAGGAGTCCCTTAGCAAGTTCTTAGATGTAACAGAACCTATACATGAAGCTGGTGTACCATAATGAACCAAGCCATGTATTAAATACATCCAGCTTGTAAAAATGCACTTGGTAAATTTATATGCTGTCCAAGGTGTGCAGTTAATCCATTCCTCAAAAGATTCTCAGGCAATATTACCAAATGGAAATATCAAAATAGCATTGATTCTGGCAATGCACACAGAATTCTTACTTCATATCCCACTAGAATCACAGCTCACGGGGCTAAGCATGCACAATGGATAAGAGAACGCAAAAGTAGAGTCTTCATATGTGTATATGAAAGACATACAGAATCACAGAAAACCTGACTCAAAGAGGTTTAAGATTTCAAATGGGCTGCCCCTGCCCTTTCTTTTCAAGTATAGACAACTCATACCCAGCTAATACAAATCTAACAACTCCCTGAAGGTCTACAGCAGAAGCTCCACAACCCAGCAGTCATTACAATACCACACTACTCCTAGAGTTAGCAAAATCTTTCCAAAAGTTTAACCAAAATCTCCCTTATTACTCTTTTAGCCACTTAAGGCTAATTAACAGAAACCAGTAGTTCAGATGAAGATGTAAGTGCACTGAATGTTTTGGAGGATAACTTTACAATGGCTATAAGTAGATGTATCATTTGAACATCCCCATCTGTCACTTTTGGAAAAAAAAAATTAAAAAATCACATTAACCATTATTTGCATTGCAATCCAACAGAAGCCCTAGTAATTTTTTAAAGCATTTTTTGCTAGTGACAAACTATTAATTTCTAAGTGCATAATTTGACTCCTTTTCTAAGTTTTCTTTTCTCAATATTATTTTACTACATAGTTTTCAAAGTTATTCCCATTTTTTCAAGTTGGTTGTAGCCTAGTGTCACCTGCCAATGCAATATGCACATATTCTATTTCACCATTCCTGTCAACAAGGAAAGCCTAGAATTGTACATGACCCAAAAGTACAAATCCAGCATAAACATTGTTAAAGCAACTTTCTCATTTGATAGTGGATCAGTAGCAATTTCCTGAATACAGTTTACCAGTCAGCTAGTATATGCGTTTTCAAATCATCTCAAAAAGTCCATGTATAACAAATCAGGGGCTGCTTGATAAGCATGCAAGATGGTATGAAAACCTTACATGATATTGGCTGGATATCTGTTATCTTCCCAGAGAAAGCCAAGTTGGTTTCAGATTATTAGTTTTGGACAAGTCTGTCCGGATAATCACAGATGTCCTTAACTAATGGGTGCCGTCAGATCTTCTGAGGAACTGATTTTCATGTAACTAATTTAGACTCGGCAATGCAAAAGACCCTGGCATCTATATCAGGCAACAAGAGCTCAAGAAACACTCACCTCTGTCAACATTTGCTTCTGACATCCCTGCTCCCTCCTTCCTCACCTTGTACTGATCTGGAACTCCTGAATAACAGTAGAATGACTGCCCTTGAGTAGATAAAGCCAAACAAAAATAAAACAATTTTATTCTTGCAAACACACCTGCATTTTATATCATCCTGCTCTCTGCGGCACCTTGTTATCTTGCCAGTGGTTTGTCATCTTTCAGCTTTAAGCTCTTCAAGGTAAAACAAGGTACACTTTAAGCAGTGTTTACTCACAATAAATTACTGTGCCACCTACAGTGGCTTGACCACCAGCTGAAACTGTAAGTTCCTATTGCCACAGAGGTAATGGAGTGCAAACCTTCTAAATTCAAGTTGGTTTCAATTGCTATGCCTGGTGCAAAAATAGATATTACAATTTGTAGCCCATACAGAAGCTAGACTTTCTGTGAATTCAAAACCATAATGCTTTAGAGCCCAACAATCAGCAACACACTTTTCTCATTAACTAGCAGAGGTAGTGAAGGAGAACACATGTTTTACAATCACTTTTTCCTAATCTGTGTCAGCAACCTTTTCCCCATGCGCACACAACATTTGTATTTAGCAAAGACCAAATAAACTTAATACACTCTCAGCTGATGTAATGACTTTGCCTTCCTCTAATTTTATGCTTTGACCAAAGTAATGCCTAATGAGCATTTGGTTAAGTGTGTTTTTCTCCACGTCAGCGAAATACTTCATGGAGTTAAAAAGAATAATAAAAAATTACAGCCCACTTACTCTGACAGATCTTTTTTTTTAATTTATTTTGGAGACCCTCAAATCCTAATTTCTTAGTAGGCCTGCTGCACTGCTTTAAAACTACCCTCCCTTAAATTATGCCTCCAGCTCAATTCATCACTTCAGCAATGGCTTCAGGTGCAGAAAGTCAGTCTTGCAATTCAAATCACTCTGAATACAAAGCCTCAAAGGAACATTTCCTGCATCTCCCCACCCATTGATTAGTTCTTCTATCAGCCCATGCTTCTGACAAACTTATGTCCTCATTTGTTTGCTAGTGCTCCAAAGATGATGAGCAAAAATTTATGCAATTATTACACATAATTAAGTAACAAATACTTTGCCTAAGGGGGGAAATTAAGTAAAATTCCCACTCATACTGCACCTTAAAAAGCTTGTGACAGCAACTAATTTGATTTAGATCTGCTATGTAATAAACCAACTGTGAGCTAACAAAAAAGACTCTATATAACCCTAAATAGTTTATAATAATAATAATGCACTGTACAGATGTTTGACTTGGTATTTAATTTTTTAAAACTGTAAATTAAACACTACTCTGGTCCTCAAAAGTCAAACCCACCTCCTCTTGACAGCAAGAGAATGCAGTATCTTTCACTGCATAGCTGTGCTGGGATATTAGCAAAATTTCGTTGTCTTTGTGAATAGTTACACGCATTTTTTTAACCTTCCACAATATCTGTTCTGCAAGAATCAAGCAAGTCAAATATCTGTTAATTAAGGTTCTTGGCCTATTCTGAAATCAGCATTTTACGCAGTTATGAATGGGCAAAACAAACAGAAGAGGTTTTGTGGTTTGCTCAGGATTGCACAGAGGGTTAATGGCAGACCTGGTGCAGAGTCAGAGTTCCTGTCCTGCTTGTATTCTCCTGTTCTAACCTCAGGACCACACACCCACATCACCCCATAAACCTGCTGCACTCAGAGCAAAGAAACACGACTTTAAAGAAAACATATTTTCAGGATAAGCTTATGTCTGCTCTATATGGGTAATACCACAGCTCAGAACAACTTTAAAACTCCACTAAACTTTTGCTTTCTGATTTACAGAGTCATCACTAGGATTTTTTCCATCACTGTTCAAGATGAAATAATTAAAAACTGACATCTCCACTTAGATATTTCACAACCATCTATATGAATATGCAGCCAATCATAGAGGCATCAAAGCAAGGAAGCTAGGGTGGGGGGGATTCCCCAGTTTATTTTTTAAAACACGTTACTTCGCACAAATTTGATTTCAGCATTTCTCCTACAGTGTTTTTAAATTTACTTTGCCTATTGCTTCCATGGGTGTTTCACAAGCAGCAATAAAAAAAAAAAAAAGCCGCCCCCCCCCAACATTATTTATACCAAAACGAAACATTTTAAAACGAAATAAACATGTAGGAATCAGTCAGAGAATATATGCAGCTGGCAATATCCAGTGTTTAAGACCCTAAGCCAGGCCATTTAACCATTAGAGTTCCTTTGGCTTTTGGAAAGTGGAAATAATATTTAATCAAAGCATATACAGTTAGGATTTCACAAAAGGTTAGTCTGTCAGTAGCCCTGAAATTGTGTTACATATAGGTCAATGAAATTGCAAAATACTATGGTTCTAGTAACCTATAGGGTCATTTTCCCCTCTAAAGGGCCTATACTAGACATCATTTAAATCCTACTTAAGACATTAAAATAGGATCTAAGTGGGATTTTGCAGATGAATAAATCTCATGTAGGTCTTTTAAACCAGGATGAATTTAACCTGTAGCTCCTAGCAGTACATAAGGACAATCCCACCACAATTTTTCTATGAGTACAGGATGCAAAGTGCACAGAGTGAATTCATCCGCGATTTCCACAACCATTCCTTCAGTCACTGTCCAGACAACAAGGCAATCTGGTTATTTCCAGACTGCCTCAGCATATTCAGCAAATAAAGGAATAAAACCAAGCCAAAAAGCACCAGGAACCCAGCCTCAAACTACAACACCCTAACAGAACAAGCTGTGATATCATCAATTATTTTAAGGTGAATACATTCAATCACTAATACAATTTGTACCTATTAAAATTGCTTTTGTCTCCAAAAAAGAGGTGAGAGCACTCACAGTGTTACCATTTTCATGTTCATTCACCCAAGCCCTATGCTTCTGCTCTCTATTAATTATTTTCTGTAAAGTAAAAATTACCAGAGACCAACAAAAATCCTACTGGGTGAGATCTGTCTACATTTAATTATAATAGTGTTTTTAATTAATTGAACAATGACACATGGTCATCAAGTGAGTTTCTATTTTAAGGTAATGGTTACAGAAGAAGCACACAGCTGCTCTTCCTCCTTGTTTTGCTGTTTATACATTAGAGAGCTCAGTGCAAAAAGGCAGATACAACTGGCAGTGATTTCTGTCTCACGTTGACTCAGGAAATGTGGAGCTCAACTCTTACATAATGAATTCAGAATAAATCTAACTTGTCTGTGTAAGGTAATCTGTTCTTAGGTATTCTTGCAATGGCCGAGGGTCAGTTTTGTTTTTAATTTAACTACCCACCCTGGCTATGTAATAAATCTTACATAAACAAACACAGACAGTAGGATTAAAGGATAAACATAACTAATGCTCAGATCCAGAATCTGTGATGAATGAGGGGGGAAAAGCCAAACAAAAAACCAAAAGATGCACCGTGCATACACTTTGTCTTTAATCTTCCAACTTGTCCAAAATTTATCATGGTCTTTCTGCGTTCAAGGCTGGCTGCAGGGAATAATCATAATGGTGTTTGGTCCTTTCATTGTGCTCAGCAGTTTCATTGCAAGGCACTTGGAAAACGTATGTGTGCTATTTTATATAATTCCAATACAGAAAATAATATTTCAGACTGCATTACAGCAGTCAGTTTGGGAAAAACACTTAATACTTGGGAATGCTAAGCAGAGAAAAAAGTGTGAAATTCTAAACCCAGAAAAGTACATAGAGGAAAAGTATGATGTGAGCAACACAAAAATTTTCATTGCTTTCAAACCATTGAGATTGGAATCATCATAGAAAACAAATCATCTTTCTTGAAGAACATATTAGTAATTCAAACATCTCGCTTTCACATATGAAATAACCTAAATATATATAAAAAAATGCAGGACTTTCTGATAATTTATTCATAAATCTGAATAGAAGTAATTAAGTTTATATTTTGTGATCAACTGCATTTGCAATTCATTGTATTTGACTAGCATTTTGACAAGTAGTGCTTCATTGTGTTGCAGTTCTTATATTTATTTTTTAATAGTACACATAGCCAGTGATGTAATCCTTCTATACTTTGTATACATTCTCATCCTGAAAGAAAACACTTATTTTTCTTTAAAGTAAGCATTATGACATAAATACCTGACTTGTGTAGTGTGAAGCTGTTGACATTTGTCTCAAGTGACTGGGCACAATCATGCTTCTGTGTACCTCCCTCTTTGCCCCTGTACTTTTAAGATATTTTTTGCCCTGGTCTTCAAGGTAATGCTGAATAAGACCAAGCACTTTTGTGAATATGTTCTTTGAAAGGCTGTTTTTTTTTCCCTGTGGTTCTTGTTACATATAGTTCAAGTAACAACAAAAAAGAAAACCCCAAAGAGATCATCTTGCATGGGGTTTTTCTTATATACAGTATATTGCTTAAAAGTGCAAGAACCCATATTGATTTCAACTAACCAAGGGCTAATGAAATAGTATGCATTGAAATTCTTATATACTGTACAGAGACAAGGTTATTGACCTGAAACTAGAATTCTCAGGGAATGTTATATCTACAGTTCAACACAATTGCAGCTACACTTTGCACAGCTCAAGCTGAACCAGGCGAAATCCAAGCAGGGTAACATGCTTTAATTGTACTCCTCTAAGTGATAAGGGTAATTCTTTTTTTTAAAATTCAATAGAAACTGAGCACACTTTAAGCTGTTCTTCCTTTTCCCAACCACCTGCCCTATACAAAAAATGCAAGATAAGCAGGAACAAAGAGTGAGACTAGATCTGTGAAAGGAAGGTACTATTTTAACTCAAACCCAGGAATGGTAACCTGGCATTTATAGTTCATGGCTGCTGCAAGATAACTCCACAAAGTCTGCTCCGCAACCCATGTAGATGAGGGACTTCTAGAAAAAAATGAAGCTACTTTATGACTAAACAACAGTGACTGAATTCTGCTTTCAGAATGTATACTTTTGAAAAAACAACCCAACAAACAAGCAAAAAAAACCCCAAAGCACCCAAACAACAAAACACCAAGGTAAACTTCCAGGTGCTCTCTATCAGTTCACTGTATAAAGACAAAACCAGGTAAAAAGAGTTATTAATACCTTTTAATGTACTTAGAAATAAGTTATAGAAAATATTTCAAAAAATATTTCACAAAATATTTCTTCTAGTTTTTTCATTTGCTTCTGAATTTTTCTTCCCTCAACATCAAATTAAAAAAAAATCATAATTTTTTTTACCAATGAAGACTTTTTATATCCAGATTCTCCATAGTGTAGGGAGAAAAATATTTTTCAACAATGCAGATGGAATAATGGAAATTCTGAAATCATTTCAGCTCTGTGACCAGGGAGTATCTGAAGGAATATCATCCTAAAATTCCAAGACTCTGGAAAGTAAAGCCTAATGTTCTGCCTGAAGACTGATGTGGGGACTTGTGTGTGATGTGATGCACACAGACATTCTTAAATAGATCAAAGTAGCAACCCATACTTTATTCAACATGAAACTAAGATCACCCACATAGAAAAGAATCATACTAATGAATTAAATAAAGTAGTTCTTTAAAAAATAGGGATTTTTTTTTTCCCCCAAGAAAGTAGATGTCTTCTCTCTAAAAAATCTGAGAAAGATGCATTAATAAAAAGAGTTCCTTCAAAACATCTTTGATCAAAATGAACTGACAAATAAGGACTACAGTTAACAGACAGTTAGAAGCTGAAGCCATTTCTCCATCACTGTTCACTTATGTGTCCCCAGTGGCTTGTAGCACATCTGAAACCTGGCATTTTTATTAATTCCAACCAGTTTATACTGTTTTTTTTTTTTTTACCAGTAGTCAGGGAAGTAAAACTTCTTTTCTACTCTAACAACCCTTTAACAGCCACATAAAGATCCTGAGAGTTTGTGGGAGCAGGGAGGAAGAGCAAGAAATAACTTTAATTAAATTAATTTAGTCACAATTTTGAAATTATCTCAGTATTCAATTTCTCACAGTTACCTCTCTCTTAATATGTATAAGCAGCCCCAGAACTGAGGAAAAGCTAATACAGCTACTTTCCCTCTTCTAATTTGCTCTGATTTTAACAACCTTTCAGACAAGGTCTCCCCATGTTTACACAATAGCCACCTGGATCTTCTCTCCTTCCAACAAGTTGCTACTGGTAAAGCTCTCCCATGTGAGTAACTTTTTCAAGGCCTGAAAGGAGATGAAAACTTCTCAAAAGTCCTTGTAACTCCAAGTAGGTCTTGTCCTGTATCACTGGTGAGCTGTAACTTCCTCTGTGCACACAAATAGGCCTGGTATCACCATACGTGTAAACACCACCATAAAAATCAACATTCTTTGCAAAAATACAACAGCGAGGTTCTTGTAATCACCTCTTAGCACTTGGCTTGTAAACAGTAACCAATTCAAATGCAAAACTAACACTAGCACATTTCTGAAACCAGCAAGCTGCAAAGTTATGAGAAATGCAGAGCAAATTAAGTATGACATCAAACTCAATAATACTTCCAAAGAAAATGGAATCATTGAATAATCTCATAGTAGGAAAATATATATAGCAACACTTTTCTTAAGAACAAATAACTGAGGAAGGTTTAAAAAGCATTACCAACTTGTGTAGCAAGAAATGCTAACCCCTACTGGAAGAGCCCACTAAGTAAGTGTGTCGAGGCAGCAAAGACATTTTTCTAATGGCAAAAAAAGATTATATGAAAAAGGAGGATAAGTATGATTGCAAAGAAAAATACTATGAGATCTACTATTGAGAAATAACCAACTTTGGTTTATGTACCCCTTCAGCATCCTTCCATAATACCTAGTAACAAATGGCAGCAGCAGTGTTTTGCACTACACAAACTTGTTTTATTGTTGTTTCATTATTAGAGTGTGGGTTTTTATTAGGATTTTTTGGTTTGTTTTTTGTTTTCATTTCCTCATAGACCTGACTTGTTCTCTTCCTTGCATATACATGCGTACAAACAGATTTGTTTCCTGAAAAGTCTTAAGAAAGTAAATTTATTGAAAAGAGCTTGCAGAAGTCCATGGGAAAGTACAGGTAATGACAAGAAACTGTAGCTGGTCATTCACTCCATAACAAATATAGATATTAAAATTGTCAGTCCAAACCAATGATTATCCCTCTTACTGAAATATTCTGCAACAAGGTCTATGAAATAATATCACACAGAGATACCCTTTCTGGTGGCAGTAATGTATAATGCCTTCTATAGACCAAGGAGGTTCTACACTATATTTCATCATACAGGTATTGACTACATACTCTAGAGAAGAAGGTGTGAGGCTGTTCATCACTACAGCAGAACTCCTCTGCTTAGGACTGAAGAGAAGGAAAGGCAAAAGAACGGTTGCCACACACCAGCAGCATCACCCTGGGCTGAACTGAAAGTTCATCAAGTTTTCCTGCTCACTCATTTAATTCTTACAGCTCTAAGCTATGTTATTTGCACCATATAATGTCAGCTGTGAAAAAATCACTGCCTCTAAGGAAGCAGAAAAGTCAGTGGTTCATTTCACATAAACCACTGAACAACTGACACGCAAACAGAATCATCTCATGGCTTCTCTGCAGCAGAAGCAAGCCTCCCTGAGAATACAGGACCAGGGCAAGCCTGATCTCTTGCAGGAATAGGAGGATGAAAGGGAACAGAGCGTATCAATGAGCCAGCTGAAGAGGTACACACATGGGAAGGGTTGGGCACCAAACATGGCTATTGGGGTGCCTCTGCCTATATGCTGACTCCCTCACAGCAGCAGGTAGCTTTCCAAGGCCCTGGCACAGGCAAAGCAGCGGGACCATAATGCTTTTCCTAAGGCAAAACACAACTGTTCTGCTGAGGTTTTCTGTCTGTGTTCACATCACAAATACATCAACATATCATAAAAGAGAACTAGATTAGAGATGTTCCTGATCTCCTGACATCCCCTCTAGGTCTTTGTGACTTGAACGGCATAATCTATATCCTTGAAGCTATTTTTAATATCATGATTTTGCAGGAAGTAGAAATTGACTCTCTGATGGAAACTGGGCCTTGCTTTCTGTGAATTCCATGTTAATCTAGCAACACTTCTACTATGTAAAATTGGAAACAGAGGAATGAAGAGAAGAGTTAGGGGAGAAAGAAATGAGCAGAAAGAGTTGAAGAAAAGATAGTAAAAATGAAGAAATAACAGAGGAAAAAAAGGAAATTAACAACAACAACAACAACAAATACACTGTTCAAAGGAGGGTATGTATTAAAAAATACATTGTGCTACAAGCAGCCTGGGCTAGTCTGTTAAAATGAGAGTCATACGCACCCGTGTCATCACAATTACAAGATTGACTGACTAACCTATTAAAGTAAAACTTCATTATTCTCCTTTTCTTTCAAATTTTGATCAGTTTTCATCACTCTTGGATATATTCCTGCAAGTGCATCTTTATATCCTGCTTATAAATAGATGGAATTGTTTGTGGAGTTCAATATGTAAATAAACTGCAGTGAATTCTTAGTAAGCTACTAAAACAGTATTTTTTACTTATAACAGCAATGTATTTACTGCGTATAAATGTGATTATTTCCACCCTCTCAGAACTGTAAGACATGAAGCTGGCAGGATTGGCAGGTATCCCTGCTTAAAAGTATCCCAGGGAGACGGATAGATTAGTTTTCTGTTAGCTGTTCCTGAGATTCTTACAATGGCCGAAGCACTTCATGTATGATGGCAGGTCATTTTAGGAAAGGTGTTGAACAGGTTAAAAGTGTTATCCCCGGCTCCATAAAAACAGAGCCAGCCCTTGAAACCAAAGACACTTATCTTTTCCTCACAAGACATGTGAGCCAATATTTTATGTCAACAAATGCAGCTACGGGACCAAACACATACTGAGCTTTCACCATTCAAACTGGTATACAGAATAAAACTCATCACACAGGAAGAGACTAGGTGAAGTAGGAGTTTACACAGGACTTGAGAAAACATTTGTAATCATATGCCTGCCAACTCCTAAGAATTTACCTTGGAAAAACATTTCCCTTCGATGTGTCTAAAAAAATAAAAAAAAAACAAAACCAAAAAACCCACACACACAACTGAAAAACTAACCAACCCAACAAAAAACCCCACCAAACCAAAAGCAAAATAAACCCCACAAACCCTGCTCTTTAGGTAGCATTAAGATTATTATTTACTACATTAGTGTGACATTGCCCAGTCAATGGTCAGTAGGTAACAACTACAAAATAATCTAACAGAAGTAAATGAAAGCTGCACACAAAGCAAGACTTGAGGACAGTGGCTAAAACCCATGAGCTGTGTAATTAAAATGTTGACAGATACCTGAATCCCACTAGCACCTTTTTCTTTTCCCATATCACTCTTCCTCAAGAGAAAACATTTCTTCTAATCATCAAAGAGCTTTCAGTGTTAAGACTTCAGCTGTCATTTTAAAAGTTAAGCCTTTTTGACTTACTATGTAATGTCAGGGTATTCCAACATAAACATGAAATGCAATAAATGGTAAGTGTAATCTCTTTACAAAACACATAAACTAATCCTTGTTCCTACAATTGCTTTACTGCCAAATAAAAAAACATTTCTGAAGAGTACATGTGAATTAAATTATTTGAAATGTCCCCACTGGAGTTAATACTGAAATCACAGGTATCACATATCCAGTGATTTAAGAAAACTGAATTTTCAGCTTCAAAACTTTACTTGAAAAGTGTTAGAGCCCTCTTATCTTCATCATTCAGCTTAGAAACCAGCATTTTATGTCATTGAAATGCTTATATTATCAAAAAATAAAAGAATGCTACTCTATGTACAATAAATATATTTCATTTGTACATAGCTCTTTCAGAAGGCTTAGTTTCTTCTACACAGGTTCTGCTGCAAAGGCAGTTAGAAAGAAAAACTGTAGGAAACCTGGTTAGTACTACCTCTAAGGCTAGATCGTTGTGGAACTCAAGTACTTTACTCAAAACCTCAGCCTGCATGTCTGTTCTGCAGTACAATTCTCACTGCCCACAGTGAGTGCAATGGAACATCAGCATCGCCTGAAAAACCAGAGATAAGATTGTTCCTTGCAGTGTCGCAGTTTGCCCAAAGGTTTAGATGAAGCTTTATGAAATAATGTCTCTGTAGGACCAGACATGCTGCATTTGCTGGAGGAGTGGGTAACCTCTACCGAAAAGTTCCAGCAGCTTTGTCATGGTTAGAAGCAGAGATCTGCTGCATGGAGCTCTGAGAGGTTAATGAAACTGAGAAACAAGTGTCCAATAATAAAGTCCAAAATAGTGTTTATACAGTAGAAAACACACAAGATGAAGGAGAGAAGAGCAGATTAAAAATGGAATCTGTTAGCTAGTATGGACCATTAGCTCCTATGTAACAGGTTTCATTTTCTCTTGTCAACTAATGCTGGCTCTAGTTAATTATCAAATAAACTATTCTGATTTAGAGCAGCAATAAATATCATTACAACAGTGTGCTAGAATACATTTGGAAATACCGTGTAAACCAGCAGTTAATCAGTTTGCAGCTAAGTAGCAACTGGATTTCCTGAGCACTACGGAAAAAGCAGTCCCTGCTCTGAAAAGAAACTGGTTCCAGCATACACAGATGATGAATGTGGTGACAAATTTGCAGACAGCATCCACAAAGCAAATTTCACAGAGGTATCCGAGCCACTTAGGCAGAAAGTGCTACGTTTGCAGACTCACACTTTGGAGTACAGATAACACAAGTAGGCATCCACACAGACTCCTCTTCCTAAGAAGAATGTTTTACAGATACTGAAGGATGGTTTATGATTTCAGCTTTGTGTATTACAATCTTAGCACAAACTCGCAAAAATGCTAATTGCTTCCAATTAGGGATACAGAAACTGTGATATTTCCAAAATTATAGAAGATTGCTGTTGCTATTCATTTATCTTTTGAGGTCAAAATGCGTCATTTGTTTTCTTATTCCCAAAAGGTATCATACTTGGCACATGACCATATTGGAGTGGAAATTTCCCGACATACTAGATTGTATCAACACAATTTGTCATTGAGCAATAACTTTTTGCATACAAATATCTGGATATGCTCCAATAAAAACTGTGTAAAACGCTAAACTACGAACCTGTTAATCTTGCAGACTGATGTGGAATGTTTGATTCTTGGCCCAGGCCTCTCTCTTCTGCATGCGCACTGCAACCAGTTTTCCTGTTAGCACCATCATCAATTATGGTGGTACAGAGGGGGAAAAAAACCCAACAAACAAAAGCTTTTATTAAAAGCCACTTATCTACAAGGAACAAAACCCCCAGATGAACAAAAAAACCAATCAAAGAAAACCAAACCAGGAGCACTATTTCAAGCTTTCATGGCCATGGTCCAAAATGTATGGCAAATCCATAGTTGTTGAATTTGTCCTACTAGTCTCTCCAGCTGAACATGTGTTTCCAATCTAAATATTAAACATTTTCTTTATTTTTACAACTACAAAGCAATATTTTCTAATCAGAAGATGGTAGTACTTTTAAGTTTGCAGGTACTCTAGGAAAGTGAACTGGCTGAATCATCTGAGAGGACTACCAGCGGTACAATCCAAGATGATAACTTCAGTGTCAAAATGGAAAAATTATCACAATAACATTTAGCTAATAATCTCAAATTCTCAAATTTTTTCCATCTTTTTTGGATGTCAGAGCATCAAGCATGACAACTTACTATTTACAAAATATTGAAAACACTTAAATCTCCATAAATATGGGAACATCATCAAGATGTGGGAATATCACTTTAAATAAATAAAGAATTACTGCGTTGATTGCTTATTTACCACTGCATCTTCTCATTATATAAAACTGAAGCCCTGAAAATCTTTAATTCCTTGTATGTGAACTGAGGGTTGGTTCACTGCAGGGGGTCTTTTCACAGCAGCTTTTAAATGAGGATGTTAACTTTGTGGACGCTGAATTACAGCAATATCAAAGTTGAGCGGTGTTGTGCTACACCTGGGACTGACTCATGTTAACATAGACAAAAATCTAATTTTTCAACCTAAACTAGCGGTAGCAAAATTCAGTCTTGTACTGCTAGCAATAGGAAGAAGAGTGTCACAGGCAGTGTCACATGACAAACTGAGAGATTTTGGGAAGCAGTAAATGAAAGGACTCTCATCCAGCTTTTGGAGATCTGCGGGAAAGAAAAGAGGTGACAGCAGTAACTGAACATTTCTTGTGCATGAGAGTGAGAACAGATCTCACTGAAGATCCTAGTATGTATGTGGGTGGGGAACCATCTAGGTGAAAGCTAGAGGAAGCTCCTAACAAAAAGGAGTCAGAAAGATGAGCTGGGAGGCTGGCGCAAGTAGTGTCATACAGGGAGGGAAGAAAAGTATCTCTTCCTCTAGTCTACTATGTGTTGGGATATTTTCATAAATGAAGAGAGAAAAAAAATAAAAACGACTGAACAAAACTATTAAAAGCTTCCCCAATATCTTCACTTCTTAATATCACTTAAATATGTATATTTGTCAGCCAGAAGTTAAATATCACATTATTTAATACTCAGACCAATGGACATTTACAGAATTCATTATAGAGAGAATGAACATTTATCACAACTAATTTTTAAAAATACCAGAAGTGTATGTTTAAAATGTGTTGTGTTTGTTTTCTTTAGCCTCTCACATTGATCGCATTATCTCATGTAGAAGTCCAAAGCCTTCCCAAGGGGAAAGTAAAGCCCCCCCCCAAGTCCATTCTCTTTCTTCAACTGAGAACTCCCTAAAATAAAACACATATTACCTTTTCCCCACATACATACATACAAATTCCTTTTTCTTCTTCATGAAAAAGCAAGTTTCAAGTTAACATTATTCCACACTAACATTCATCCACCCTTGCTGTCCCCTCTCTGCACCGTGCAAGCACTCTTGCCAGCGTCAAACACTGAAATGGCTGCGTGACAAATGGCACGTCTGGCAGTTTACATGTCCCCAGGTCTGGCAGGGAAAAATATCTGATGAAGAACAGCATTTTGTGCTTTGGGAGTACTTTTGTTATAGATTTCCAGGGGCTGGGGAGTTTCCGGAGTGTTGTGTTTGTTGTGTTTTGGGGTGGGTTGTTGGGGGTTTTTTGTTTGTTTGATTTCCTTTGCTTTTCAAACCTATCTTTATTTATTTAACAATTTGCTCAAGATTGCTTGCTTCACCCCCCCTCTCCTCCCTTTTTTAGTATGACTCTAGAGGCAACAAGCCAAAAAAGAATGATCGTTAACTGTGCAACAGTGTCATGCCTTAACACGCTTCTCAGTATTTTACAGTTTAACTAATAGTCCTCTAGCCTATATTTTAAAATCAGCCATTCCTGTACCAAACCAAAAAGAAAGAAAAAATGGTATAATTTAAAAGAATTAATGTTTGAACTAATATTTTGGACTAGATGATCTTGTAGGTCGTTTTTAATCTTGTGTTTCTATGATTTTCTAGGATTTTTAACATCTGCTCAGAAATATTAATCAATTCTTCTCTATCAAAATAAAAAAGTTAGAGGAACCTTGATGCTTCTAACTGCTTCATGTATGTAATTGTCTAAGGCAAAACTTGTAAAATACTCCTATTTTCAAGTGAACAGTAACAGGGGCAATAAGGAAAAATAGGTACTAACTTCCTTATCACTTCAGATTCAAATACAGAGGAGTGATTCTGGACACAGCTCGATGAGAATCTACACAGAAAATCTCTAATGTGTTATTAGGGCCAGATCAAAATTTAAATACTCTAGAATTATGTCCATAATCATCTTCTCCATTAATCTGTGTTTCTTGCATTAAAATAAATATATTTAATAAAAATAAAATTATTTTCCTGTAGGGAATCCAACAGCTTTCATAGGGAAACTTCAATATTTTGTTTGAGGATGGATCATTTCAGAGGAGATGATCTCTTATGGTATCATGTCACTTGATTTTACCCATCTAATGCTTTACAGAACATCAAGCAGTCTGTCCAGGGAAAGAGAATGCTAAATGAGAAGTCAGTTTTCCTACACTGCAGCCTTGCAAGTCTGCAAGACTGGAACGCTTCAAAAGCTGGCAGAAGACACCACTTACATGCTGACAAAATATGCCTTGATAATTGGATGAAGGGAATTGCCAGCTGACTGATGGCAAGTGAACTGTGTGATGTACTGTGTGACCCTCTTGGGGAAGCTTGGTGACAGTATGAGTTGGCCAGAGATGGTCATACAGCTTAGTAGGAAAGACCTGATTTTGCTAAAATGCTAATGAAATAAAGTCCTTGAGATATCAAAGATTTATAACTCCCCCTTGCCAAGATATATATATATATATTATTGTAACTGGTTCCTATTAGTCATACTGTCATTACCACAGGAACTTAATGAGTAACAGGACACTGAAACTTAAAACCCAGAAGCTTTCCTTTTTTGCAGAAAACCCCAACAAAACCAAACAAAAGCCCAAGAAAAAGCCCAAATAAAACAAAAAAGCGTATGATGTTTTAGCTGCCTGCTCTTTTCATGGCAAACCATCCGCCCCATTTAGTCACAGTGAGCCACCCTAAGATAAGGTGACGGCTCTCTTAAAGCTGTTTCATGACAACAAAATTATATTTACACACATAATTAAGAAAGATGAAATATTGTTTCAAATAATCTTATCACATAGAAAAGGAAAGTTCTAGCATGGCAAGATAACAAAAGCCTCAGAAGAAAGCAGCTATTTGAACCATCCTCTTCTTGTTGATACATTTCAAACAAATACAAGGAAGCATCAGACTTAGCTATGCAAAACAAGAATAAGACTGCTTGTTACTTGTTTCTCAGAAGAAAGCATTTTGCTTGAAGCCTTGAATACAAGGCTTCTTTTGGGTTTATGGGCATCACGTCATGATCTCACCAACACGGCCTGTTTCTGGTGATGTCAATGTCTTTGGTAAGTGCTTATTAAGCAGGTTTTATCAATGGATTAAGAAACAGCTTAGCTGCCAAAAAGAGCAAAATAAATTCTAGATCAAAGCATATAATCAACAGACATAACAGGTGACTAAGTACCATCTGTCAGCATACTGTTCTATGACACAGAGGGGTATGTATATAAAAACATGTGGTGAAGAAACGATACTCAAAAAGGGGGAGGAAAAAGTGCAATAGGATCAGCTAGTGTCAGAGTTGAGTATGTTCCAGATAAATTTAACCAGCCAGGGGCTAATATGTGATACAGGCCAAGTTTTGCAGAATTCTCTTTTAAAAGATTTGCATTCATCAATTGGCATAGTTTCTCTCATTACATGGTAATACTGACTTTTTTTGAAATCTCCTGGTTTTGGCTTGTGCTGAATGAATTACTATTCTACCCTGAGTGTCAGTTTGATTATTACAAATGCCAAGTTGTTCTTCTGTATTTAAACTAGTGAGAGGAGAGCACTTTAATATGTTTTCCAAAATAAATCACATGAAAAGTAAGTGCAGAATTTCAGGCTTAAGTAGGTGACAAAGATATATCACTCAACACACTAACAGTTGACATTAAATAAAAAAATACCTTAGAGTTGCATAAAAATCTTCAATTCATCTTATCTTTCAGATTTGAAAAGAAGAGATCTCTAAAATGAGAAACAAGAATAACTGTCTAAGTGTGAATTTAGATCTTGCCAGAAGCATGAATTCTCTCACAGCAGGACATTTGCATATGGGAAGATTTTTCCTATACATGATTTTCAGTAATATCAGCCCTTAAACTCCACACTACACCACCAGCTTTCTGGACTGGTCAACACTCCAATGCAATTCCATCTCTATAAACCCTCACCTTTACCCCAAAGCAGAGGTTAAGCTCCAAATATGTGTCGACCTAACAGCTTCATCGTGAGCCAAGTCCCCATCCCTGCTCTCCAGGTGGAACAGGACTCCACCAGGAATCTGCTCAGAAATCTCGACTCCCTAACCCCAAACCTAGACTGAAGCACAGAAAGGCAAGTCCAGCTGCAAGAATGCACTGAGCAGCAGACCCACCCTGAGCTCAGGCAACATCTGAACTTCCCCGGCTGAGCAGAGCTGCAGAGGAATTTCAGCTCTGAAGACTCTCACTTCTCTAACTCTTCTCTGAAGACTCTAACACTTCTCTGTCATGGTTTAATCCCAACTGGCAACTAAGCACCAGATAGCTGCTTGCTCACTATTACCTGGTGGGACAGGGGGAAAAATCAGGGGTGAAAAAGGAAACCTCTTGGGTTGAGATGAAGACAGTTTAACAGAACAGTACAGAAGAGAAGATAATAATAACAATAGTGATAAAAAGAAAATGAGTGATGTGATACAATTGCTCACCACCCAACGATTGATTGCCCAACCTGTCCCAAGCAGCAGTCACAGATTTCCTGCCCCCTCCTCCAAGCAACCTCCATGATATCTATGGTATGGAATATTCCTTTGGCCAGCTTGTCCTGTTTATGCTTGCTCCCTCCCAGCTTCTATGGGAAGCTGAAAAATATAAGCATTACTTACCAACAACTAAAACAATATGCGTTATCAACATCATACTAAATACAAAACACAGCTGCTACTAGGAATAAAGTTAACTCTATCCCAGATGAAACCAGGACATCCTCCCCTAAGTGTGAAATTCCTAAATTCATTCTGGTTTGCATTCGTTTCCACTTACCTACAACCACACATAAGTATATATGCATAGGTTCATTGCCTCTGAAGTAGCTACACTGGGTTTGTTCTATTCTTTCCAGGAGTACGTTCCCATTCCTGGTCTGGATGTGCCACCTAACTGCATTGCAAGTCAGCATAAGACACACATACAATACACATCAGCTTCTCCTTTCCCACACTCTGCTTTCCAGACACAGGTATCTGCATCCTAACCCCATACAGGAGACTTGGCACATTCTAAAAAAAATGAGGGGACCAAATTGTAAAGCATGTAATGGCATATGTGTAAAGGTAAGTCTAGATTCAAGCAACAGTAACAAAAACCCTATTATAGGATCATAGAATCACTCAGGTTGGAAGAGACCCTTGGGATCATCGAGTCCAACTATCAGCCCTACTCTACAAAGTCCTCCCCTACACCATATCTCCCAACACCACACCAAGACGACTCCTAAACACTTTCAGGGATGGGGACTCAACCACCTCCCTGGGCAGCCTATTCCAATGTCTGACCACTCTTTCTGTGAAAAATTCTTTCCTAATTAACATTAATCAACATCACATTCAATGAGAGAGATGCTCAAACAAGAAAACTTAAGTCCAAGTTTAACACAGCAAAATGTTGAACTCCAAATGACAACATACAAAAAGGAAAATGAAACAAGAAAAGGCAATATTAGATTATATTTTACAGTAAGATCCCTTGTTCCTCCAGGATCTTCTTTAGCCTAGGCTCTTGGCTATTTAGCTCCAGCCACAAGGATTTTTCTGAACCTATTAACCTCTCTGTCCTTTTGTGCAAGGTGAAACTCTTCCTTCTCACCTTCCATTCTATCTTGACATTCAGAGCTAGTGTCCTGTTTTATTGGTATTCTTTTTACTTTGTTTGGAATATAGTTGGATGACACAGAGATCCTCATTGGAATTGGCTGCAATGATCACACCTCTGCATCTCCCACACCCTTCTGCATTGTCTGAGGTTAAACGCCTTCCCCATTCCTCTTGCAGTGCACCAGCATTGTCAATGCCTAATGTAATGGTACAGCCACGGCTGTCTGGTGAAGAGATGCCTAAAACATTTTCAACTATGTTGCAATACTTTGTCATATAGTTTGAGTAGTATTCAACCTAGAAATATATTATCATGCCCCCTAATCTGATGTCACACAGTAAGTAGTAATAAAACAGAGTACAAACACGTTAGCTCAAACTACCTTTACTCAATTTCCTGCTGTCATTAGAGACTGTTGGCCTTACAGATAATGGTGGGCATAATTTCATCAAGGCACACAAAAACATATGTTTATGTCAAAAAAGACACCTGAAGTTTGCGTGGGAAGACAAAGGTTGTGAGACCTCCAGCCTGTAGGGGAAAGCTGTCAGAGGATTTAGTCCCTCAGCTTACAAAATGGCTGTTTTCTAATAACCTCACTTTCTGCTTTTGTGGGTAGGAAGGAGGACAATGAAAAGAATAAAAAAGTAAAACATGTCCGGCTGTCTTTAAGACAGAAAATAATCATAGAAAAGTCAAAGAGCTACTTACAAGCACTGGCAAGGACTGAAAACAGAATATTCCCATCCAGAACAGGAAGGCTGGGAAGCTTTCTGCTCAAAATTTGAAAATCTCACTATATTTTTCAAAGCTCAGGTTGGTCAAATAAAAAAAAAACAAAACCACAAACTATCATCTTTTCTATATGACTGGTCACTTGCTCTGGTTGATTTGATAATACACATTATTAACTCAATAAGATTTTTTTTTTATTAAAACATAAACACCTTATTTTGATTTTATTTCCAGAACAAATGAAATCTTCAGAAATTGGCATGAAGTTTATCAATACACATGCACGTTAGTTTCCACAACTTACTCTATAATGAGCAAGATATTCTGCTCATTATAGATATTCCCCCTTCCTCCCGAGAGCTATTTTTAACTAAATCAACTTATTTTTGAAGGTAAAATAGAGCAGAATTGTAAAGGAATGCAAAAAGAATTTTGAGTTTTTCAAGCTTACTGTTGGTCTAATTAGAAATCCTGATTATCAAAAGTTGGAAAACTCAGACTCCTGGATCTGGTAATAAATATAGCAAGTCAAGTAATTTATATTTCTTATGGTCTATGCTAATCTAAGATGATCTATGGTATTTTTCACTCCATATTCACCCAGGCTACTGATATACTACAGAAGATTAAGATCTAAAAGTCCAGACTGCAAAGTCAAAAAGCAGATTTCATATCCATAAATTAACTCCCACTCTTACAAAGCAGTTATCTATCCCACTCATGAACACTTTAAACTGGTCCCTCCTCAGGCATGGAGGATATTTTAAACTTCAAAGTTAATCCTCTCTTGATCTGCATTAATTGCTGTAGGAGCTTGCAAGTCTGAGTACTCTTGGCCAGCTGTTAAGACCCAACAGTTTCCTTCATTTATTCCTTAAAATTAAAAATGCATTCCTGTAATGAATTAACCCTTTCCCTACTAAAACACGATATATCATTGGCTGTGAGATTTGACTACTTCATTATAGTCTATGTTCTGGTTGTATGCTTTGTATAGGTGTTGCTAAGGACACTAGTAGATGTTGACATACAGTCATGATGGGGTATGTACTACATCAAATTAACCGTAAACTGAAGTTTATGTGTATGCAAAACAGGCATTTTAGATGGAAAAAGGCCTTAGTAACATATAAAATAAGCATCAGATCTACGAAATGGTCATTTCGAACCTGGTAGAAACACTGAATAAAGTCAGGATCTTTAATGATACCTATCTTCCTTTGAATCAACAATGCACCATAGAGGAAGTCAGGACTTTGGTTGCTGAAGTAGTTTTCATGATTGTTTGTGACTACTTAAACATCAAGAGGCCTCATTGCCCAGTTTATGAAAAGCTAAACAAGTATGATTAGCCTATAGTCTCATGCTGCAAGCACATGTCCTCTCTTGGCTCCAGACCACTCCTGATGCTGAGAAGATCTTTGCCTAGGTTGTCCCTCACCATTCCTCAGTGTTTTAATCAAGACTTTGCCTTCCTCTTCCATCCTTCAATAAGTTTACATATAATAAAAAAAAAGCAGTATTGAAAAATTAAGTTAGATGAATTTGAACGATACTGAGGTTCCTTCTGAGTAACTGAATTCTTAGTGGTGTTAGATGAAAGCCAACTTGTTTAATTAATATCTATATTTTGTTCAAAACTTTTTGAAAATACTATCCATACGATAACAGAGGTGTCAGCAAGTTGGGCAGCTGGCCTAGACAGTTACAGAGCAACTGCATTGTAGTTTGATCACTGCAATTCTTAACTGCTTCAGCGTGCACAATAGCCACAAACTATTTTGGCCAAAATTACAGGAGAGTTTCATACCCAGATCTGGATCTGGACTCAGCTTCACATAATCACCACCATTTCGGAGAAGCTGTGAAGAGATACAAACAATGGTAGAGGAAATTAGAACAAAGTTCTTTTGTGATATTAATACATAGATTTCTACTGTTCTACAGGCTGCATGAAAACACTTGGCTTATGAAAGACTTTCAGGAAGAAACACTGCTCACATCTTATATATATTAACTTCTTACTTATTCTGAGAGGTGACATACCACCTTCATGTTGCAATAAGACAGGGATGTGGTTTTAGGTTTTGTTTGTGTTTTAAAAAGACTTATGTGAATTTTTGTCCGAAGCAGTTATTTTACCTTCACAGGTATCTGATCTTACACAAATAACTAAATTTTATCTTTCAAAAATTATCCCAGTTAAACATCAACTTAAAGTGGACAGCAGAATGCCCAACTATCTTAAGATTATTAGGAGAGATTCCTGTAAATAATTAGCACTTTTGTCACCATGCAACTGAGAAATCGCGCCCTTAACATTACCAAAATCTCAGAAATTCTGGTTTTACACACTTTTTTTCCACTTTAATCTTGTATATTTTTTTGTACTTGACCACAAACATTCAAGAAGTTTTGCTGTCAGTTCTTCGTTTCAGCTCATTGGAGAAGAGAACCAAATCTGCCTACCTGCATAGGCATATCCTTTCATCTCCTGCAGTATCCTTACTCCTTGCCCATATGCAAACATAACTACAAAGCTAATGACTATTTGATATTATAGCATTTCAATTTAATTTTAAGAGCACACAGCGATGCAAACATTTGCAAAGCAAACTGAGAACTGCTACAAAAAAAATTTCAGAGCTGAACTTGTCTCTTCCATTCTAATGAAATAGGTCAGTAGCTCCAAACAACTTGTTTACTCAAAAGCAATAACCATTAATGAATATCAGGTATCCTTGCTATAATTTGAATTTCTGGAGGCACTGGGAGTATCCCTCTGCTCTCAGATACAAGCCATTTGTACCAGTTATCAAATACAAGAGAATTTGTAGTTTTTGAGCTAGTTAGAGTGAGGACATACAAGTGCTCTTGTGACCATTTTTCCCATATTTTCAGTTCTTGGGAATATACCTGTTTTACCACATGGAATGATCAACAAGAGGGTAAGCAAGTATAGATCTGTGACTGATTTTTTACAAAAACACTTCCTGCAGACACTTTAATATGCTAGTAGAGAAACAGTTTGTCTGGACAACATGTGTTAATAATAGTGGAAATTTTTGGCATTTCTATTGTTAAAAATTAAATCTATCTTCTATTAGAGAGTCTTGCCCTACTATGCTTCAAATTCTTAAGAACTAATACCTTAGCAGTAATGAATAAAGGGGAGGTTGTTACCTTCTTAAAGTTTCACTTGCATGATTTCTTGGCAGAAACTTTCTCAGACTTAGAGTAGCCAAAATAAGATTTTTAGAAATACATGTTGAAAAAGGGTTAGATTACCTTATTTCCATACCAAGATGGAGTTTAGATGTTTGTACATTTTGGTTTGATGATAATACACCTAGCTAATTTGTCTGTGACTCACATCTTCCATCAAGAAGTGAAAAAAAGATAAACTAGCTNCTTTTAAAATGGCATGTAAAATTGAAATTCATTTTTATCCATGGATAGGTTAGGATAAACTCTTCTTAGTGTTTGCAAGTATTATAATTTAGAGCAGTCCTTTCTCTTAGTTCATCAGGTGACTTCAGAAATAAAAATCCTAGAACCTATTATTATCTGGATTAAACAAATATGGCCAGAAAGCAAGTATGAACTTTTTTCCCTCTCTTCTACCATAATTAAAGTAACAGAAAAGTACACAGTAGGTATATTATCTTTAAATTAAAACCTTATTTCAATTCTCAGAGCACTTCTAACTTCCAATTATCAAAATAAAGAGCAAATCTCCCACAGGAAAAATTGCAAATAAGCCTGTATGAAGAAATATACTAGAACAGAACATTTTAACCCAAACTCACTTTCCTGCAATATAATTGCAAAGCGAAGACAGTTGATTTTGTTTATTAAAAACATGCAAGACATGATAGCATACAGAGTTATTGCAAGGCACTAAGAGTGCTTTCTGGTGACGTAAAAAAATAAAGCACTCAAAAAATAAATAAGATTAATCAGTTATAGAAGTTAATAGTGTCCGAGTGATCAACATTTTGAACAAATGCTCAACTCTGTTGGATTTTCAGAGCTTTTATTGCAAACTGCTACTTAACCAGAGTTTCTTTGTAAGATTTGTTTGCCTGGCTGGTACAGTGCNAAAAAAAAAAAAAAAAAGGTTATGCTACTCTGTGTTGCCTTAGACCTTTGATTTTATCTACCAGAGTATCTCAGAAGCTTTATGGGCATAAATAGTCTTTTTTTTTTAAAAGTAACAGCCATTAACAAATGCCAAATATACTTCCCTCAGTTTATAACCTGGAAAATTCAAATGCTTGGCAGGGGCCCCCTATATTCCATGGTTTCTATGTGCACATAACAATTCTCCCACAATTTTCAAGCTTGATTTTCTATCTATCTATCTATCTATCTATCTATATATATATTATTTTTTTTTAAGCTTTTAAAATGGCATGTAAAATTGAAATTCATTTTTATCCATGGATAGGTTAGGATAAACTCTTCTTAGTGTTTGCAAGTATTATAATTTAGAGCAGTCCTTTCTCTTAGTTCATNGCGAAGACAGTTGATTTTGTTTATTAAAAACATGCAAGACATGATAGCATACAGAGTTATTGCAAGGCACTAAGAGTGCTTTCTGGTGACGTAAAAAAATAAAGCACTCAAAAAATAAATAAGATTAATCAGTTATAGAAGTTAATAGTGTCCGAGTGATCAACATTTTGAACAAATGCTCAACTCTGTTGGATTTTCAGAGCTTTTATTGCAAACTGCTACTTAACCAGAGTTTCTTTGTAAGATTTGTTTGCCTGGCTGGTACAGTGCCTACAGCTACTGTGTCACAGAACTCCTCCTTTAAACAAGAAAAATGCAAGGTCTCACATAACCTTTTTGATCTTGCGAATGTCAGACTTCAGGGTTGTTTGTTGTATCATCCTACAATTATAATTTATTTGAGGTTTTCCTATTACTTATCATCTATACAATAGAAAACCAATCATAATTATGTTCTCAGCAGTGCTATCTAGACATTGCGTTGCTCTAACTACTGCTTTCATTGTCTGTAAAACCTCAATTCTTCCAAAAATTTGTAACATCATTTGACAGTTTTCTTAACTGGAAAACAACAAACGTAATGGCTCCAAGTAAGTACTTTCAATTCCTACTTTTATTAAAGCCAGGGAGTATTCCAAGTATGCCTGCATATTTAGTCAAGAAGTGGACACTAATTCAACAAGATTTATAGAATTATGAATCTTTAAAATTAAATTGTAAGCAGGCAACTTTATTCTAAGAGATCCTCAAAAGAACAAAGAAGTTTATTTTGTTAAACAACGTCAGTACATTTTGTGATTTCTCCTGCAAGTTGAATTTCATATATTCCTATCTCATACTACTTTAACTTACCATTCTGATTTAGACCTGTAGTGAATGCTAGTCCGTAAATCAGAAGATACTGTCAAAAAATAAGCACAATAGGGAACAGTGTATGCTGTGTTTGTGGCAGTGTTGACCCCCCCAAGGATACGCTTTCACTGCAGTTACCCTAGGCTCCTGTTCAGCTGCCCTTTCTCACTCACAAATTAACAAAAAATTTCCTTTCATATTCAAAAGGACTGTAAGCCTAAGGCTAAACATTGTTGTTACTTGACCTCCCACATAATTTCCCCAATGAACTTACAAGGCGACAAACGTTCCCCACAATCCATTGTGAAGAAACTAAAACGTAGCTTTGACATTTTTTTTCCCCCTGTGCAAAAAGAGAGCTACTATTTCCTAAAGCACAAGTGATATACACATGATCACCACTGAAGACACAATAATTCAAATAAAACTCTGCAATGTGATGATTGAGACACCAGGATTAGGCTATCCTGGCAATTAATTCTGCAAGGTACAGCTCCATATGCCTCCCTGCAGATGGAAGAGCCAGTTTAGAACACCCTGGTATCTCCCGTATCTTTTTGCACCACAGCCTCCAGTTCTTCACTTCCTCCCTCCCAGGAGGCCACAGCTTGCAACTGGCAGAGAGTAATTATTACATTGGTTCAGTTTACAAGGCAGCTTCAGAAAACAGGTGGAGAGCTGATGGGGATGCCAAAAGCAAAACATTTTATGTAATAAGCAACAAACTCTGCACTCACCACAAAAACAAAACAGACCCCAAACTTAGGTCAGTCAGCAGTGTAAACATACTGATTGAAACGGCAACACAAAATCTCCCTCCCTGTTTTCACAAGCTTTAAACAATTTTTCAGTTGAAAATTCAGACAAAGCACCAATGAGAAATAAGAAGCAACAGGTTTATAAAAATGAATAGCATGATGGATGACAGAAACAAATCTTTATATGGGAAAGCCTTGAGAGCTGACTGAGGCATATACTCCCCTCTATAAGCAGTAAAGGGAAAGGGCTAGGTTCAAGTCCTGTGATCCAGAATCTGTGCTTTGTTTTACAGATTATGGGCTCAATTATTTTTACTTAGTCACAGGGAGCACTACTCTTATTCTTCCAGGGATTATTTGTAAACCAAGAAGGACAAAGGAATTAGAGTCTCTAGATGATACAGATGAAAAGCTACTTTTCAAAATGTGAATTGTCTATGAGCTAATAAATTCAAGCACAAGGATTCTTGCATCAAAGATGGTGCAGACAATAGCTTTGTTAATTATTAATTGCCTCTTTCACGTGGAAGTGAACTCTGAAAACTAAACTGCAATTTAAATGTAAAAATTAAGTATTCCACTCTAGATAAGATCTTACTAGAGGGAGGTCGGTCAACTTCTCACTATAAATTCTCTTTGGTTTAACTAAGCCAGCCAAAAACTCTTAGAGTTTCCACTGTTGCATTTAATAAAAATAAAATAGTCTGTTATCAGCATAGCCATGCTCTCAAAACAAATCACACCACTAATCATCTTAGTTATGCCAGGAAAACTTCCTGCTGTAGACATACAATTAATCAGATCAGATGTTCTACCCAACCTGCAATGAGAGGTATTTCATGTGTGGTTACCCCGTGCAGCCCAGCTCTGGCACATACCCACAGGGCAGTGTCAGATGAGGTAGTGCTAAAACTAGAAGCATCTGCCTACACATGGTGCTCTGCCCCAAACAATTAGCCCTGTGTAAATCATCTCCCCCTACAGGATGTTCACTTGGAAACGCTTTTCAGAAAGGGGTACAAACAAGGGAATTAACAGGGTTTAAAACCCCTGCTACGTAATGGGTCTGACTTACACTGCAGAGTCAGGGAGAGAGAAATGAAAAGAAATCTTATTCTCCTTTATATCTTGTTAAGGATTACTTCTTTCCACAGTAAAATAAGATATAATTTACTACACAGAATATTTTCTAACAATATAAGTAACTGGGATGGTTTAGGGGTCTTTTTTGCCTGAATAACTTTGATCTTGGAATAATACACAGCACTACGTCTTTTGAAAATTCACAGATTTCTGAGGAGTGTCCAAGGAGATTTCGTTTTGTTCTCTCAGTAGTCCCAAACTGTAAAAAAACACGTTTCTCTGAAGTAGATCTGCTCTCTTGCTCTTAAAAAGAGGTAATCATTCAGGTTCTTCAATTCCAGTCAAGGAACAAATCATAAAGAATGCAGAAAGTCCAAAACAAACAACACATTCTAAGAGCTAAGTACACACACTAACTTCTCAACATACCTTGCAAGCACCCTAACAATTCTTATTTTCTACTGTTGGCAGAATACATAGTGATCTTTCTGTGTGACTGTTGTAACTTGCTCTATAATTTTGTGCCAAAACCAGAAACATAGTAATGACATTGAATAGGTAATTAGTAACTATTAAAACCGTATACAAACTAGGGCGTAGTCAAGGTGCTAGCATCTGTCTAAGCCACCTGGAGGGATTTGGCTTCCTAACAAAGCATCAAAGATGGTGATGCCTCTGTAAAAGTTTTTATAAATCACTCAGACGGGCTATCAAAGGGTAAAACAAACCAGAATTTCATGTTAAATCCTATCACATGAAAAACGTGAGGTAGGAGAAAAATTTTATAGCTTTGCTGCCCCTTAAAAAAACCAAAAAACCCCACCGAAGCCATACACCAAAACACAATATGATTCACTATGGACAAAGCTTCAAGGAAAATGAGCTTGGGGTCTTGGCTTTTTAAGCATCAGGGATTTGAGATACTCTGTAGACTTCTCCAGTTTCAAGGACGGGAGAACTGGTTAAATGTAGTATTTGTGCGTGTCCCGTGGAACACACAAAGGTTTGCTTTTCTGGGAAACAGCAGCCAGACCAGCTCCAGAGCCACCACTTTTTTTTTTCCACTCCCTGCTACCAGCAGCTGCTGCAAGATCAAGCACAGGAATTCCACTTTATTCCTCCTCCTCAATAGCTAATGGCAATTTTCTTTGCTCCTCCCCTACTTAAACAGGGAAGAGGAGGAGGTAGAGATGATAAAGCCTTGTGAACATGTTCAACATTTATGTGATGTTAGAAGTGATAATTGTCATGTTCCAAGAGGATTAGTATAGCATTGGTAATTTGGTAAACTTCACCATTGGTGAAGTCTTGTACCAAATATTACTGGAAAAACTTTCGCAGAGCTTGGTCATACTGGAGAATCTTTCTGTGCTTGGAAGGAGTTTGGGAACATCATATTAGTCAAGGAGTAACAGTGAATCAATATACATTAATTATTTCAGTCAAATGAAGACAAACCCAGACAGCCCTCAGAGTGTTAACCTTTCCCCTTTCTTTCCCCTTCCACAAAACTAGATGCCAGTTACAGATCATACAACCTATCTTTGAGTCACAGGCACATCATTGCAGTGGTTCCATCAGCATAACCCCTGCACTACATTAGAACAAGATCAAGTAAACTGGCAATTCAGGCCTTCCCAGTTGTAAGTAGGTCTGTAAATCCAAAGGACGTAAAAAAAAAGACAGAGTAGAGAGCTTCATGTGGACGTGTTTACTGAGCCCGGCAATAAGGCTACTAGTTATGAAGCAAAGCTGTAATTCCAACAGAAAGAGGTCCTCAGATTCTAGCTACCACTGCAAAGACAACTTACTATTAGCATTTTTTATATTTATCACGCATATGGAAAGCTGAAGAGATTGAAGGGGTATAACAACCTAAGCAGGTAAAGTATCCAGAGACTTATACTTCAATAATATATTAATACAACCCTGAAGAATTCTCTGAAAGTCAGGTCTCATTACTCCATATAAACTTTTTTAGCACTAATGTTTCCTGCACAGCAGCTTTTAGAGGTTTTTTGTTTTGTTTCTAACTCATTAGAGCCCAGAGGTTGTCCTAAAATTTACCTGAACAATCACAGCTCTGCTACAGATCAGCTACTGAACTCCCACAAATGGTTTCATTTTCCAGACCATTCCTTATTTTAACTTAGCTCAGGTAATTATTCCAAAGAGCATCTAATACAGATAGATCTGAAGAGACCAATCTATCCATTAACAGTTCACACAGCAACATGTCTGTGCTTGTACTTAAGCTACTACAGTCTATAGCAATAAGAAGGCCATTTTAATAGAGATACACCAACACAGATATTAAGGACTAGCTTTAAAACACCTCAGCACTTCTCAGAGATATTGAATACCTTCAGGTCTTCTCAAGGGCTCACAGAACTGAGAACATTAAACAACCCTGAAAAAATCAAATATATGTACTTAAAGATACCAAAAGTGTCTACTTATCAACTCACATTTAGAAAAAGTAAAATCCTACTACTTTTAGTTATTTGCAGCTGCATTCTCTATGTACTAACTAAAGGGAAGGGCAAGAGCACAGTCAGTATGTCCTTACCTAAAAAGCTCTATTCTGATATCATCTCTGTAAAGTCCAATAAATGCTTATATTTCTAGCACAACTAACACTGGCAGTCAATCACTGCATAGAAAGGCACCAACCCAAATTTCCACTCAGACTGAAGGAGTAAAAGCTTCCTCTGCTGTTCACCTGCTGTGCATTGAGTATCAGTTGTAATTATCAGCCTCAGTTGTGAGAGCATGGAGGGCCTTTTTCTGACCTCTGCTGGGGAGTTCTAAGGGCCCAGAGCTGGCAGAGAGGATGGGAAAGAACAGAATTAATGGTGTTACTGAGTTGTCCAGTTACTTGATTGCACTAAAGACAACCTTGGTGCAAGCAGTGTTAAAGCTTGTACAGTGAGAAGTGTCTGTTTTAAGTAAGAATTCCATTCATTGTTCATCCTCCTTGCTCCAGGTGTTCTTACCCCTCTCCACCACGCAATACTCTAATCCAGAACTATCAAAGGCAGCTATCAAGGATTTAATTGATACCACTGACAAAACTGCATCTGCTGTAAATCTGTGGTTATTAAATGGTTAGTGAATATCTCTTACACTAGGCTTACTAGGGAGAGTAATTAGTGACAGTCAAATTATTGGCCGTGGAAAAGAAAATAAAGCAGTTCTTAGGTACTTGCAGCCTATATACTGAAGGGAAACAGCCTCTGCTATATCAGAACTTAAAACACAGGTGAAAAATAGATGCAAAATTTTCTCTTATGAGTTAATAATATAAATTAACTTCTGATTTTCAAATAACAGTACCCCTTTGTACAGATTAAACACTTATTAAACATGACACATGGAAAAGAGGCAGAGCACTGTCATTTTGGCAAGACAACTTCAGCAATGCTGAGGCTGAAACTAGCAGCTACATCCAGCCTGCATCCTACTCATTATAGGTACGTCTCATTCTACCAGAACACACTGTTTCTGAAGGTTAATATGCGTGAGGTACTGCAATGCTGGATAACCACTCGAGCTGCTTGTGGCACTAATTACAAAATCTTCGTTACCTGTAATGGGTGTAGAATTTTACAGAAAAATCTTAAATCAGAATGTCAGAAAAAAGTGACTCTGAAAGCAATACTAAGAATTTCCAGTTCACTCTTTTTTACACAAGTTTCTTCTTCAATTCATCTCAGAGAAAAACAAGCAACACAAACCAAGTTTGGGTGTGCGGTAAGGTGAAGGGATAGTCTGACTTGAGAAGCTAGCATGATGCTTTTATTCTGTGCCAAATCCTTAAGGGCTTCTTTAAAATTCATCAACAAACAATAAGCTACAAAAAGAAGGGTGACATAAGTTCACGCTAAAAAACCTCCCTCCTCTATCTCATACAGAGATGTTTTCTTCTCGCTGCTGAATAGGTTATCATTCAAGATAACCACACAGCATTAAGCACACCATAACACCACAGCAAAAAGCAAATGTACATTTGCTTAACACACAGCTTCTCTGGCACCTTTCATTTGGGTTACAGGGCTTAATGACCTGCAAAGAGATACCATCAGTGCTAGATGTAAAACCTCCAAGCCTTGGACTGCAGTCTAAATACTAACAAGTATAAAGCATTTCTATGTTTTCTGCAAATTTCTGTGGGAAATCATTGCTGTTTGAGGGAAGGAGGACTGTTAAAATGGTTTTAAGAGTCCATTAGAAGTCAGTGACCGGTTTTGCTTTGCTCTCTGCTAGCTTACGGGGCTCAGCAATACTGTGACTGTAAAAGCAGATTGAGGATCACAATCAACTTCGTTGTTAATTATGGTAGGAACTAAATAATAAGTAGGAATACCACCAAGATCTCCTGCTTCCCTTGTCACAGGTGAGGCTCATTTTAAAATAAAGTTTCAAAGATGCAGCTGATTTTTTCTGTAAGAGCATGAATTAGCTTCTTATGTAGCTTTTCATCACAGCATGTTTTAAAAGTCATGTAGCTTTTTTTTTTTTTCACCAGAAAATGACAAAACAGTACAAAATGGTTCTGATCACACAATGTAAGAAGCCAATAGGCCAGACAGCTCAAGCCATTTTCCCAGGGTTGCACAAAACACCATCACAGTCAGGATCACACCACGAGTCCTATTCCTGTTGCCTGCCCTATTTGCAAGGTTTGCTGCCTAAAATATTAATAAGAACGCCAGTTACAAAACACTTTATCCTCTTTGGCAGATGGCAGATGTAAAGGGATCTTTCTCTAACCAGCTGCAATGAAAATAGTAGGTCTATTTGAAACACATTTGATATTGATTCAAATAGCCATCATACTTCTTCAACAGCCCAGAAGCGTTTAGGGAAATAATATACTGGATTTCCGAGCACACTGACAAGTATGAAATCAGATGTGTCAATAGTCTGTTGATATGTATGACTTATGGGTATTTTCCAAAGTCATGGTAGCTGGGATCCCATATGTCTATATGACAAAAAAGCTTCTGCCAAAATACACTAATCTAATGAAATGTCAGCAGCTAAGCTATGTCACCTATATAAACTTGTAAGAAAAATAAATTGTGATCATATTATTTTTTTCCTAGCTCTGATCCTATTTTTTCCTAGGTTTAGACCATGAAGTGATGCTCTCTGCTAGAAAAAGAAATCCATGCTGATTCAGCTAATAGTCAGAAACTCTCCTCATACGTTAAGACTGCAATACCAGTTTTGATACCATTTCCCATGCTCCAGAGCCATGATGCATGGAAAGCAAATGTTTTAGCATACACTAAGGATAACATGCTTAGACAGTGACAAGTGATGTCACGAGGAAGCAAGCTCTCCTTCTTTTAATGTGGCATTGAGTAAAGCCATGCAGGTTTTTTTCTCCTCTTCTTCAACATGAAAATGTCTTCTTACTTGCTGCTGCCCACACACTTAAGGAGTGGAGGGATTCAGGAGACTTAAGGCCCCTGTTGGAGCTGATTCATGCTGTATATACAAAAAAGCATCCCCTGGGGATTATCTGTACTCCTGCTCTGCCTTTCTCCTAGCTTCTGCTTTTGTAAGGTTCTCCCTAACCCTACTCATTTTTAGGCATATTTTAAAATAGAAAAATTGTCATTCAAAATTAAAATAAGACTAAAATGTAAATGTAGTCAGAGGAATGTGTCTATAAAAATAGTACATTCCTACCATAAACTTCTGCTGTCTGTGTATTTAGTCTTATCTATTTACAGAGCTTGTCTCATGTATCATTAACTGAACTGTTAATTATTGTCCCAAGTCTGTGAGCAGTGTGAAGCAGTTTCTGTGACTACTACCTACATTCCGTCTGAACCTTACTATTGAAGGTTGCACTATCTTGACTCCAGGTAACCAGAGCACGTTTGCAGATCTGGTAGTTAAAGAACTTTTATGTGAAAATTGTGATCTGAAATCAACACATTGCATTGAGACAGGGCCTTTAAAAAGTTGCTTCTCAAAATAGAATCTGGGCTACCACAGATTTACAAAAGGAAAAGGAACGGTTCACTGGGAACTTACTCTAGAACCAGGACATGAGTCACGAAAAGGTATATGCATGCAAGTAAGCCACAACATATTAGCTGTCTGTGCTGCTTTTATTGCACAACCTAAAAGCACAAATTGGGGTTTTTTTGGTAGGTATTCATAGAACTGCTTTACTTGTTATCTCTTCTGAAGTATTTCAAACTTAATGTAAACTTCTGACCAGAATTATGAATTTTGCCTTAACCTTTAGAGGAACACATAGTAGTTTAGAGGAACCACACAGTTACACATGCTTTTTCAGAGTGTCAAGAACCCATAGCAACACCTATTCTGTAATCTATTCATATAATCTTTAAAAGATGATCAACTCATGTCTTGGAAAATATTTACAGACTACAAAGTACATGACAGTTAGAAGTTATTAAACACCAGAGCAGATGTGTCCTTCTCAAGTCTTGGAGTGCAGACC
Organism: Nycticryphes semicollaris; assembly: GCA_013400055.1. Classification (NCBI taxonomy): domain Eukaryota; kingdom Metazoa; phylum Chordata; class Aves; order Charadriiformes; family Rostratulidae; genus Nycticryphes; species Nycticryphes semicollaris. The sequence goes on from VXBJ01006118.1 coordinate 444,927, forward strand.
AGGTCTTACTCGCTTTTCTGTGTCTAACACAGAGTACCACAGCTGAACAGTGCATGACAAAACTATATGCTTCAGAGTAATACAAAGCATACAACTGCTCCTATCCACATCAGCAGATGATGTATTGTTGACTGAGAGGACATACACTCTAGGTCATGTCGATGTTCCATGAACAATGTACTGCCCAAAAATAATGTTCCATATTGGTTTCAAATTTCTCACCTTTCAATTCAGTAATTGAAGATGAGGCACAAGTCAATGTGATCAACAAAAGAAGGAAACAACAAAGAAAGCAGGATATGACATACTGGCAATGGACAAGGAGCTAGTAACAAGATTATGTTCCTGATGATAGAAGACAGGTGGACATAGAGAGACATGAAAAGTTAAGACAGAAACAAGGGAGCAGGAGAGGGATCAGTGAGGCATCAAAGCAGAAAGGCAAGTGAAAAAGTGTGAGAAAATCACTGCAGCCTTGTGACTCAAGAGTGGGAGCGAAATGTGGCCAGCATGATAAAGGAACATACAAGCTGGCACAGCAGCAGCGCATTGATGTGAAGCTAGAGCTGTACTGGGACTTGAAGCTGGGAAGAAACCTAGGGCTGAAGGCCTATCAGGGCAGTCAGAGTCACAGTCAGCAGAGTTAAGTCTGAAAGCATTAGACTAGTCAGCAGAAACATCTGGGCAACTGGAAAACCATCAGACACTGATAGTGTGGAGGTGGTAAAGGATTTAGAGAAGAGGTAGTGGGTGTGCAGTGCTGATGGGAGTGAAGACAGCTACTGAGACTCTAGAGAAACAGATGCAAAAGTACAACTGCATTCATTAACAAGACAAATCAAAACAAAGGCAAAAAATTGGAAGGAGGACAAATAATGCTTTGTTTAGAGACATGCAAAATAAACATAGCCTTTTTCTGTTAAGCACAGGCATTCTCTTTTCCTTTGGCCAAGACTGACAAACACCAATGTAATAGCTAAACTAGGCCCTATCATACATCTGGTGTGTCTTGTGAAGTTAATCAATGCTACCACATTACTCTATTTAAGGTGAAACAGAGCAAAATGAAATATCCAGTAAAATAAAATTATCCTTACTATTGCTCTGGCTAATTATTGCAGGTTCCATTGTTCAATAATAAAACATGATCGGAAGAACTAAGTACTTAGGGGTAGAACCACAGTACCAATCACAGAAATATTTCACAATTTGAAATTAATACAGGCATTTCCTCAAAACAATATGTACTTTCATAAGCATGCGTCTACATTGTTTCTTTGCTTCTGTAACATCTACAAACAGCAGCATAGTTCAAAAATTCACTTTTCTGGCATGCAAACAGAAGTTCATGTTTCAACAGGCAGAATTCCAACTTTCAGAAAATTAATTTATGATTAATCTGAAAATACATGCACAAGATATACATCTATATTAAATCAGCTATGCCTATATTAGAAACATTAACCTGAACAATTTAATTAAAATTCCTATTTATATGGAATTTCCCCAAAAATCAGTCAAATGGAATGAAAAACATCCAAAGTAGTAGTTCCTGTTCACTTAGACTTCTGAGATCATTGCACTAAGGCAGCACAGAAGGGGAATAGCTACTCTCTACATCAAATTTAATTTTTTCTATGTAACTTATGGTAGAATATACACACAGCTTTATGGTTTTCATTTCTACATCTACCTGTACTTCAGATGGTCTTCTACTTAAATTACAAAAACATCCAGGCCCACCTAACTATATTTGTCAGGTTTTTTTACAAAAATGCAGGAAGACCAGGACTGCCTCTTCCTCCATGATGCAAAAGAAGTAGAATATATTGAATCTTATTACCCTACCTAATCATATAGAACAGGCAAACTAGCATGCTACCTAATTAAACAAGGTGGTCTAAAGATATAAGCAGTCAGAGATGTTTCTAGTATTTTCCCAACTCCAAAATAAATAAAGCCTGGTGATTTCACATTTCCAGTTGTCCTTGTTCCGTAAGGGAAGGCAAACCAGGCATTGAGGCTGACAGTATGGCAGGGAGGGCAGTGACCTCACCCTCACGGTACACAGCCTCCACCACTCAAACAAGAATGGCAAAGCAGGTCCTGTGACAATAACAGAGATGGACGGGAGTCCAGATTGCCATTGTCAGTTATGTCACTGAACGTCAACAGGGAACTTCCACTTCTGGTGCCAGGTTTAATAAAACTGTAATTAGGCATTTAGTTTCATTAAAAATTTCCTTAGTGGCATTCTTAATAATTTTTAGAGGAAATAGGAAGTCATTAATGTAGCCCCAAGCAGGATTAAAATTACTGCATGTCAAATTTTTCAGTTATTTTGCAAGAAGTATGTTGGCCTGGACAGCCTTCAACGTATTTCAGATGATTACTATAGCACTGAATATTGACACAGTGCAATAAATAGTATTTTATCTTTTCTTCCATCATGGCAAGCTGTTAGTCTTTGCTAACACCAAATTCATATGAGGATTTTTCTGCTAGTTCTTTGATATAATTGTAGCTTTTCCCCAAATCACACTGGTAAATGCAGTATATTCCTAATAGAATTGATAACTTCCTAAATAGGTAGATCTCTCACATATTTACTACAGTGTAAAAATCTTCTCTACTTGTAATGGTATAGTATATAAAACTCAAGATGAAATTACATTATCTTTGCTTAAAATATTTCATCTCGGCAGAAGTATCTTGAACAGACAGGAAATGTTAAACAGTAAATGAACCTCCAATTCTAGAAAAAGAATGTTAGAGAAAAATTATACATAGTATTTAACAAATAGAACATCAAATATCACAACAAAAAATAGCAAAGAAGTTTCAAATAGTTCTTGTGTTAAACAGTTTGGTTGTTCAAAGGTATTTTAGGGGTTTAATGATTTAATGATGCAGCCAGCCACCTACAGTAGGTTGGACTTTAAGCTGTTCTTTATGATTTCTTGCTTTGGAAAGGAAAAATAGTATTCATAATAGGGCAAATGAAAAAGAAATTATTATGCAGAATTGTTAGGGAAAAAAAGACCTCAGTCAGTGAAAAGAAATTAGGAGGGAAGAGGTAAGGAGCATCGAAAGTTTGATTCTTTTCAATTTATATCTCTCAATTTACATTGAGAGAAATTCCCCTATTTTATTTATTTAAAATGTCTTTGAAAAGATCAAAACAAATAAAGAGATACCAATATTTTTACTTATACAGGTGTTAGTTACAAATGCAGAAATTTAGTTACAAGAAGAAACTAAAATTAAAATTTCGATGGTAGATTTTCTTCTTAAATGTTTTCCCTATTTTACCAATAATATTTTCTGAGTTTAAAGTACTAAGTTTCAGTTTTGAAATTACCTCCAGCCAGTCCTACTATAAACTTGCTACACAGTTTCCAGACAAAATAAACAATTGTCAAGTAAAATGAACTTTAAAACTCCAGGAGAATGAAGAAAGAATACTTTCACTACCTGTAGATATCCTATATTGCAAAAAGAGTTCTAAGGAAGGTATTTAGTGTACTTTTTTCTAAATAAGGTACAATTCAGTGCACTTTTATGTACTGTAATACGATCACACACTTGGCAGATATTGCATAAGAGTTCCTAAGCTAATATAATGTTTCCAGCTTTTGATAGCCAGAATAATTTTACTGTTCTGTTGGTTCAGCCTGCTGTGTGTCAAAAAATGTTGCTGGTGATTCCTAGACTACTTTAACACTAATGTGCTCATAAAGACAGCATAGCAAACAATATTGTTAGTAAATACTTTAATATTACAAATATGTCACACTTTTGTTTGCAGGACACCTGAAACTAGTTTGGAGCTCAGTGAAAGGAAAAGTTATCAGGGTCTAAAAGCCATGAAAATACCACTGCTTTACACTTTCTCTAAATGTCATCTTAGGTGACAAATGTGAATAAAAATGAAGAAGCCTATATTCTTATCTTCTATTCCTCTTTCCAAAATAATTTATATGATCTTTATATACAGTTCTAAAGCACTGCTTCTTCCAATGGACAAAACTTTCTGCTAGCTTCTGTTTAACTCTTCTTATTTCATCCAATACTTACTCTACAACTTACTATCCATTGAATAAAGTGCATTTGTATCATTAAATGTATCGAACATAATAGCTTTACAACTACTCAAATAAAAGATTAAAAACCTACTGAGCTTTATAACAGAGCTTTTTTTAAACATCTGCAACAGATTATACACAGAAAGCCTCTCACCAGGGAACATAGAAGAGGCCCTGTGGTGTTTCCACACCCAGTCATTAAAGGATTACTACTATTAAAAAACAAGTCTTTCTGTGGGACTATAGATTTAAGCCCATTATCTGAAATTGGTAGGGATCATCTTTGCTTGTAAAATGCCAGTAGGCTTACTGACATCAAATTTTGAGCTAGGCATCTTTGAGACTAACAAAAAATCCAAGAGGCTTCTATAATGAGGCAGGCCAGATCTTATACCAGTTTGTACTAGGGCAGAAATATAGTTCCTGTAGTTGGAGTTCTCCTTTGATAGAACCAGTTATCAGCAAATCCCTTCCATTTTCTTTTCAATGACTAAGAATTTGGGTCCAAACTGAAAAATATATCTCATTATGTCTAAGACAATTTTTGGGCTATCAAAACTATGTATGCACAGCATACAATGCATTTTTTTTCAGTTTCAATTTTACACAGATCCAGTACTGACACTAATGAAATGCCAACATTGTCCACTGCTTTTATATTATGAAATCCTGTAAAGACTTTGGTAGATAGAGGCCAATAGGTTGATATGAAATAAATCAGGTATGTTAAGAATAGAACAAATACTGCGTGTATTACACATGCAGTGTAATACACTGCATATGTAATACACATATAAGGCCTGCATAGTTCTTATCATCACTGAGGACTGGAAAAAGTCAGAAATTAGGTGTATATACTAGGGCAGACTTTTATATAGAAAAATGTAAAAGACAAAGAACAGAGATACATGTCTATGCATACTTCAGGTCCAGGCTCTGACGTTAGTGGCATTAACCTAATCCACAATAACTCTTTTGGTTCAGTTTGACAACTGTGGCTCATAGATTGGCCAGCCACAAACCAGGACTGCTCTGAAAGATGGCACAATTTCTGTATACAGCCATCTCTGGATGAAGTGCTGGTTTAGGGCTCTTACAAACTTAATTTGCTTAAGCAGTATTGCAAAAAGTAACAACTACGGTTGGCATTTGGCCTTTAACTGCCTACCATTCATTATTTCCTCACAAAGGTCAGGGCTGAGGTTTTATACCTAAAACAGCTTCAAGCAAAATATTTGTGGGGGAAAAGGCTTTCAGAGACTAATTCTCTAAGCTTTATCTGAATGAATGAATCTCCTGCACTGCCTCTTGATTTCACTAATTTGAGTAGAGACACTTTGCAATAGGTTATCCTAAAGTTACCCCCATGGTATCAAGAAAGTAGAATAAGCTCAAAGCAAAGCAAATGATACTAAAATAAAGAGACGCACATTGGCCAATGAAATCAAGTTTCAAGTGGTATTCATGCAACATACCTCTCTTTCTGTTAAACATGAGGAATAGCTGACAGGATCAAAAGTAGCCATGGCTGGGATGCGTGTTTTGAAAAGAAAAGAAAGAAAAGGAGCAGATGGATGCAACAAAGTACTTAAGCAGCTTTCTTTACAGTAATACTAAATTTTTTCATTTGACCAGCAAATACTGGATTAGTTATGAGTCCTGCCATGGCAGGTGGCACCTGTAGTTTTGACTATGAAAGGAAACATGTTTAAGTATATCTAAAAAGTTTAGATAAAATAAAGGAGCCAATTACAAAGACTGGGACATACTTAGAGCCAACTTTGAAATACCATTTCCACTACAGAAGTACAAAAATATGATATATGTAAAAGTAGAATGATGTGATCAGAAAGTTGTAAATTTTATATACAGAGATTAAACATACATCTCAATGTTTGTTACAATACTTAAGCTCCTTATATAATTTGTCTTCCTAAATCCCATGACTGGGTGCTTCTACTTGTTCTTTTTAATTCCTTTTATCTTAATTAGAGAATATGTAACTACACAACAAGCTCTACACTACACAAATACACAATATTCATGAAAGCTAAGCAGTTAAAGATCTTTAGTAAAGCTTCCTGAAGAGAAGGGGATATAATGCAAGTAAGAAGTGGGATTTAACATTCTTCAATCACACACATAGTCCTAATACCTCTAATTTTCCTGATCACCTCCAGACAGTCAAGATCTAAAGAACATTTCAGGAGAGTTATTGGTCCCGATCATGCTGAACACACTGCTTGTGCAAAACACACAGACTCAAAGATTTCTGTGTAGACTGTTCTCCATTGTTTAAGGTTTTAAATAGTATTTAAATATATTTTTTTTACTTTGAAGCATACTTGCTAGGTATTAGATAGCTGGCTCTTGAGTAAATTAGGTCTACATTTATAGAAGATCAACGATTCTTTCATAGGTACTGTAATGGGAAAACCTCTTACCTTTACTACCATGACAATTTTGGAAGTTTTTAATCTGCAATTCAAACTCTCATTTACCTAATTTATCAATCTGCATAGGCAAAATTCAGCAGTTGAGAAAGCACCTACAATACCATACTATTACCTTTATCTAATCTAGGCTAAGCTCTAAGCAAATGTCTCGGTTTTTCTCAGCAGCCTCATTTGTGGAGCCAGAATGACAAAGCAGGTCATGACATGCTGTTATGCTAGCCTTGACCAGACCATGTGAAGCACTCCATCATCACTCCACCTTGCTTCCTAAATACTTGTCTATGAAGTTATACATACACAATCCTTTTTTTATTGGCTAAGGAATTTGTTTACAAGAACCTGAAAACTTACCTGTAAAAAAATCAACAAAACAGGCTTTATCTTGCTCTGTTAGTACAACATAAACCAAAAATCAGTTTCGTAGTGGAAAAAAACAGTGTTCAGTTAAGCAATACTACCTCTGCTCCATCACATGAAACTCATTATCCCATGCACACTAATATAATCTCTAGGACCAAACAAAGTTTAGTGCATACCGTGGCTTTTAGAAATCAGGTAAGATGTCTCAGGGTAAGAAATACATTTCCCACAACATTGCTTCAAGCATTTTCAGAATTAGGGTGGAATGCAATGTCTCTATCTGGGCAGAAAGAATGTGTATATAACCTTGTGCTTAACTGACATATGGGCATTGTTTTCACTGCTTTTATCCAATTTATTCATATTCCTGGCAAAAATTGAATTTCTAACTTCTCTGCTTCATCCCTTGCAAAGTATAGTACCCACATTATCTGAAAAATTAGCTTACCATTAGATCTGTGGCAAATTCCATCACAGATGGTCTTTCTTTATCTTTTCAATGCCTTAATTGGATTTTTATTTTGCAGTGATCAAGCTTAATAAAGGTCCATTTCACAAAACATCCCTCTTGCTTTTATCACATTGTCTAAAAATGTAGTTTTCAATCTCAAATACTCTTAAGGAATTTTTCTTTAAATATGCTAAATTTATACCCAAACACTATCTAATGCATTTTTGCATAGTCTTACAATACAATAAAAACTTTGCAGATTATTCATAGACTGTTAATGATTACAGACATGGGAATATTTAGAGACAGCCTTTATCCCACCATTTTTTATTGCCATGGTTTCCTTACTTTCTACTTTTCATACAATCCTACACTAATTCTTGGTCCAATACTTTTCTGCATATTTAAATTTCATGTGACATTTGTACAGGCCTTTTCACAATGAAAAGTTATCAGAACTGACATATAGTAGTTACACATTTGCAAGTTAAACACATTAAATTTTACTGACTTAAAAATTCTACTATTTCTTCACCTCTATCACAGTAGTGCTTAACCAGTTTCTATTACTATTCTGTCCAGGCTAAACAGAAATAGCAACATAATTACTTAAGAGAAGTTCAATGCAATTCACCCTTCAAAATTAAATCCAAAGTGAAAGCTAAAATATAATGAATACAGGAAATAGTTTCTTGGATTGTGCTATCGTTGATTAGAAAGATAAATAATTACTTATAAAGTTGTTGTTGCTCTGTTTGGGAAATTTACTTACAGTAGTTCAACACATTACTATTTTGTGGCAGCTTAAAGAACATTTTCTTCTAACAAAAATACCGTGGTTTTCTGTAATAATGCAATCTTCATTATCCCCAAGAGTCTTTGCCCATGGTCTCCTTCTCCTACCTTGGAATGAAGATAATAAGAAATCTTTCATAGCAATCTAAGGCTACAAAATAATTCCTTCCAGAAGCCTCCCATATTATCCCTTCCAAAGCTGTGTAACATACTAAATACTAATAGGATTGACTTGGTATCAACTGTAACGTGAACTAATGAACATGTAATGAAGTAGTTCAAAGCTGCTGTGATACTTAAGTAGATAATTGTAGGTAAGTTTCCCTTCCAGTTGCTCATTACCCAAATATTTTGCCTCTTACAAAACTGCGGGATTTCACAGGCAGACAGAAACTAGGGAGAGGGACCTAGAAAACTATGAAATTAGCAAATGATGTAAAAAACAATAGAAGCTGCTTATACGTCTTTGGAAATATTATTAGTTTACTATCTTCATCATTAGACACATCTAGATCCTTGTAAATATGACCATAATTCTCATTCTCAAAAGAGAGTTATAACAGAATGCACAAAGAGGCTTCAGTATTGTTCCATTTAACACTGAGATGCCTAATTGTAAGTGTCCTGCAATGTAACACAAATCAGCACTCTGAGACAGGCACCCAGAACCTGTACTAAATGCCTGAACAAAGCAAAGCACCTTACAAAGAGATCATCGAGGACAGAAAGCAAAGTGAAGAAGCTACTTCTTCCAGTCATTAGAAAAAATATGAGAAGATTGGAGCACCTTTCCTATGAAGACAGGCTGAGAGAGCTAGTGTTGCTCAGTCTGTCAAAGAGAAGGCTCCAGGAAGACCTTATAGCAGCCTTCCAGTACCTACAGAGGGCCTACAGGAGAGATGGGGAAGCACTTTTTATCAGGGTAGTATTTAGGACAAGGGGTAACAATTTGAACCTGAAAGAGGGTTGATTTAGATTAGATATTAGGAAAAATTGTTTACTGTGACAGTGGTGAGGAACTGGAACAGGTTGCCCAGAGAAGGTGTGGATGCCACATCCTTGGGAGTGCTCAAGGCCAGGTTGGATGGAGCTTTGAGCAACCTGGTCTAGTGGGAGGTGTTCCTGCCCGTGGGAGGTGTCCCTGCCCATGGCAGGGAGGGTGGAACTCAATGATCTTCAAGGTCCTTTCCCACCCAAACCATTCTATGATTCTATAGTTTCCCCCGAGCCTCCTTTTCTCCAGACTAAACAATCACAGTTCCCTCAGCTGCTCCTCATAAGACTTGTGGTCTAGTCTGTTACTTGTTATCCTTAATGCACACACACAAAAAATACCAAATACCTTCTTACTATCAACTTACTGTCAAGAAAAGTATGTTAGATAGACCGATGTGCCTGAAATATTCAGTTATAACATTTTCTTGATAAGCTTTCATACAGGTAATATTGTAATGCATAAATTGTACTCAAGGTATATTTAATAAGAGTCATGCCGACTTTTGTATTGGTTGAATTTAGTCCCAGAGTTTCATTTGGTAGTAGCCAAGAATTCCCGCATGCTTTGTAAAGTATTATGATAAGTTAGTACTATTATTATATAGTCAAACTGCAGTAGAATTTAGAGTTTCCACTTAGGAAGGAATAAAAGGACAATGAAATAACACTGAGGATTTTTTGTTAATAGCATGCATTAAATAGCATAGGGGGAAATTTAAAGATACTTGTTGGAAACACTTAAAAGGCAATAAAGGCTGGCATTGCAGATGCCATACAGTCAGCAGTTCATGTGTATAGGAGATGGTAAGGTGCGGCCTAAAAAGTTAAAGCAAATAATCCCACAGTACAAGAGAGAGAACAATGGAACATCAAAATAACAAGAAGAAAAGTTTTTTAAAAGATACAAATGTTGCAAGCCAGTATTTGTTGAGACTAGAACAAAGATGACTGGAATTGTCAAGACATGAAATGATAAGGTCCTGGGTGAGAGTTCTGGTCATGTGAGTGGAGAACAAAGGCTGAATCAGACTGAGACTGAGTAGGAAGAAGTAAATCTACCATGTTAACAATACAAAAAAAAAGCAATGAAGTGAAGTCTAGCGTGGAATAACATGTATGATCATGTACACGCTGCCCTGATAGCATGGCATTTAAGGTAACAACATGGTTCTCATGGGTTCTCATTTTGCTGGTACTTTTAGCTTCCTAACTACATACCTGTGGCAAAGCCAGGCTGAGTGAATACAAAGGATGTGCTGGAAGGAGGCTATGCAGTTGGTTCTGCAGACACAAGACATACATCCTCACGTATTTTTCTAAGATAGCAGTTTGATGTCACAGTCCTGGTAGAAATATAGTCTTCATATTTTCCTCTTCTTTCTTGAAGTCCTTCATGCGTTGCTGACAAAAATGTATCATCGTGCTGATGGAGACTTCCAATGTCGTAATGCAATATGTCCCTCCAAACGACAAAGCCATAACTTTAAAGTGTGTTGATACTCATCTGACAGATCTTGGCACTTGTTCGGGAAAGGATACATCAACATTGCCTCATTTTAGAACCATTTTGGAAAAACTTGCCATGATTTTGGAATGAAAGGAAGTCCTTCTGCCAAAATAGTTAAGCATAGTAATTCTCAGAGAGATCTTGTGTTCCCCACCTATTCACCAGTCATTTCCAGAAGTACTAGTCAAAAGAAAGGCAAGAAAAGTGGCCTGAAGATGACTGCACAGCAGTAAATAAAGCAATTAAATTACTATAAGTCTTCTTTCTATGCTAGTGCATGAGATTCCTGGCATGATATGCATGAAATCTTTTCCACCAATTTTAAGAGGGAAAAAAAAAAAACTTTTTTCCTTCAGCAAGTAGTTTCATATTCTATGCAGCTAAAAGAAATATAATATTAGTAGAAAACAACCTGCATTTAATTTTCAGAAGTCTATTCTATCTCCTTTTCTGACTAGAAAGCAGGGTGTAATTAAAAAAAAGTACCTTAAATCCTGACCCACTCTTAAACTGACTCAGTGTTGTCCAATCGATTAAGTGTTTCACAAGAACATGTTAAAACTTGGAGGAATTAAAACCTTAATGTTAAAAACAACTCACTCTAAAGGCTGTCTGGTCATTAAAGACCACACTATTCTTTTGAAAGGCATTTTTCATAAATAAAACCATCACAGTTTAGACGGATTTGTAAATTCTGACTGAGGTTGAATGAATTAGATTACATTTTTCATCAGACTCCTATGCATTAAGAAATGTGAAGGTAAATTAATATTCTCTTTGCATCTTTACAGAATACAGCACCAAATTCACGCTTTAAGATGACTTCCACATACAACATCATTACAGAAACTATGCAAAGAGTATATTGAGTAGTGTGACAATGTGCTAGTCTTTGAAAGATTGGTGGGATAAGTTTGGCAGCCATGAAGCTTATTGTTGATGAGAAATTAGAGGTTGTGAAATTTTGAGAAAGATTATGAGCCCCAAACTCTTATTCATCAGCTACACCAGCTGGACAGCCTGCGGTAAGATAGATTTCTTTTAAGCAAAAAAGCAGGCACATTTTGAGTCAAGAATTTCTGGAACAGTTGCACAATCTAGTTAATACAGTAAACAATCATGAGAAAATAAAAATAGAAGAAATACATACATAAATCTACTTCAGCAGAAACTGACAGGGTCTTTAACTTTGTTATTTTTAAATGTTTCATTCCTAAAATTAATGACTTCATACTCTCCACATAAGAAAATGTAATGCACAAAAGTGAAAGGAAAGAGACACAACTTAATTAAGCTAGTCAAGATTTTTTTAACACCAATTTATCTGATTTTTAAGAACTCTAATTTTTACTCATTCCTCAAAATTTTGAAGAAAAATAAAAGCAAAATTTGCAACTGCCAAACTCGGTGACAGTAGGGATTTAGAAGTCACAGCATAAATCAGGGCTACTGACAGCAGCTACATCGATAAAAGACATTGGTGTTACACCAGCGGACTAAGCTATTTTTTTCATTATGAAACACAACAGAATTAACATCAGGTTGAACGCACAAAATCCCCAGTACTTTAACAGAACCACTGAGGGACAAGCTCCCAAGGACTGCAGCATTTTTCAGTAGCTGCCTCTTACTGAAAGAAACAAGCGCGTAAACTGCGAAGTGGGTCTGATACGATTCAGACACACTGTACGAGAACAGGCATTTAATTTAATCTGCGGACAATTACTGGTAAAGCTGCTTTGTGTGTTGGGTTTAATTCCTGGGCTGTGATGTCATGAAATGGTGCTCAACAGAGCAGAAAGGTGAACAGCATCCTGTTAAGTGAAAGCAAAGAGGCATTTTACGTATGGCTCTATAAGCTGGCTAAAGCAGGGCCCTGTGTCTCAAACAAAGGACACTGCTTCACAGCCACATTCCCATCCAACTAACCAAAATCACAAGCTCTAAAGTAACTTGACACAAACAATGGTTAAGCCTCTGACTTGTGGCTTGAAGCAAAATTTTTATCAGGCTCTATCTGTGGACATAATTAGTTGTTTGCCAGAGAATTTCCTGGCACAGCTGATGATAGCCTAACACTTTTAAAAGCAGCATGTATTTCTACCCATTGGAAAAGGGGTTCCAAAAGAGTTTATTGTTAGAAGCCATTAAATTAAGAATATAATTGATTGAAGAGAACGTGTTGCTTGAAGGTATCAGGAACCCACTGGATACCTGCCATTTCTGGGATGCTTCCAAGGGAGTAACTTCTAAAAATCAAAAGGAGGAAATAGAACTGTTAACTATTTACATGTGCATAACATACCATTTATCAAGATTGCTCTAAACCCTAAATTTGCATAATGATGTGGTGGCACTGAGCCACACCTGGCACCTGGAAAGCCCTTGTGACTTTTCTTAGCTTACAGAAAAAGGAAAAGGAAAAGGGGCCCCTTGATCGCAACAAGCCGTTTGGAACTGAAGCACAAGTCACGTATGCTTTTTAATTTCAGGCTTGTGCACACCTGAGAATGTGGCAAAACATACTGCAAAAATTTCAAGGATATTGTTGATCAAAGCTCTGGGCAGTGCATGGGCAAGGCAGAGCTACAGCTGATGCTACAGTGGGCCTTATGCAAATCTGTGCTGCTCTCCTTTTAATTAGTTAGCCTGCTGAGACAAACTTCGCTAGAAGTCACCTAAAAAACCTCCTCTTCTTGTGAAATAAGACCACGCTAGAAACTCCAGACTAGTGGCAGAGCCTGCATTTGTTGTTAGAATCAGATAGCTAATAAACACATGCGTAAACTGCTTAAACCCAAAAATATTTCACAGGTGTTCTGTTTGCTAAATAGGACATCTAATTGTGATGCCAGCTATGCTTATGTGTAAAATTTAGTAACCATCTCAGTGGCTGATAAATATGTTCAAATGAAAAGGGGAAAAAATATAAATTGGAAATACTGAAGACAGTAAACTGAGGAGGGAAATAAGATATGAACAGGTTTCAAGCATAAGATATATAAATAATTATTATCACAAAACCTAAATGATTTTATCATGATTTATATTTCTAACTTTCTGTAAAAAAAGGTACCTAGAATAATACCTTTCTGCTGAAATGTTTTAAAATAATTTTAAGTATGTATGTTTCAGTAAATGCTGCTAGTCAGGAATATGCTTGTCAATATTCAAGATCTGATTAATTCTCCTTTCCTGACACTATAGTACAATATTTCATAGTATGTTACGACGAAGTTTTAGACTTAACAAATTTCCTGCCTATAAAAGGACTGCATCTGGCAATAAAGTCAGCTGTAAAGGCTAACTATGGAACTCCTGATTTCACAAACCCAATGAAGGAGCTGCTATTCACATTTCTAGAGATAAAATCAAATATTAAAAAGTTGTACATGCAAACATAGACCATTCAGCACAATAAAGTTTCATATCAAATGCTTAAATTCAGAAACTATTAAAAGAAATGGAAGATTTCCCTTCAATCATCAGACTAGAAAGACTTAAGCATTCACAAAAAGTTAAAAAAAATCATTATGATTATCACAGACTACAGCCTTTCAAGATCAAACATAAAATTACAATGTAATAATAATTAGTCATTAAAATTATCAAAAAGCAAAAGCAAGGTTATTAATTTTCAATCCATATTTGAACAAGTAGAACTGGAGACAAGGGAACACCTTCAGCCGTTTGGAATCCAGCATCTATACACACCAGACATACTAAAAACAATTATAACATTAGGATTTTTTAAAAGGATATCTCATTTGGGGCAGGTCTCTCAGGTCCTGGAGAATAAATCTTATGAAGAGCAATTGAAGGAGCTGGGACTGTTTAGTTTGAGGAAGAGGAGGCTGAGGGGAGACCTCATTGCTCTCTGCAACTACTTGAAAGGACATTGTAGAGAGGTCGGTGCTGGTCTCTTCTCACAGGTAATTAGCAACAGAACGAGAGGGAGTGGCTTCAAGCTGCAACAGGGTAGGTTTAGACTGGACATAAGGAAAAAATTCTTCACAGAAAGAGTGGTCGAACACTGGAATAGGCTGCCCAGGGAGGTGTTTGAGTCCCTATCCCTGAATGTGTTTAAGAGTCGTTTAGATGTGGTGTTGGGGGATATGGTGTAGGGGAGGACTTTGTAGAGTAGATCTGATGGTTGGACTCGATGATCCCAAGGGTCTCTTCCAACCTCAATGATTCTATGATTCTATGAACTGGAATATAAATGCTAAACTACCCAGAAAAAAAAATAATCATAAAACATTATAAAAATATTTGAGTCAAATAAGCTATTTCCTATTTATAGGATAAATGGTTGATATATAGTGTATATACTATATAATAGAGTTCCAGTGTTTCTTTTCCTCATAGTCTTCTGTAGTATGCTTAAATATTACAGTGAATATGAACTAGGTGATTCTCAGGGAATCTAAATAACTAAGAAATATTATATAACTGTTTGTAAGGTTTGGCAATCCCCACTCGATGATAACACAATCTGATTCTATGATGTTATTCTTAGTCTGAATGCCTGTACTTTCAAAGATTAAGGAATGCCTCACTGAATTTAACTTAAACTACAGAGAAGAACAACTTAAAGGCAGTTACAGGAAACTATTAATTCTTCAAATACTGGTAGGTGGGAATTTCAGAACAAATTGAGTGACTTAGGAGCAAAAATCTCCACCATTAATGAGCTAGAATTGAAGGACAGAAAATTCCTGTACAATTTTCATAGAAATTTCATACAATTCTACGATACTATTTCATAAAACTTAAGACAAGAAATTAAACTCTAACCTCCTGTCTCTGTAAAATATAAAGATCACATTTTATTTCAGTTTATCACTCTGAAAACAGACTCTGTCATTAAGACAGTGAAGCTGAACAAGCTTCTAAGTGCTATCATTTTTTCCCAGTAGTGGCAGTGTGTACATACACATACACACACATGTGTACATGCACACACAAGCAAAGAGGTAGTTTGCATCAAAAAGAAACAGAAAAAGTTCATCACTGTAATGGAACAGTACAAAGATGAGAAGACCAAAAGGAAGTGAAAAGGGAAAAAAATATTCAGCCCTGGAGAAATGAATATACAATGCTATAGTGCCAATTACAGACAGAGTTCAGAATTGCTGTGCAGTGTTTGAAAACACAAGTAACTAGCCAGTATTCAGATGGACAGCGGCCAAAATAAGACATATTGCCAGTAAACAGCTAGCATAAATATTAATCACAGGAACAACTAGATTAAAACCAAAAAGATTTAGCATCTGTCTGTTGCTTACAAAAAGAACAACAGTCCATAGTTGCTAAAAAATTAAATCAACATTTCATTTGCAAGTATTTAGATAGTGTTCTAAATTGAGCATATTAACCAGATTGGAAAGTCTTAAGTTACTTCTTCAGTGAATAAACAACAGTTAGTCAAGCTGCCAATCCTTTTTCCTAAAGCAGGAATATTTTATATAAAGCAACATTATCCCTATAAGTTTTGATTTATCTCATCCAAGGTTCATTTTGTCATTATGCATTTTGTTATCTGGCTTCATGCAGTATCCCCAACACACTTAAGCAACAGCAGAAGAAGGAATGTCAAAGTAGAATTGACCAATGTGTTTCACCATGTTCTCCAACGAATAATAGAAAGGGCACCTTAACAGAATTGGTCAATTTTAGGTTGACATCTTATCCTATCCATAAGCTCTAGCACAGCAGAAACGATCAACTTGCCCAGAAATGGACAATTACAAAGGAGAGGAGAGGAAGGAAACAGAGTGAACTACCTTCCTATACTTCTGCAGACCAATAGAATTCTCCATCTTGGACTTCACCTCCTTAATGTAAATTAACCTGGAAACTCCAAAAGACTGGTTTTTTTCCAGCTGGTAAGGCATTGCCAGTTGGGCATAATCCTTTCCTTGTGTTTCATAAAAGCCATCACAGTATCATTTCCCCACAAAGGCTTTACATTTGTTCCTGAACACACATGAAACCAGAGCTGCCCTAAACAAGGAAACTTTTAAGCAACTTACCACTCACAAATGGGCCCTGTGAATGCTATCTAGAGTTGAAAACCATGCCAGGTTGGGAAGCACAACATCTGATCTCCAATGGAAAGAAGGTGTGACCAAGCAGAAATTGTGTATGATGAGACTTCAGTAGGCAGAATTACAGAGAGTCATGAAAAGGATGACAGAAGGTGATATTCTGAAGCACCTAAGGGTTTTCTAGTTTCTTTAAACTCTTAGAAACTTTTTACCTCACAACTCTTAACAAGTTGGAAGCTGAACAAGGTATTTTGCCTTTCAAAAGGCAAGGCTAAGTAGTGTCCACAAAATTAAGGTGAAAATGATTTCCCACTTCATGTCAGAAACATAAGACTTGAAGAAGAAAAGTGTGAAGTTACATCAATTCCGCAGCTTCAAAAAGTCAACTCAACTTAAAGGGAGCCAGACCAAAAAAAAATCTTGAGAAAACTTTTCTAGATACAGTAGATACAATTACTTTATTTAGATACAGAATAAAACAAATATATTCTGTAACCCCAAGGGAATACACTATTATTTTTAGAAATAGCAGAAATATGCAGGTAGAATTCTGATCTTTGTTAAACATGCTAGAAGCTGTAAAACAGGGAGATTCAATCATATCAATCTCTAGCAGTAGGACATCTATTTGTTTTCAAGATACAAGAATAGAGAGTCCTATTATAGAAACACTTAGAATCATAGAATCATAGAATCATTCAGGTTGGAAGAGACCCTTGGAATCATTGAGATCACTTATCTTCCATAGAAGAAAACAGTTGACATTTTCATATGCAAAGGACTAAACCACCTACTGTCTGTTGTTCTCATCTTTAAATCTACGTTTAGAAGTCACTGATGGAAATTCAAGAAGAAAAGAAGAAAAAGACACTCCAAGTATAAATTGTATTAGGTGTGATGCAGTATACAATGAAATCACTCTATTTGAGAATAGACTCAGCAATTTCCAGTCATTCAAGAAGCATTCCCAGGTGAAGAAGTTACTTCTTACTTCTACTTATTTGAAGAAGTAACTGAAAATAGGCTAGGACATCGATAGTGACTAGTTATGTGTTTACACTGGTGGAGAAATCAATGAATTGTATAATTCATTGTAGCACAAATCTTGGAGACTGTGAAAGAAACAGGGTCTCAGCATGCTAATTTCTCTAAAGTTCACTAGTTTATATGCCAATTTATCTGACAGAGAAGGATAACATAAGAGGAAATGCTTGAGGCAGTTCCTAAGGTTTTAAAATTTCAAACAGGTAATATAAAATATGCCAGATTACAGGTGAAAGTAAATTTAATAAATCAACCATAATTATTCATGACTTCAAACATTACGAACTTAATTTATATTAGAAGAAAAATTTGAAGTTGCAAACCAAAAAAAAAAATTTACATAAGGATATCTTTACTTACTTATTATGCTTCTAAAATTATAGTCAGACTGGAGGAGGCAAACAAAAAGCAAAGAGAAACTTGCATCTTATGATTTTCTCACTAAGGAAAGAAAACCTGCCCCTGCTGAAGCAGGATATGAATCATGACCTCCTAGTCTGAAATAATGAAAACTTCTCAGTGGCACTGAATTATTGAGACTCAGAAACAAGGTACGAAAGCTAATTATGGAAAAAGTACTCTCATCATTCTGAGGCCACAAGAGGTCCAGTAAAAGCAGAAATGATCTTATTTCTCTGAAGAAGCCAAAGCTCCTAAGAAGCCACCAATTCATGCAGGTCTACTAAAGTTTTGTTCAACTCTCCTCACTCTCTTACTATCATTCTGGTAATATTGACCATATCTATCATGAGATAAGATTGAGTAATAACTACTAGTCACATAAGAAGCTTGTGGCACCTCATATGCCAGGTGTTACAGATTCTGAAAGCAGATCATTACTCAATAATTTTCTATATATAATACCTGATATAAAACCATCATTTTTTTATATCAGGTATTGTTTTGCTATGGGGATGACTTACAAAATAAGCCATTATTTTAATTGAGGGGGGAAATGAAACCTTTATAATTGCCAGTTACAGTATGTTTTCCTTTCTTTCATGCAAACACACATCACAAAACCAGGACACACATTACTCTAATATTAAAAGCATCCAGTGAATGTGACTGAAATACAAGCATTCACTTTTGATGTTTGATAATAGTAATTTTAGAATTTTTTTTAACTTCAGAAAGTTTAATAATGAACTTTATATCTAAATCTGTTAAGATCCTTGTAATGAATACACAAAAAAAAAAATAGCAAATACCTTCTAAATCTGTAGAATAAAAGGCTTTAAAAATGTATCATATTCAATTCTCAATGTTTTTATAGAACTATACTCTAAGCTTCATCTGTTCATCTGAATCATTCAGCAAGTTTACGTTGACGAGTGAAGCTTGTGTTTATGTGCATTTCAGAAAACTAAAAACTAGCTCAAGATGCTTTATTTAATTGGATCCCTATATACAGATTTTAGTACAGTGCTATTTTGGCCTTCAGAATATAACTCCCGGTTGAAATGTTAAACAGGAAGCTGGAAGTTTTTACAGGTGAATTTGCCACAGAACAGAGTTAATATTAGAAGCGCTTTAAAACTTTAGCTGGATGCTTTTGCTGAAGTGATTTGAAGTGCAAGTCAATGTGGGCATAGGAATTTGTCAGTTTTGGGTTGCTACATTCACAGGCTGAGACCCAAAGGAGGATGGCCTTCCAAAATGTTTGACTTACAAATGCAGAAACACAAATTGCAACAGTTTTACACTCAGTTCAGATTTTCAAGATTTTTCTCTCCTACTTAATAACAGTACTAAAATCACCATTTGGATCCTGATGCATTGTTCTACAGGAAAATGTGCATTCTGTGTCTGCAATTTATTAAGGATACTAATTGTTACAGATCAGATAGGTGCTGGTTTTGTATCTCACAGATACAGATGTAATGCACAACTGTACAAGTTTATTGTATGAATTTCAAGAACAGAGGTCATACAACCCGTAAAAAGTCACCTGCTATTAAAGGATGTAAGTCACAATGCTAGCAATATTTTTATTGCTCGTGAAAAAAAGTAACTTTAAGGAATTACAGCAGCCATATCATTCCAAATTAGTACACTGGTATCTAGTAAAACAGCAATGCAGTCAAAGTTGCTCATGCAGATGACATAATACTGGTCCAATAAGCCCAGATGCAAGGATCTGAACTGACAGCACTTTTGGAACAGAGATTATGGTAGACAAAACCAACTTCCATCTTATTGAAGAGACAGCTGTTAGGTTTAGAAAGCCCCATATGATCTGCAAAGTATGTTTCACATCAAAGATCACATTCCTCATCCACAATTTTAAGCAAAAACCGAATCATTCTCTCTTAGTTTAGACAGAAGACAACATTGACTATTTATAATTCCTAAAATAGCATTTCTGCAACATAGCACAATATTGGTATTATTTATATCCAAACAATTGTTTTACTGTGAGTGATTTAAGTATCTCCATAATTCTTCTGCCTACTCCACCTGCTCTGTGGCTGTTGTCCCTTCTTTTTACTCAAGCTGCAAACTGGGAAGAAGTTCAGCCTTTATCCTGGAAAAACCCACTGTATCAACAGACCAGTTTGCCCAAAGTGCATTGATTTAAATCACTCTGAGTGAATGGCCTTAAATCAGGTTTTCTACAGAAAATAAAAATAGCTGTTACATTCCATTACAGTTTTTGAGAGAAATACTGATTTTAGTCTGTTTTATAGCTAATGTCACTAATATTTTGCTATATATTAAAAATAGGCACTTTGGCCTAAAACCTTTTATTCTAAACCTGAAAAGGCAAAAAATTAACTACCTACTAATGGCTTTAGAAACCATAAGAGAAACCAGACTATAGTTAGATGCTAAAAAAAAAAACCCAAACCAAAAATAAAGTAAATTCACAATAACCTTCAACAGTGAAAATGACAATTCTGCTTCAAGTGTACACTGAATAATCCAGCTAAATGCTTGAATTCCCCTACCAGTGCTATTAGAACTCAGAAAGCATTTCCTTCAGAAACATTCATTGGCAGCATAGCAGCAATGGAACACCTACACAGAAAATACATTTAAGTAGCTTCTGAATATGCAAGTAATTGATTTTAGGTGAACAAGAAACTACAATTATCCTCAATTTTTTTTTTTTCCATCGATCAGTGTGACACTCCTTTTTATTTAACGACATAAAATAGATGCCTGTAAATCCTATGAAAGTGCCTACACTTATGCAGTTCTGCCCCCTCCTGGTCCGTTCAACACATGCAAGAGACATTACAAACGCCTAGAAGAAGTAACTTGGAGCACAGCAATAAAACAGACGGACTGACCATGGCTAATTTGCTGGAGGTTACAGGGCATTGAATTGTCTTACGATCACTTCTCTGGATTCTGATCTATCACTCATTAAGTGTTTATGGACAGAAAAGGATCTTTTTAAACACAACAGAAACACAACTATACGTTTATGCAATAAAAGTAAACCTCAATTCTGTTTTTGCTATTGCTATATTTGTAGAAAGATCATCACTATTGATGCTTTTTATTTGCTATTTTTTTTCTTTTAATCTGACATATGTTTCTCTGTGTACCCTCAATAAACGCTCAGATATGAGTTTTGAGAGACAACCACATGCTCAGATATCTGAGTAGTATCTCCTGCTTAGGTGGGTGTTAAAAATCTTAAGTTTCACTTCATCTGATATTTTTTTTTATCCCAGCACTATGATACTGCCTTCCCATGTCTCTTCCTTTAAGATGCTGCTTATACATATTTCACAAACTCTAGGCTTGTTACCCTTCCCTGATAGTCTTTTCATCTTTACCACCAGATCTAGATTGCATGAGCAAGAAGGCATTGCAGATTGCTTTGCATACAATCTGCTTTAGCAAAACTCTCGGATAAGCACTGCTAAGGTATACAAGCAACACCGAAAGTCATCTGCTTTAAGTGTTTTTAAGTGCAAAGGGAACAATGATAATGGAAACTTGCAAAAGTATTGTAGAACAACAAGAAAGCTCTTACTTTTAAAATCTGTATATAACAACAAAGATTTCCATATTTTTTGTTTGTGCTCCTCTGAAAACAACCCGGCAAAGGAATCATCTTTGGGTCTTGGCCTGTCATGAAGATCAGAGGGTTGCAGTTGAGTTTAGAACGTTAATAAGATTTCATGATAAAATAAACAGCTAAACCCCAAAATGTTTGCTTCCCAAACATTGAGAATAGCTAGACAAGCGAGGACAGGTTAGAACAAACAAATGTTCTTCTGGGCAACAAAGAAAACAATTCTTCCAATTTGAAATTTAAATATTCTTGAAAAAGGCTTATAACCAACTAAACAGCTATTCATATAGTCTTATTTACAATATGGTCAGGAATCATGCTGAAGGGTCTTAATCCAAACAGTGAGCAGAGTCAGAAACTCTAAGTTGCACAATCACCTGAAGCACTCAGAAAAGCTCTAACCTCCCACCTTTAACAACAATATCTATCTTTGCTTTTAAAGAAAATAGTCCTTGTCTTACCTTTGTCAGGACTTTTGCTAGCACAGGCTATGATGGAAATAAAGAGAGGTACTGCCTCTTTCATCTCATGGAGAAATATGTTTTTAGAAAATGCTTTTGGCTACCTAGAAAGACCAAGGATCTTTTCTGGGCAAATAGCAAAGCTACTGCTTTGAAGGAAGAAATATATATTTCTACACGGAGATTCACAATCTGTTCACAAGTTCTATTGTAGTCAGATGTAGGACTGAACAATACTAATAATTTTAGAAGCACTTCACACTGATGTATTGAAATCTAAGAAAATACTCTTTTAATAGTATTTTAATCAAACATTAGTGTATTCTGATTTCTGCGTAGTAGGTTTAGAATTAATTCATTTCAAAGACCCATTTAAATTCCAAAGAGATCTAATTTTCCCACTCTGGAGATAGAAAAATCAGTTTGACCACATACTACTATAATTTGAGTTTATCATGCTGATTTACTGGATTCCAGAGTGATTCCCTGCTAACTAGTTACACATCTACAAAGTACTTTCCTTTTCTAACTGTTTTATCTGGGCAATTACTGACTGGAACATTCTGAGTATCCTGCACTGCAGTTCTTACAGATATGCTCAGAAGAAGTTTGAACTAGAGTGCTCCAATTTCAATACAAATACAGTCACAGAAAAGTGGGGGAATTTTGTCATCTTTCTGCAAGTGCACTACTAGGTGAAAACTGCATGATGAAGGGAGTAGTAGCCACCAACTTTAAGAAATGCAGCCTATAGTTGAAAAACACCCAAATATTTCTTGGGAGCAAGCTAATATATCCATAGTTATAAGAACTTTGAACGTGGCAGAGAGAAAATCCTGAGATCCAAGAGATGCCATTTCTTGGCATCAAATTCAGCAGAACTAGCTGTTAAAGTCCCAGGTGGATCTGAAACAGGTTGTTAAGTCACATCAGCAAACTGCGTTCTTTGCCACTACTATGCTCCCTTTCTAGACATTTGGTGGTACACGTGGCATCCTGCCACAACCTAGTGAGTCAGGTTCCAATCCACAAATCCCACTCCTTAGGCTGATGTCTGAACTAAGTATCGGATTGGAAGCACAGTTTGGCATTGCTATAAATAATTATTATTGTTCCACACATACAAGAAATCATCATTGCCACCTAAAACATCAGACATGCACACGTCATCTAACAATCTAACATCTGTCACTATATGACAGTTACACTCTTGACCAATGGGGAGTAGCCAGCACAACTATCACACTAGAGTTTTATCGTTCCATTTTTCAGTAATTTTTCATATGTCTACTTAGACTATGTTTCTGCTCAGGAGTGTTTAGCCACAATACTTTTATCATCTCTCATACATTATAATATAACCATGCACTCCACTGGGATTCTGAACATTCATTGACATTCATAATGCACTTTGTGGATAAAGAATGTTGTGTCGTTACTATTGTCTAGATTTTAAATGAGCAGAAAACATACGATACGTGCTTTCTGGTCCCCACTAATATACTTATTTCTCCTATGGCTGTGCTATTTAAACAGCGAGTTATTTTACAGTGCTACTAGTTATTTTACCATAGAAGCAGCTTATGCAATTCAGCAATTTTAATATCTCCAGCTAAAAAGAAAACTGCCAAAAAGAAAGGAAAAGCGGGAATTATCTCCTCATCTCGTAGGAAGATTTTAGTGCTTTTGCCATATGCATCAATGCAATAATTCTATATAGATGATGACAGAGAGTCTCATTTTCTTTCCCTGACAGAGCTTTGTTCCACTATTTAGCACGGTCACTTTCTGCAGTTCCACTCAATGCTTCTATCACTGTACAAAACCTTTTTAGTACACAAGATTTTCTTTTCCTATTAGAGACTTTTCTCCAGCTTTCCTTTATCACTTCCTCTCACCTCTCTGCCCTCAGCAACACACTAGCTGTTCTGTTCAGGGAAGATCCAGAAACCTCTCCTTGATTCAGAGCTCTTCATTGCGACAGACTATAAAAAAATCACAGCTACGTAAGTCCATTCTTTATAAAAATCCTCAAACTGGAGGATTTAATCTTATCTAAAGAAAGCCTCTCAGAAAAACACTGCTCCTTCCAGATGCCTTCTCTTATTAAGGGTCTATAGCATCTCTTATCTACTCACAGACGGTGCAACTCTCTGTGCTTAATTTATTGGGAAGAATCTTGGCTTTGACCAGAGATGAGATCTGAAAGTCAGAAAGGGCTTCCTGACAGTCTTTTGTTAGAAAGAAATACAGTATTTTGAGATCTGAAATTCTTAGTCGACAAGTTAGCATGCTTCTTACCTCCATTTTTCTATCTATAAAAACAAACAACAGCACACATACTAATAATTAATCCTTGTCTATTTAATTATAGGATAGGTTTGAACCTGCATTGTTTGCTCTAGCTCCATGGCCTTCAAAATCTATTGCAAATTTCAATCAAAACTGAAAGGGAAAGAAAAAAAGATCCTACAGGTTTTTGGATAAAAACTCGTCTTTACAAAAACCATGACACAGGCATAGTGGTGGCAAATGACTTGAACACTTCTTGAGTG
Organism: Nycticryphes semicollaris; assembly: GCA_013400055.1. Classification (NCBI taxonomy): domain Eukaryota; kingdom Metazoa; phylum Chordata; class Aves; order Charadriiformes; family Rostratulidae; genus Nycticryphes; species Nycticryphes semicollaris. Next base: position 469,720 of record VXBJ01006118.1, read on the forward strand.
AATGAAAATTAACTTTAGAACTTTTAATTGTAATGCTAAAACCAATCATTTCACGTATATTGTCTAATTTGTTCATTTTATGCCGCTTCTAGGAAAAAGGACATAATCACTCTGCCTTTGGGGGTTAACAGAACCCTTGTGACTACTTGTAACCATGGAAATATAAAGAGCTTGTCAGAGCCCAACATTAAACTAACATAGGTGCTGAGAGACAGAAAATAGATATATGATGAATTTGCTACACATGAAAGCTAGCTGAATCTGTACCAACCACATTACCAACATAGAAAGTGAAGTCCACAAAGCCTTTAGAATACTTAAAAGCATACAGGAATTACTACGGCTTCTCACTGAAAATAAGGGGAAATAACTCTAAAGGTTTGTTTTTAAAGCACTGAGTGCATCCGAACTAGTTTAAAAGCAGAGACATTCATTATTAAGACAAAATGAGGTTAAAATGGTTACAATGTGAATAAGAACAGTAACAATATGCATGAAAGGACTGAAAAAGGCCCCCATGAAGAAGGGTTTTCTTAGACTAAGATTGTAGTTATGGACGTTATGCAACCAATGGCCAGTGACATCTGAGTTAGCCTGTACCACACATTGTCAAGAATGTTTTCTCATCATCTGGAGAAAAACCCAAATTTAACACGCAGAAATACTAGAAACAAGCAATCACTCATTTGATGATTTATTGACCAAACTATCTGCTTTATAATAATAAGGCAAGTGCATATTTAAGTGCCTTCTCTGTAACAGGCCAAACCTTGCAGAACGTTATTTAACCCATTATAATTATAACCCTTAAACACAGTTATCCTCAAAAAGAGACACCTTTGGAAAAAATGAAAACATATATTCCTTGCTGCAATAAGCAAGTTGTGACCTACAGCAGACGAAAAAATCTTTTCAGTAATATAGCTCAACAAATTACATCTACTTGGAAAAATAAAATGTTGCATATGCACAGCAAAAAGATACAACATATATCCACAATATTTACATTACAAAGGTGTGCAATGACTCCAAAGAGCCCAAACGTGTCAGCATGATCAAACAGATACTCTCTCACTCTTTGAGCATTAGTATCATTAGACAAACTGATCAGACCTCCCTCTTTGCCCTTCCTCTGCTCTTTAGCCCAGTGATAAGTACAGAATCAGAATTCTTCCAGTTCCCCTCCTGACTTCAGGAAGGCCAAGTTCACCTCCAAGCCAAGAGTATTTCTGAGGCGCCGGAATTTGTATGCCCAGATGATCCAAATGACAATGCTGCACTTCCTAAAATCATCTCAGCACAGATTTCTATATAAGCTTTAAAATTGTGCAATGAAGGCATTTGGATCCACAAGGCTTAACATTTTAAGGAAAACCTGGTTTGCCCTTTCTTTTCTGTAGGTCAGTGGTATTCTATATAGCATGTAATATATGTCAGCTTTACTTTCCCAGGGACAAGAAAAGACAGCTAGATTGATTTTGCAGACTTTTATGATACACGCAATTTTCTCATCTTCTTTGTCCATTTGTCTATTTGTTTTCTATGGAAGCAAAGCACAGACCCTTAGGTCATAACTATATAGCAGATTTCTGTCAGCAGGGCTGTGCTGAGCAGGGTGTAAACAGCTGAGATATCAGGTAAATACAATTCTACTTGTAGCTGTACTTGCAGAAAAACAAGCAAACAAAGAAAAAAACAAACAAAATGCACCTTAAACAAGATGTCATGAATCCCAGACACGGAGTTACAACTCAACACTAATTGTATGCCAAAAATAAAGAGATCTTCTGGGGCTAAGTTAGCTGAATGAAACGCACATTCACCATTTCTCACATGTATAATCTGCTGTTTCACCTTACTAGCATTCACCTTCCCCATTTACTGCAATCTTTTTTCAAGTCCCTAGAATTTTAAATTTAGGATGAGGCTAATGCAGGCTAATGCCATGAAAAATGAAGAGACTGGCTGGGATGTTTTCTTGCAATTTCTTCAACTTAACTCTTCCATTTCAAAGCTACTTTGCATACCTTTGCAGGTATGGTCAGTTAAGGGTATATTCATTACATTAATTATTTTAAATTTCAACATTATGTCTATGGAAATCTCCAAATCCAGTACTTGAACTGTAACATTTTAACCAGGATAAAATTTGAAGATATCTCATTGCCCTATTATTGAAATGAATTATACACATAAAATATGATACATTATGGTCTTTCAATAAAATAGTGAATTCCAATTGCCTAATTGTGTTTTTTAATAGGAATGGGTTCCTGAGCTATTTAAACTCTTTCAAAAATATTAATCTCTCTATTTATTTTGCTGGTACAGTAACTGGCATACTAGAAGCAACTCCTAATGAGAGATACTATTGCACTGTACTAATTACTGCAATACCGGTAATACATTAGAAATATTACACAAAAATATGATTGATTACACAATCCAAATGGATTTCATAAGGTTACATGAGATGTAACTTATAGCAGAATGCATTTCTAATGTTCCAGAAGAATCTTGGATACACTTCATATTTCCATTTTGTGTGATGAACTTTTATTAGTCCTATTTAGCAACTCACTAATTAAATATTCATGAGAAATACCAAATGCAATAGGTAGAAGTACTTGAACAGAGGCCAAGTAATAGAAGCCTGTTTTTTTCATTAGTGGCAAAACCTTCAAATGGGCTAATTAATGTAATTACTGTTTATCTTAAATTATTAGTTGTGGCATTTTAGCCTTTTATCCTCTGAACCTCAAGGTAGTACCTAATATCACAAACAAAAAGATGACATGAAAGAAGAATTAGGTGTACCGCAACAGAACCCGGGCAAAAAGAGCATTGCAATGATTTGCATTTTTATCTTGTATTTCAGTGGCAAATCTTAAAAGACTTTAAAAAATATTAATAAGGATGCTTTGAAGCAATACCCAAATAATATTATCCCCATTTAACTACAAATAAACAAAAGGTCAGAAACCCAGATTCAGAAAGGTTTAAGTAAATTATTCACTTTCAAAAGAAAGTGAAGTAACTTCACACATCTGTGGATCTCCTGTGTCGTAGGCATGAGATTGCCCCATTAACTTTTAGCATGGGTAACGAACATTTGTTTACTAAATATTTATGTGCTACTAAAATACAAAAGGAGTCTAATTGTGCACTGATAAGCTAGGAGCACTGGCAATCTTTCAGCTCTTTTTGTGGACTGCATTTCATGACTCACTAATAACTTGTTCTGCATACTTACAGATACCGTCTTTGGCTTGTACAACAGCTTTGTATCCAGTTCCCAATACAACACATAAAAAACAAGAAAGAAACACATAAGAACATTTCCTTCTTTCACCAAAGATCTGATCCAAAGATCACATAGGGGAGTCTTTCAATTCACTAAATGAGGTGTAGATCAGATTTCTAAAATGTAGACAATCAATTAATGATTTCAGCAAAGTGTATGTTGTAATGAATACGTTTATCCATCTTTACTAATCCTTTCACGCTTGGCATTTATATACACAGTATATTGTCTATTATGTTTTTCATAGCTTTTGTAGTCAGGTAACCAATAGCTGATATTAAACCATAAACAATAGAGAACAGTCATTAAAATCTAAAGTAAGAGGAACCTGATGAAACTGTACTTTCACTGGTTATATTACATTTAAGTAAAATAATAATAGGGATGATATAGGTCTTATTTATGACAGGCATAGCATTTTCCAAGACAAAATTAAAAGAATCATGTAGGGAAAAACTCTAAGCGACTTTATGCCATCAACATAATTAAGTATGACACAATGTTAGGATTATGGGAGCAAACCCAAGGAAATACAAAACAATTGGCTACCCCAAGCTGCTACTTCCAACTTGAAGTTTGAATTAATTAAAAGATGAAGTCTAAAATAACAGTAGAAAAGCACATACCTAAAAGGATGAATACTCTCCTAAAAAGTCAGAGAAGAGTTTTAGCACAGAATTTAGATTTATAGAACGAAAAGAGTTCTAGGTATCATACCAACTTTGCTACGGAGGCAGGCTCAGCTTGGTCGAGCTCTCTGACTGAAACAACCTGAAGGAGGAGCATGTGAAGAGCCACTGAAGAGGATTTTATTTCATTGGGTGTTGCAAGTTTGTCTGTCATTATGTTGTTTAGACTCCCCTGTAATCTCAGGCATAGCCTCTCAATATCTGGTCCATACAGTGATCCAGAGGACACCTGAAGATGCCATAATGTTTTTTAATAAATATAGACAACTTCCCACATATCCAAGCAAGCATGGTGGGGGAAATAAACATTGTAAATGAACACATAGAGTATCTTAAATTTCATTAGCTTTATGTGAAAATCACTGAAGTAAAACCGGACAAGAAATGTAACTGAACACTGGCATTTTTTGCATAAAAAATAAAAGGCTTTTGTTTATTTAAATGTGTGTATTAACATATCCTTGAGAAATCTGTAGCACTTGGAGCAAGCCACAGCCAGCTGCTTAGACTGTACCACCTGCACTGCCCTAGGCCTGTGAGGCAGCCTCACAGCCGCTTATTTATCTGGCAACAATGAATATCTCAGTGATGCTCCCTCCACCCTCTCTCACTGACTCCATGTTCAAGCTGCATTATCACACTTTCAAGAAACTTCAACAGGACTGACTTAAGAATAGTATGAATATTATCCAGACTAGTCCTCCCATTGCCTTCTCTGATTATCTCCAAATTTGTTCATGGATGAATGGATAGGTCTATGCCATGTCTAAGGCGAACAGTGTAACAGGTCACTTTCATGCTCTTTCTGATCCTACACTGTTGAAGAATATCCTTTTGCTCTTCAAGCTGTCTGAGAGCTAGGGTTTTTTTCAGAAGTTAAAAAATAATTGCTCGGAAAGAATAGACAATGTATGCTAGTAGTAATCATTCTATCTTCAATCTAAAATTTTCAGATCAGATGGGTATCAAAGAAGTGTAGTATACAATAACAGTTAAAATTTATGCCACACCCAGTGACATACACATAATTAATAATCAGATTTCTGAAGTCACTGCAGCGGGTGTGGAGAGGGTGGGACCTGTACCAGTCGTGGTAGCTTTGCTTCAAGTACAAATTTACTGCAATGCAATAAGGCCAAGATTCATGGCAAGCATCATTTCATGTTACTTGCAGACTCAGAAGCACCAGTTACACACAGTAAAAAGCAGGCTGCAACTTTGGGCTCCCTCTTCAAGATCAGTCAGTCCAAATTGTCCTGGGAGTGCTGTTGCTTGGGCAATTGCAGGAGAAATGAGTGGCCGATGCAAGTCCAGCATGAAAGTGGAGCTGAGCGCTGCAAGTCATATGATGCAGAACCTCCTGGCTGCCACTTAATGGTGAAGAAGTGGAGATTCAAGTCCCCTTGTTTCCCTTCATTAAATCCCTCCCATTAAAACCCAGAGATCGTAGCAACAGACCTGGTGAGTATCCAATTGGTGTTCAAGATTTCAACAACCAAGGTCAGCTAAACATATGAAATACAATGGATCCCAGTTCACTCGTGCGTGAAATAAAATGTGCAAAGAAAAGTAGCTTTCTACCTTTCTCAGCCAAGTTTTTGCTGCTGAGAAACGAGACAAATTACCCTTACACCACCTGTGTTCACCAGCGTGACATTCTGGTACCTCCCAGCTTCAGGTCCCATCCTTTGCTAACCCTAGTGCATAGCTCCTGAGCATGCAAGTCAGGCAACTACATCAGGGCTCAAGAGCTGGTGGTGCCCAAGGATGGTCTACAAAGATGGTGAAAGACAGGGAAAAGCATTGCAAGCTGGCTGGACCAGCAGCTCCACTTCATATCGTGTACAAAGGTCAAGTGCCCACCGTATCTCAACAGTGCCCATATTTTGTCCTTTCCCAAGCATCTTCAGGAACAGGTGTCCTTAGCTTCTGTCACAACTATTTTGTCAGTTTTAGAGCTGACTGGGACTTAAAATCCACAGAGATGGAAAAGACTTTCCTCCTTGCGGGAACAGATAGATGAACTCCAAGGATTTTATGGCAATAAGAAAACTACATGGTAATTGCTAAATTTTTAGAGTTTGGTTGCAACTTGGTATCCATTTCATACTTATGCAATGTAAATATTTCCAAGTGAATCTAAATCATGTATGTAGCTTTTCTTTGTATGTAATTAATTAACACATACTGTCTTTTATGCTATTTATGCTAGTCGCTGGAATTTATCCCCTACATACGTTACTATGGATTCCTTTTTGTTGCCTTTTTCAGTCACTGAAATTGCACATCCATTTTATGGCATATGCTGTATATATATATCTTCTGATGGCATCACAGCCAAACATTACTGTGGACTAACTTCAATGCTGTTGATACACTGACCTGTTTTTAACATGAAATGGACATAAAATGTAAATGGGAAAAGACAACACACAATGAGAATATGAGTGACTGAGCACAACTATGAGAATAGATTTTACAGGATTATGTTAAGTATCCTCTAGATTTTAAAGATGTCAGCTAACGTAAAACTCTAATGTACCAGCTGCTGTCCAAATAGATCACAAAATCAAAGTCCTCACGCAGAGCAGGGCTTAAAATAGAGCAGCTGATGAGTAAGATGGTATCTCTTATATAAACTTCACATTTCATGCACTAAGGCTTTTCATTGTCAAATATTCCTGGGGTTGCTTGCTATTTTCCATGTAAAAATCTGCAGCAGAACAAAAGCACCGGATTGTTTGGCTTTTCAGGCTTTAAAATGCAGTTGTCATTTTCATGCCACACAGAAACTGCCTTCTAGTCTGTTCGGTGATTCATGTGTTTGGCTGAATAACTTTCCTGGAACTCAGAACAAGAGGGAAACCTTCCCTAAGTACTTCCTGTCTTTCCACATGTACTAATAACAAGATGGAATCCTCCCACCTTTCCCATTTACAACACACCAGGCACACCTACTGCTTGGTATATCCATAAGCCTCAGAAATAGTCTGCTTTTGCTCTATTTTTAAAATAGCTTGCATCTTCTCTGGCAATAAAAGTGGTGTTTCTCTAACATGCATCAAAGTAATATTAATAGACTACTTAACTAATTGTAGACAGTGGAGAAATCATAGCTCTCTGTGAACATAAAAGATGCATTGCTCTTTCTCATTAAAAGATGGTTCCTGTCTACAGCTAATGACAGCGCTGAAAGCATGTTACCCTAACACACTGTCAGGAGTATAGAAACATGTAATATTGAGGGGAAGTACAACCTGTGACATATGCTTAACCTTCCAGGCCTTACTCCAAATGCCTAATGGAATCAATATGAAATCAATGTCAAATTTTGACTGCATAAGTATTAAGTTCAGAATAAGGTCTAGCACAATTCCAAAATGAAATGCCAGAAAATAAAGTCACTGTCATAGAAGAGCCTGTCAATCTAGAAAATCTAAAGGAATAGATTCAAATTATACCACCCTCTAATAAAAACATGGATTGTTAAGCTTTTATTAGAGTTATCAGCACTAACTGAAAATAGAATCAAACCCCCAGTTTTTAAATATTTCATAGCTTCTTTTCAGAATATGTGTCCCAAGCATCATGTTTTCCTTATACGTGGAAAACAGCTGAAACTGAGATGTGTTGTGCAACTGATACAAAAGAATAAGCAGAGCTGCCGAGTGGCTGACCAAACTCTTCTGAAGGCTGGCAGCGAGGTACTCAAGTTCTAATTGTGGCTTTGAGTATGACTGGGCACGTGGGTGTAATCTTGGCCAACTCATTTAATCTCCAGGCCTATTTTTCCAATCTGTAAAAAGGGGGATATTATACTTACTTAATTAATACAGTCTGTGCCTGTTAATTAGTTAACACTAATTACTCTTCAAGTATTTAAATGACTTTTACAATTCCAGCTATCCCTTTTTGTTTAACTGATTCTGCCTTTTATTTACCCCTTAAAACACCCAAATTGAGGCTGGCTGAAAAGCTTTATCTCTTAATTTCATTACCAAAAGTAAAGCCTTCTTGCTTTTTTTCTTCACTTATTCTTACCCTCATTTCAAGTTGAAGTTGCATATGTACTGTCTTGCCCTGGCTATTCTGTGAAATTTAGCTTACAGAGCTGATAGATTTTGCTATTCTTAAATGAAGTTTTATTCCAATAGTAAATTAAACTAGATTTTGCTATTCTTAAATGAAGTTTTATTCCAATAGTAAATTAAACTTTACCTTAACATAGGAGTGTTGTTACTCTCCTGAAATGCAGCACCTAATGCTTAAGAGACTTTCTTTAGAGTTCTAAGACAAAGGTTCTCTCTTATACAACTGTCCAAGTGAAGCTGCCACCAATATATAAGGATGCAAGACAGATGAAGAAAAAAACAAACAGAAGAGCTATAAAAGCTACAGCTTTCCCTGCTAGAAAGAAACAGATTAGTCTTAGTCAAAGATGCAGTTGCCAATGGACCATATAGAATTGTAACACCTCCTCCCAAGAAATGACACTAAACCTCCATCCTGGATCTTAGTGTGCTCCACAAGTCTTGAAGAAATGCAACCAGCAATTTCAAGAGTGTCTTTGGCCTAATTATCTCTTAACAAAACAGCTTCTAGAATTTTTTTTATTATTTTCTCGTGGGGGGAGGCAAGAGTCTTGCACCAGCTAACTCTAGGTTTATACACAATGTGCAAAAAAAAAAAAGAAGATATGGTGTTGAACCAAAATTACTCCAAGAATGGATACAGATATTTTTATTTAAATCAAATAAATGGTAAATAAAACTTAAGTAAATATTTATTAAAATTTCAGAAAAATGAAAAAAGCAGGAAGACAAGCCCCTAATGGGAAAATGTTGTTATTTTAAAAGGTTGTAACCTTTGAGATTTTTAATTTGCAGCATTTTATTCAGTAGAATTGCTCTAACTTATTTAAAATTTACCAACTTTCCTTCATGTTCAGACTTCCAGTCGCTGAAAATCTAATTAAATTCCATATATTTTCAGTGAGGTAAGAACTCTGAAAGTGTTTTGACTTCCATTAAGTTTGAGTCCAGATAAAGTCTGGGTCTTCCATAAAGATTGGGAAAATATAGCAGATGTAGTTAGAATTACTTAACTCCCTGGCTTCAGCCTCATTTTCCTCATTAGATTCTTCTTCCTGTTCTTGTTATGCTGCCAGATACCGTATTGCCAACTCTTGTCAGTTCCCATTGAGTTTCAGAATATTAATTGATGTTATGAGACCACAGGGCTGAAATAAATGGATTGTATAAAAGAATCTTCTTTTTTTTTT